>JACAXG010000127.1:947006-1047288 GCA_018881555.1 Amblyornis subalaris
GAGGGGACACAGGGGCTGAGGGGACACAGGGAGCTGAGGGGACACAGAGGAGTGAGGGGACACAGGGGCTGAGGGATGATGGGTGTGACAACAGCATCAGGTTTCATAGCTGATTCAAAAGCTCAGGTTTCAAAAGCTCAGGTTTCATAGGCGACAGGAGGGTGCAGTGAAGGYAGGTGTCGTTGCAGCCATGTCTGCCCTGAGCTGGCTTTCACCACGTTAAGCACAATTTGGAGGAAAAAAAAATTAATCGGGGACCCCTTTCAGCACTGTTTGTCCACGTTTCTTGTTTAAGGGCGCGATTTGTCTTGGAAATTTGCGCCGTGCTGTGAATTTGGTAAGGAGCGGCGAGGGGTGCGTTGCGTTGCGTTGCGTTGTCAGCAGGAGGCGGTGTTTGTGCGTGGGTTTGTGAGGGGCAAAARGGGTTCGGGGGTTTGGGCGGGCGCGTGGTGCGTTTGTGTGGGTAAAAGGGGAGCCCGCGTGTCTCTGTGTTGCCCAGGCTACGCTGCAGTGGCTATTCACAGGCGCGATCCCGCTACTGACCGCCACGGGAGCTTTGACCTGCTCCGTCTCCGACCTGGGCCGGTTCACCCCTCCTTAGTCAACCTGGTGTCCCCCGGCTCCCCGCGGGTCACCATATTGATGGCGGCCTTAGCTTGGACGCCCGCTCGGCACAGCGCACGGCAGCCCAGAACTCCTGGGCTCAAGCGATCCGTCGGGCTCAGCCTCCCCGGCAGCTGGGACTACAGGCGCGCGCCACCGCGCCCGGCGATCTCCGCCCGCACCGCCGGCAAACACGGCCTTGTGCGGCGGTGACGTCACGGCGGGGCGGGGAAAGCCGGCCCGGCCCGGCCCGCTGCGGTGACGTCACGGAGGGGCGGTGAGCGGGACCGCCCCCCAGGCCGCCCGCGAGGCGGTGTCGTCACTGCCGGASCGCGGTGCACGCCGGGAGGCGCCGGCGCGGGTATAAGGGCAGGTGGCCGCCGCCATCTTTCTCTCGCAGCCGCTCAGCCATGGGGCACCAGCAGCTCTACTGGAGCCACCCCAGGAAGTTCGGGCAGGGCTCCCGCTCTTGGTCAGTGCTCCTTGTGCTCCTGCCGCCTCACCCCCTCGCTCTACTCCCCTTCCGCTCGCTTCCTTTCCCCTCACCCTCCCCGCCGCCATTCCCCGCCCTCACCCGCCTCTCTCTGTTCCCCTCACAGCCGCGTGTGCTCCAACCGCCACGGCCTCATCCGCAAGTACGGGCTCAACATGTGCCGGCAGTGCTTCCGCCAGTACGCCAAGGACATCGGGTTCATCAAGGTGAGCCCYGCGGCACCGGGGAGCCTCTCGGGCGTGCCGGTTCCCGCTGACCCCTCTCGTCTCTCTCTTGCAGCTGGACTGAGCGCCGGGAGGATGAGGCGACAGCCAGGAGCTCACGGGGCGTCCCAGGCCCTCCCTGACACATCTGCAGCGTCTCAGCTCAGCCTTGCTCAATAAATCTTTCCTAACCCAGCCGATCCGTGCATGTTTCCCTTCTGTAAAGCTTTTGTGGCTGCGGGGGTTCTTCTCCCTTCAGTGCTGCTCACGGAGTGGGGGGGCTGCCCTGCTGTGCTCGGCTTCCCAACTTTCCACTATCCCAGATTAATCCTGGGATGCTGCAGAAAGCCCTGTCCGGCTTGGTCTTGGATACTTCCAGTGGTGGGGCAGCCACAGCTTCTCTGAAGGGAGTGAATTAATATGGAGCCACATACTGTTTCCCCTTAATTTGGCATTTCCAAGGTTTCCAGCCACAACAGCTGGGGTGTGATGGGACTGAGGAGAGTTCGACAAAGACACACTCAAGTGTGACAGACAGCTGGAATGAGGCTTTCCAGTTCCTTTAAAGGGAATTACAAGTGTCTGGGTGCTCTTCGAGCAGCCTTTGGAGCCTCTCAGCTGAGGCCCCCCTGCTCTGAGAGGACTGACCAGCTGAATGCTCACATCTGGAATGCCAAATGGCTGATCCCTCTCAGCTGAGTGCTCCCCAAATCCTTTGGGAATCCACAATAGCCTTAATTTTGTCCCCTTGATTATTAAATCATGGAGGAGGGGTGGTGACGAGGGAATGGGAACAAACCCAGGTGTGCTCATAGCCAAAGCTGAAGGGCTGTGGGGATTGTCACGGAATCGTGGAATGGTTTGGGTTGAAAGGGACCTTAAAGCTCATCTCATTCCAGTCCCCTGTCATGGGCAGGGACAGCTTCCCTAGATGGGGCTTGGAGCAGCCTGGTTTAGTGGAAGGTGTCCCTGCCTATGGAACTGGATGGCTTTAAATTCCCTTCCAACCTGAATCATTCCATCATTTGGGAGAAAAATGTTATTGTCAGCACGAGTTCATTGCAAGGGGATTAAACCCACAGCAAGCTACAGGGGAGGAACAGCGAATCCTGGGACACTAAATAAGATAAATTCTTAGTTAAACCCTGATTAAAAAAAGGGATAACTTTGGAGGTGGTGCTGCTCAGTGGGGAGGATGATGGTGAGGAAGCAGCTCCTTCCACCTGCTGCCACCAAATCCATCCATGTGTGGTGCAGGGAATGTGGGTTTGGCATCATTTGGGAGCCCTGCCTGCTGCTGGACTGGGAAAGGGTTGGCTCTGCTGTAGGTGGTTGGGCCTCTTTTTTTTTTTTGAATGGGAAATGGTTAAATTGTGGTTTTTATGAGAAAACTTCAGTGTGAGGGTTTTACACCAAACAATAAAAAGATTCAGTTGCTCTGGTGGTGGTTTTGGGCTTTTTCCCTCCAGTTTATGTTGTTGATGTACCCAGGGAGGGGAATCCTGTGGGATGTTTGGCTTTGGTGCGATTCTGAAAAATCAGGAAGCACTAATTGCCTTTTTAACCAAAAGACTGCGTTTTTGTGTTAGGGAGCTCTGAGGTGTAAAATTTCAGAGAAACAAAATCAGTGAAGATGCAAAATGTGACAGGAGGGTCTCTGCAGTTCCCACTGCTGTGTCCTGCTTCCCTCCTGCCACCTCAGAGGTGCTTGAGGCACTTCCAGGTGGGAAATCCATGTTTTCCTGTTCCCCACCAACATGTTGGGTACCAGCCCAAGAGCCTTGGAAATGGCAGCGCTGTTGGAATTGTTTGGATTCTCGGAGCTGCAGGAACCATTCAAATCCAACAGGGAGTTGTGGGTATCTGTCTCTCTTTCCTGAGCAAAGCTTCTTCCTGATGGCAAAAGGGATTTGGGATCAGTTTCCCTGTGCTGCCTGGAAGCTCCTGAGGATCTGGGCCCCAAATCTGTGCTAGAACATTTTTATCCTCGTGATGGAAAACAAAAGTAAATAGCTGGGAGTGGTAATTGCAAAGCAGCTCCCTATTGAAACCAAAGCTAAAATTTGTTTTTAAATTACTTTGTACACATTCAAATACCTCAGTTGGCACCTCATTTTGTAAAAGCTTTAAACCTCCCTGCCTTTTCCCTGTTCTATTGCTCCCATCTTTTAAAGTCTGGGGAGAAAGTGGTGTAGGACAACCTGTAATTCCTTTTTACCTYATTGCTGCCTTAACCAGGTATTTATTGCTCAATATACAAGGAAGAAAAGGTGCCAAAACCTTGAATTTCCTGAGCTCATCGTGAAAATTGCGTTTTGTTTCTCCCTAAAGCTGCTGCTTGCAGTCTCTGAAGGTTCGTGGATGTGAAGCTCGAACTTATTTGGATGCRAAATGATTTATAAAGAGCTGCTGATTCCCCTAAAGAACAGGTGAAATCCAAATGCACTTCAAGGACTTTGCATTAACAGCGAACAACTAATAAATGTTTTCCTTTAGGGAAATAACATGTCCTGCTCGGAGCCAAGGAAAAGTAAGTGATGCCTTGGCATTTGGAGAGATGAGCTCGCAATTGCTGAAATTGAGTTTATAGGGGATTTGCACTGCTGAAACCCCACTAAATTGCTTTGGATTATGCACCAGATAAAATCTGCGCTTGTCAGAGGCTCCGGGAGGAATTTCAAAGGCTTTGGGTAAAACTTTGGCTTCTCARCTCCTCCTTAGGCTGGAAAAGGAAGCTGGCTGACAGATAGGAAAGCAGTGCCATTCCTGCTGGGAAAGCTGGGGCAGCACGGGATTTGGAAATGCCTGGGCCTCCTGGTGACCCTCGTGTGTAGAGAGAGGGTCTCCTGCATTTATGGCCTGTGGGATCAGGCTGGRGGTGATCTTCAGGCTCTTTCCCTTGTCCCAGCATCTCCAGGTGGATCCCAATCGCCTGGATCGGGATCTGGCTGCTCCCCTGCCTGGAGTTCGCTTCCCCAGCTGTGAGATTGGGATAACGCTTCCTGCACTGTGGGATTTGTGGAAGCAGGGACAGCAGCTTGATCTTCCCAACACTCCTGAATTAAGGAATAATTTCCCTCTGGGATGTTTCAGAGGCTGCTCCAACTCGTGTCAGCCGCGGGTGATGCTCGGAGTGGTGCACTGGATATGGAGCTGTCCCTCATTCCAGTGGCAAGCCGAGGGAAAGRGGCAAACCCAAACATGGAAAGAAAGGAAACCATCAGAGGGTGGGAGCGGGGACAGGCACCCTGAGAGGATACAGAGGATTTAGGAAAGCACCGAGAGTGAAATCTGGTCAGGGTCATCAAGGGCAGCAAAAAAGGCTTCTAAAGGTACCTTGGTGATAAAAGGACCACCAGGGAAAATGTGAGCCCTCTCCAGAAGGAAAYAGGAGACCGAGGGCTGGAGCCAGGCTGGGAGAGCTGGGGGTGCTCACCTGGAGAAGAGAAGGCTCCAGGGAGACCTCAGAGCCCCTTCCAGTGCCTAAAGGGGCTCCAGGAGAGCTGGAGAGGGACTTGGGACAAGGCATGGAGGGACAGGACACAGGGAATGGCTTCCCAGTGCCGGGAGAGGCAAAGCCAGCGCAGCATTCCCGCTCCAGGAGCAGCAGCTAGAGGGCACAGTCTGCCTGCAGTTCCTTCTCCTTGCCGTGTCCATGAATCCAAGCTTCTCTCCGCAAGCTGGAGCGTGCCGGAGTCTGTCCTGCGAGTGCCCTGTCCGGGTTTTCTCTTGAGAAATCCCAATATTTTGTATCCTTGCTGCTGGACAGCAGGACTGGGGCAGAGCCGAGCTCTCCGAGCTCTCCCCATCCWGGCTGGCACCACAAATATTCCTGACCTGAGGGCTTTTATCCATAAATCCGTTTTAGAAGGGTCTAACTCACGTTTGGGTGTCACTTCACGGGGACAAAAGCTGTGCTGAGCCTGAGGGAAGCATCATTCCTGCATCCAGTGCCAGAGCCACAGCGGATTTGGATAAATCCCATGGATTTCTCCCTGCTGATTTCTGTCCCAGTCAGGCTGGGACTGCAGTGCTGCTCGTGGATCCCAAATTCCTACTCTATCATTTTATTTATTCCTTTGGCACAGTCCTTTGCTGGACCTTCCCCATCCCAGTGCTGGCATGAGCCCCCCCTGGGCACACCCACTGTGCAGGACAATTCTTCAGGAAAAACTTCATGGAACGAGTGGTTGGGCATCGGAATTGGCTGCCCGGGGAGGTGGTGGAGTGCCCATCCCTGGAGGTGTCCAGGGAAGGCCTGGATGTGGCACTCAGTGACAAGGTGGGGATAAGACACGAGCTGGACTCGACGATCCCGGAGGTCTTTTCCCGCCTCAGTGATTCCATGAATCTGCTCCGAGCGTTTCACAGCCTGGTGAGATGAACATCCAGGCGGATGGGATGTGGCTGTGTGGTGAGCAGAAGTGCTTCTAAATAAAACATTCCCAAGGGCTGGCATGAGGCACCAGTGGCTCTCGTTCCCGCCGCTCGTCGGGAGTGTGTTCCTTGCAGACAATGTTTATTTATGGCACGGGAAAAAATCTATTTCAATCCAATCATTTCCATAACTGAATATTTATGCCAACAGCCACTGAATGCTCCTTGACTAAACTGAAAACTATTTATTCGGTTATAAATGTTTACTTGTTTAGTGTTAAAACTGCTTTAAACAAACTTGAAAATCAAATCGATTCTTCCCCGTTAGCAGGATTTCCACGGTTTTCCAGGCATCAGCTTGCTGAGCGATGGATCATGCTGGAATTATCATTCCAGCTCAAAGAGCCTCTGTATATTTATACCTTTTAATGGCTCTGCCCAGAGAAACTGTGGCTGCTCCATCCTTGGAAATGTTCCAGGCCGGGTTGGACGGGGCTTGGAGCACCCTGGGATAGTGGGAGGTGTCCCTGTCCATGGCAGGGGCTGGAATGGGATAGGCTTTAACCATCCAACCCAAACCATTCTGGSATGAACAGGCTGCCCAGGGCAGTGGWGGAGTCCCCATCCCTGGAGRGATTTAGAATCCATGTGGATGTGGCWCTTGGGGACAGGGGTCAGTGGTGGCCTTGGMAGTGCTGGGGGATGGTTGGACTCCATGATCGTGGGGACGAGTCCAGGGATGGGGACTCCACCACTGGACAGCCCWTTCCATGAAGAGATTTCTTTTTGGGGTGTGGTGGAGGCTCAAATATGATATTTCTGGGAGCGAGAGGCCGTTATTGCTGCCCCAACAACTCCTGCTTTTGCTGGTGGATAAATCCAGCTCCAGATCCACTGGTGGGATGCTTCCCCCAGCCCTCAGCATGGAAGGGTTTGGAGGTGAGCTCTGCAAGGGGAAATCCGTGCCAAAGCCTGGGATTTCTTGGCTGTGATCCCATAAAGAGCGCGGCTGGAATCCTGACTCTGGTTAAAGCTTCCTGCTTTGCTTATCCAGCACCATCTCCTTGCTCTTCCCCATCCTCCTCCTCCYGTGCCTGSGGTGGCTCGGCAGAGTTGGGATTTYRYAGGGAAARYGTGAGGATTTTAACTGGAATCTCRCTTGTGCTGCAGAAATCCCCTCCTATCCGAGCGCCTGGGATCCTCACACGCCTGCRGAGCCTTCTGATGGCTTAATTACATTTTGCTTCTCCGTTAACTCCCGTGAAAAGATGGGAAAACCAAGCAAAACCCAGGAGCCAGCCCTGCCTGGGGCTTAGCTTTGCTCAGGACCACTTTTTTTTTTTTTTTTTGGCTGATTTTCTTGGAGCTCTGGGAACACAGGGAATACTTTTGGGTGTGTGTGTGCAGGCATCATTCATCGCTGCTTCGATGGTGAGCACTACACAAACYCCTGGAAAAGAAATGCTCGGTGGCTTGGGAGAGCAGGAATTCCTCGGGAGTTAYGGCACCTTGTCTGGAGCCCTGGAGTGCTCACAGGAGCTGTAAAATTCWGGGATGTTTCCCTTGCTCCTCTCCCAGGGTTTGATGGAAGGTGTTGCTGACACAAAATCCATGCCCAGCTCTGCTCTCCCGGGCTCCATCCCAGCTGGAAGTGCGGCTGTGCTGGGCTCATGGAATTTGGGCTCCCGTGGCTCATCCCTCTGAAGACTTTGTGGGATAAAGTGGGGCCCACAAGTCTGGGTGTTCTCAGGCAGATGTTTTCAGGTCTGTGCATCAGTCATGGAGCTCGTGATGAATTTTGTGTGGATGTGGGACGTTTGCAGACTTYTTGGGGTTGTTTGGGATGGATTTGAGTGGTTGGAACGAGCACTSAGCTGTGCCAGCCCCATCCCTGGAAGTGTCCAAGGCCAGGCTGGATGGGGCTTGGAGCAGCCTGGGATAGTGGAAGGTGTCCCTGCCCATGGCAGGGGTGGAATGGGATGGGCTTTAAGGTCCCTTCCAAACCATTCTGKGATTCYRTGATTCCATGCCTGTCCCAGAGCTTGGCCATGTCCCWGCTGCACCCACACCAGCCCTGATGTGCCCACGCTGCTGAAACACRCAAAGAATTCCCTTTTCTGCCTGGAGAACTGATCCAAGTGCTGGCTGACARCTCAGTTTCTGGAGCAGGGAATGAAGAACTGACAACCAACCTTTGAATCTTTTATTGCAGAGCAGCGGTTTTATCTCATCCCTGCCRGTGCCACGGCTCAAAATATATATCAGAGGGATCATGGGACTCTCCCAGTTGGAATTTTCTGCCTTAAAATGGTGTCCCCCTCTCCTTTTGGGGTGACTGTAGGGCCAAAAGCCTCACAGAGCACTTGTAGTGTGGCCAAACTGGGATTTCCCCTCTCCCAGTGACAGTGCCCTGGGTTGCACTGGGAGGTCCAGCCCCCAAAGCCGTGCCTTGAGTGCCAGAAAAGGGAATAAAAGACCAAAAAGGTGAAAACCACCATTATTTCCTTGGGGTTTTCCTCCCACAGGGCTGAGCGGACGGGCTGGGATTGGGATGGGAAGGAATTTGAGCATCAGGAAGGACTAAAAGGGGCTGGTTTGGGGCTCTGATGTGCCTTTTGGGGGCCTAAACTGGCTGGTGACTGAAGCCGAGACATCTTTTTCCAGATAAATAGACGAGCACGTGTCCAGGCGTGTGTTTTTCCTCCCCTCCAGGCACATTCCAAGGGCAAAACCTCGGGACGAGAGCGCCCCTCTGTTTGCTCCCGGCCTGGATAGAGCTGTTCAAAGCGTCCTGCCCTCGGGAGGGAAACTTTTAATTAATCTCTTTGAAACAAACACAGCATTTCAGGCCGGTTTTGGCTTCGGTGGGTGGATTTTCCCCCCCCCTGCAGCGAAGCCGGCAAACAAAACTCCGCGGCAGCGGGAGCGGGATGGCTGCGGCCGGAATGGTCTCGGAGCGTCCGGAGGGAAGGGAGCGGATTGATTTATGATTTTAACAAGCACGGCTGGGSTAGGGAGCCGTGCCCGTATGGTTTTAAGGTCGGGAGGAGAGATTAATCAAAATTAAGGCTGCTCTCCGAGCCGCTGGTCCGGCTCCTGCCTAATTGATTCCACGACTCCGGCGGAGACAGGCGCGGGACAGCCCGGAATGTGGGGGCTCGGGGTTTGGTGCCAGATGGGGAAGCAGAGGGCTGGAACAAAGGGAGTCACGAGGAATAGCAGGGATCAGTCGGAGGGGCTGTGCCCTTGTCCCTGTCGATTAGGCACTGGGGGAAGGGAGGGGGTGATTAATAGGGACATGGAAGGAGGAGCGGCAGYGACGTTCCTGGAGCTGCAGCCCGAAGTCACAGCCTGCCAAAGGTCGGGTGTGCTTGGAYAGGGAGCTCCAGCCCTGGAAAATGAGTTTTTTGGGGCACAAGCCTGGSCCTGGTTGGATATTAAGGAAAATTGCTTCCTGGAAAAGGTTGTCAGGCRTTGGAACRAGCGTGACCTCGTTCGGGGTGASTTAATYKTGGCYTTCCAGGACCYGAAGAGTGAGAGAGACTTTTTACAGGGGCCTGGAGTGCCAGGACACAGGGAATGGCTTCCCACTGCCAGAGGGCAGGGATAGATGGGATTTTGGGAAGGAATTCCTGCCTGTGAGGGTGGTGAGGCCCTGGCACASGTTGCCCAGAGAAGCTGGGGCTGCCCCATCCCTGGAAGTGTCCAAGGCCAGGCTGGACGKGGCTTGGAGCAATCTGGGATAGTGGGAGGTGTCCCTGCCCATGGCAGGGGTGGCACTGGATGGGCTTTAAGGTCCCTTCTGCCCAATCCATCCTGGAATTCTGTGATAACCACCAGGCTCGCTGCGTTCCAGGCTCTGAGCTCCTGCAGCTTCCCTGTCTTTTTTGGGATGGTTTTATTCCTCACACAGCACCACGTGGAGTCATCTGCACCCGATCCCTCCCAGCTGCGAACGGGACAGGATCTATCCATGGTTTATCCTGCCTTTTCCCGTTTCAGACTCCATCCTGTGGCACACAGACTCGTCTCTCTTTGGTGGGGTTGGTGATTTTGCCTCTCCAARGCTGTTTTCTCCCTGACTTTCCCCTTTCCCTCTTCAATCCCAGCTCAGGCAGAACTCGATGGGATCAGTGGTGAGGGTGAKGTACTGAGGGAAGGATGGATCCTGTCTGGGAGCACCACGGAGAGARATGCTCTGCTTGCTCTGATTCCTGCAGCTCAGCTCCCAGCCCCTCTGTCCACCTTCCCAGGAATGCTGCAAACTTCCGCCTTTCCCTGCGGGAAAGCTGCCTCCGGCTCCATCAAAGCCAAGATGGTCTGATCCCATAAAATCATCAGTCCCTAAAGGAGCTGCAGTGTCCATCCTCACGCATCCCCCACCTCCCTCTGTTGTTCCCATCCTCTGCCCGCCTCCAGCTCTGGATTCGGGATGATCCCTGGTGCTGTGCGTGGGAGGAGCAGCTCCAGAGTTCATAAACCTGTAACACACTTCGGTGTCTCCTGGCAGGGTCTGGAGCCTTCTCACCCGCTGGAAAAGGACATTCCCTGCAGGAATATCCAGCTCAGCCAGGGCTAAACGCCACCATCAAAGCTTTATGGGCAGTTTGCTCGGGGTGAGGCTCTTGTCAGGGCGGCAGAAATACAGGTTGGGAACAAAACCTGTTTTAAAGCATCCATAACTTTCCCGAGCAGAGGCACAAGGGGGAGATAAGGAATAATTCAGGAGCAGGGAGCAGGATGGATGGCGAAAGAGCAGCACAGCCTGGAATGCCACCGCTGGCTGCAATCCCTTCAATCTGCTCGGAGCAAAGCACCRAATCCCAAGGGATGACGTGTGGGATCCGGCTGGATACCTGCAGCCCTTCATTCTCATGCTCTCCCTGATCCCGAAGGAATTCTGGAGGCACCGGAGTAGTCCTTGTTGGGATGAATGACAGGGATCACAGCTAGGATCACAGCGAGGGGAGCCCAGCCACTCTGGTCCTTGCTGACCTTGAAATCCGAGCCGGCCAATTCCCCGTTCCATTCCCGCTGCTCCTCAGGATTAGCGGGATGAGGTCAGCCTGTGGCACCGATTCACTTTGCTCTTAACTCATCTCGTTCCAGTGGCAGCCTCGGCGCTGCTCTGCTCTCCCCTCTTTGCTTCGCTCACAAATTAAATCACCTCTGGCATTTGCCAGCTCCAAAGATGGATTTATTTTGGKTTTTTTTTTCCAGCCGCGATAATTTATGCGTCTTGAATTTGCCTGCTTAGCCATCTCTAACTGTTTTGTCGGGCCTTGTGCCGGCTGATTTTCCCTTTTCCCACCCTCCCGGGTGATGGGATCTCGGGGAAGGAGGGATGGAGGGAGGGAAGGAAGGGGGAAAGGAAGGAAGGAGGGAGGGAAGGAAGGAAAGAAGGAGGAAGGAAGGGAAGGGAGGAAAGGAGAGGGAGGGAGGGAGGGAGGGAGGGAGGGAGGAAAAAAAAATGAGAGAGAGAAAGGGAGAAAGGAAGAGAGGAGGGAAGGGAGGAAGCAAAGAAGGAAGAAGCACCTGGGGTCAGTCACCAGGGAGGTCACGGCCTCTTCATCCTGGAAGTTTTCCGGACAGGCCAGCCAAGGATCTCCTGGGAATGACACAGTGGGGTTGATTGTGGGGAAGAGGATGAGCTCAGCACTTTCTCCATCACCTTCATCCCTGGCCATGTCTCCCATGTTTTCCGCAGCATTTACAGCACGACTCTGCTCCCAGGGCTGAAATTCCCWACCCGTGGCACTCGATTCCCTTCCCAACACCACTTTCTCCTTGTTGGGAAGCTCATCCTCCGCTCGGGGGGGAGCAAATTGTGTCTGAACAGGGAGAACCTGCAGACAGAAACCTCCGGAGGGAAGGCACATTCGCTGCTCGCCCGGAGCGGCGCTGGGAGATTTTACGGATACGGCTGAACCCGCTCCAGCTCCAGCAGGGAGATGAGGCTCGTGATATTCCAAATAAAAATTCCCGTCTTTCACTCCCCGGCAGCGGTGCTGCTCTGTTTTAAGGTGGTCCATGTGGGAGCTGGATGTTTCTGGAATCGAGGCTGCTTCCAGTGCTCCTTTGCCTCTCTTTCTGCTCCGAGTTCTTTGGCAGGGGTTCCAATYCCACCTTTCCTTCCCGGCTCACGTGTGGGGGCTGTTTCCGAGCGCGGTTGGGAGCCGGAGTTGCGCTCGGAATGGTTCGGGGGTTGGCTTTGGATCTGAGCCCTCCGAATTGGGAATTGGGGGTTGTGTTTCACATGGATAAGTTTTTGTGGATCAGCAGAGACCGGGAGGGGCTTTTGCCAGCGATCAAACCTTTCTTTCCGACTGGTTTGGGACAGGGATAATTCCATTTTCTAGTGGGAATGTCAGAGCAGAGCCTTGGCTTAAAGCCACCTCGGGCCTACGCTGGTTTTTCCAGTGATTTCCATGGAAAACCAAAAGGGGCCACTCACACGGAAATTCCCGAGCTCAAACCTCACACACACAGAGGTCCAAGATGCTCTTGGGTGTTTCAGCTTCGTTCGGGGTGGTCACCGTGGGCAGGGCAGTGTTTGTGTGCAGGGAACGGCACTTCGGGGGCTCTCCCTGTTCTCCCAAAATCCGGGAGCCGACCGGGAGCACAGACATCCTCTCTCTCTTTGGGAAGTGGACCTTGTTTTCTAGCTTGGATTCCTCGGAAAATGAAACAATTGCTGGGTTTTCACTGAATTCCCTGACTTGCTGCTGGTTCCTGCCCTGCTTGACAGAGGAGCAGAGCCCACCAGAGGTGTTGAATTCCCACTTTTTAYGAGGGAATGAGCACAGGACAGAGACTTTTCAAGGACATTTCTCTGCAGCAAAGGATGAAGAGTGAGCAAAGCCCTCCCTGAGCAGAGAAACTGCCCAGGACAACAAAGGCCACCAGGAACAGGGAGAATCCCAGATTTTGGATGTTTTRCAGCTCGAGGCTGAGCGAGGGATGAGCTCAGCCAACGCTGGCGAGGGAATGGCAGCAGTGGAATGGGGAATGCTCCTTCTCAAGGCTCTTTTGGGAATGGACACCTCCGGCAGGGCCCGGTGCTCTCCCGCATCAGCACTGGGATCAGTGCTTTGTCCTCATGAGTTTTTGGGAATGAATAGCCTGGCAGGATCTCCTCCATGTGTTTTGCATCACTGTGGGATATCAGAGCTCTTTGCTCTCCGCAGAGCCTGGAATGCTGCATTCCCTCAGAACCACGGGATGGTTTGGGTGGGAAGGGACCTTAAATCCCACCCAATCCCATGGGCAGGGTCACCTTCCATAGACCAGCTTGCTCCAAGCCCCATCTCCCGCACCTCCYGTGTCTAAAATCCCACTTATTCCCGCTGGGACACGGCTTGAGAGGTCTGTCCGTCCTCCTCCAGCTGCTCCAGGGAAGAGCAGGAGCTCACGGATTAACCCAGCAGAGCTTTGAATCCCGACTTTCCCTTCTTGTGCTTTCCCGTGTTTAGAACCAGCTGCTTCCCTGTCCTCATTTCCCTGTTTCCTTGGATCGCAGCCATTTCATCCAAACGCCCGCTTGCCGCTGCCGGAGGAGGAATATCCAACAATTTGCTTGGAAATAGCTCTGCAGACAGGTGGGGGATTGTTGTGGTTATTCCAGCGCTTTGGCAGCGTTTGGAGGGATTGAATTCAACCAGCACAGCAGAAAAAGTGGGGTTTTTTTTATTTATTTCCCTCTTTTTAAAATCCAGTTTTCAAATCTCCCTGAACTTCCTGGCAAATGCTTGTTCTGTTTCCATCAGGAGCCCGGGCAGCTCTTGTGGTTAATTCGTGTAAAAATGCTTTTTTGAGCCTCCTGGGAGAGTTCATCTGGGATAAGGAATTCGTGGGAAGTAGGAGATGGTGGGAGAGCAGGGAAAGGTGAGGGAGCGCCTCGGGAGCATCCCGGCGGAGGCAGATTCGGGAYACAAGGAGCAAAACCGGAATCTGAGAGGAAAATGGTGATTTTTGCATGTTAGATGGGATAGTGGGAAAAAATTCTTGGCTGGGAGGGTGGGGAGGACCTGGAATAGAATTCCCAGAGAAGCTGTGGCTGCCGCTGGATCCCTGGCAGTGTCCAAGGCCAGACTGGATGGGGCTTGGAGCAGCCTGGGATAGTAGAAGGTGTCCCTGCCCGTGGCAGGGGGGTGGAATGGGATGGGCTTTAAGGTCCCTTCCAACACCAAACATTTTGGAATTCTCTAACGATTCCACGCTGGATTTTGGCAGGATGGATTTGGGCACGTCTGACGATCGCGGTCACACCCTGGGTGAGGTGACGCCAGCAAAGCAGACAACAAACTCCAAAAAAAATACGGAAAACGAAGGTATTTAAGGATTTAATCGCCTTGCRTCCCGTTCCAGGGAAGGGCGAGCGTTGCCGGCATCGGGGGGAGCTGCCGCCGGCGCCGATGTGGAATATTTCCTGCTCTTGGAAAAAAACCGGCGCATTCCCTGCGAAGCACAACAACCCGGCGGAGCCAGCAGCTTCGCCCCGGGCGACGGAGCGAGTGACAAACCGGCCCTTCCCAAAGCTGCGACATCCATAAAACACCGGGATCGCGGCTGCGGGAGGAGCTGGAGCGGCGGCGATCCTGTTTTATTTCTTCCCGAGGGCTGCTCGCGGAGGGAAAAGGCTGGAAAAAATGCTGCTCCATCAACTCCGTCTTCCCACAGATGGATGAAAACTTCCCCGAGCCCCAACCCGCACTTTTTTTTTTTTTTTTTGGGAGAAAACCCAAAAGGGTCCTGGTGTGGATTCCCAGGGAGCTCCCACGGTTCCATGAGAAATGGGGTGTGGGGAAAGGCACCGAGTCTGCCCTGATAAAGGAGCAGGAATGTTGATGGGGGTTAATCACCCCGCATCCCGAGGGAACAATGGATAAGGATGGTGCTCAGCGAGCCGATGTTAATTAGGGTAAATAATTACTTTCGCCTCCAGGCACTAAGGGCGGCGAGGRCTCGTCCTAAAGGATCAGCTCCAGGGAAAAAGGAAATGCCTCCGGTGGGTTTCCCCACCTGGATGTGCCCGTTRGAGGGGTGTGCATTCCCTTGCTCTCTCCCTTGCTTCCCGAATCCTCCCGGCCGAAAATCCCCGACCCCCATCCCCCGATGAAATTCCCTCATCCCGGCCCATCGCTCCAACAGGAATGCCCTAAAAAAAGCCCCTTTGGATGCAAACAACTCCTGATGGAGCCACAAGTCGAAGATCAACTTTTCCAGCGAAACTCCGGGAGAGGGGAATTGCAGGGAAAATCAGGGCACGGTGCTCAAGAGGGAGCAGAATTCTCCACTCAATAGAGAAATAAAACCAAAAAATAACCTCTTTATAGGAAAATATCCACCCGAGGGTGACATTTATGGAGAGAAACGGCGAAGGGGATTCCAGGTGGTCCATGACAGCCCTTCCTGAGAAGATCCATGACCACTTTGCTGCGCGCCTTTTCCCTGTTTTTCCACGTTTTATTTCACGGGCTCTGCTGTCAGAGCCTGGATCCTCTGCGGCCGCCCTGGGAGCTGGGAGCTTCCATGGATTTTTGTGGCCYAAACTGGGGTTTGGATGTGACAAGGGGTCAGATCCCTCGGGAGTTTCTTCATCCTAAATTTCAGTTTCCGTGCCTGGAATTGTTCCAGGCAGGGTTGGACGGGGCTTGGAGCAGCCTGGGATAGTGGGAGGTGTCCCTGCCCATGGCAGGGATGGAAATGGATGGGATTGAAGGTTCCTTAAGGGAATGATGTCCGTGTTACATCAAAGGATGGGAAGGGCCGTGAGGGGATTAACRAGGATGTCTTGGATAGGGTGGGACTGGATTTTGGCATCATTAGTGCGGARTAAAGGATGGAGAAAGTGTGGCTTGTGCTGGGATAAAGTGAATTTTTCTTCCTAAAGCAGGTCTGGGGATTTGGATTTGTRGGAAAGTGGGGATGAAATCCTCGTTTGGCTTTTCCTTTCCCTGTCAAACCGTCCTTATCCCAACCCACGGGTTCTCCCACTTCTCCCCTCCCGATTGTCTCCCCCTATCCCATGGGATTGTGATGGGCTGTGCCTGGGATGAAAACCCTGCTGGATCCGGGCGGGATGCGTTCGGCACCTCCGGATGCTGCATCCCGGCTGCCGCGGGGGTTGGGATTTCGGAGGGCAGGAATCAGTAGATGGAGCTGTTTGTCAATGTTTCCCGGTGATTTACGGCGGGATCCTGTGGAGCCGCAGGCATTCCCGGCCTCTGGAAAGATCCCGTGTGTTTCGTTGCTGCGCGGGGCTGTCGGGGAGCAGGGTGAAGGCTGCGCTTCCCTGCCCGATTTCCCGGGAAAGCAGATTATCCACCTCTGCAGCTGGAGGCTGGGAGGGGGGGCCAAAAGCAGGACGTTCCCCTGGATATTAGGGAATGTCCAGATGGAACATTAGGAAAAATTTCTTCACGCAAAGCAGTGCCCAGGGAAGGGCGGAGCCTCCATCCCTGGAAATGTCCAAAGTGGTGCTTCCCGGTTTGGTTTAGTGGATGTGGTGAGATTTATCCAAAGGTTGGACTTGATGATCTTGGAGGGCTTTTCCAACCTCAGGGAATTCTGTGATAGGGATGGCCATGGCACCAACCCTCCCCGGGGATCATAGTTCATGCGGAATATCCTGTGATTCCCTGACCTGTTCTGCYGGATCCCGCTTTTCCAGCGTCCCACTGCAGCTTTGAGGTCAAATCCTAGTCTGGAATCCAGTGGGATGGTGAGGTTTAAGTGGAAAACAGGGAAATCTGTTGGATTTCAGAACCTGAAGATATGAACCCAGCGGTGCCACTTCCGACCACGYGTCCGGTCCAGCATCTCCGATGGGAGCTGGACATGGATAACCTGGGAAAAACAGGGAGCATGCCCAGCTCTGCTCCTTCTGCAGCCAATCCCGGGATCCCATTCGAGGTCATCCTCAGTGGAACCACCACGGGACTCCCCACGGACACATCCAACGGGAGCAGAGCTCRTTCCTCACGTCCTCCAGGTGCTCTCCTCCGTGCAGGGAATTATCCCCGGCTGCCTCATCCCTCACCTGAATTCCAAAGAAATGAGCCACGAGCTGTGGAAAACAATAATCATAATAATTTTCCATAGGAACATCTATGGGCCAATATATTAATTTTATCCGAAATTCCAACGGGCTGAAAATCCACTCCTTGGTAACAGAGAACGGGAATTTGTCGGGATATGAGGGAGACGGTTGGGAAGAAGCAGAGGAAACCACATTTTGGAGGTGGAAGGATGCACATCTCCCGTTCTCCTGCCTCCTTCGGGCCCTTCGGGGTGGAATTCATTTCCTCTTTGGAAAAAGCGGAAAGGAGAAGGGAAATTTAGATGCCATAAAGAAAAAAAAAATGAAACAAAATGAAGTGGAAGAACTCTGCTTTTCCCTTCTGCACCATCAGATATATTGTTATTATTATTATTGTTATTCTATTATTTTATTACCTGCAGGCCAGCACAGCACTTCGTCGCCGCTCGTCTTTAAGTGCTCCAGTGTTTTGCTYGGAATATTAATGAATTTTGGCCCTGGCCGAGGAACCCTTCGGAGTGTCTCGAATTTAAATACACACACACCAAAATGCCATGGAAACCGCGAAACCCAGGGATGACCCTGGGACCGGAGGCGGCAGGGCCGCAGGGAATTCTGCTCCAGGCTCTCAGGTTGCCCTTGGTGTGTGAAGAAGACTCGGTTTTAATGATTTTATAGTAATTAATGAGAGAATGTATTAGTTTTATATTAATTTTATATGAAATAATTACTTCGCACTTGGTTCTGTGGCTGAATCCRTGGGTGCTGCAAATGCACGAGGAAGGACCAAAGGATTTCCTCGGAAAAGGCCGTTTTTGCCCTTTTCCCCGTGTGGTGCTGGCTGTGTCATTCCAATGGCCCTGTGGATGGACTGGCTCCCCAAGGAATTGCTCTAAATACAGGGAAAGGTTTCCCAGAGAAGCTGCGGCTGCCCCTGGATCCCTGGCAGTGTCCAAGGCCAGGTTGGATGGGGCTTGGAGCAGCCTGGGATAGTGGAAGATGTCCCTGCCCACGGCAGGGGTGGCACTGGATAAGCTTTCACGTCCCTTCCAGCTCAATCCATCCCGAATTTCCATGGAACATGTGGCAGATATGCAGGAATGCTGAGGATGAAATGTTGGGAGATGCCGGAAGATCCAGGTGTGTCACCAACCAGTCGGGAGTGTCCTGCTGCCTCCAGCGGGTTATGGATCAAGTATTAGGATTTCAGGAAACCTGGGAATTATTTCCAGTGGGATCCCTCCCGCAGCAGGCCCTGGGTGCCAGCGTGGAGCCCCCAGTCCTGCACACTCTGGATTTGTGTTGCAGGGGCTGGAGATTCCAAAGGTTTTTTGGGACACAGGAGGATCCCTCCACAGCATCTCCARCCCTTCTATCCTTACCCAACTGGGAAGATCCCATGGTCCAGCTCTGAGCAGGGATGGGGAGGGGGCTGTGAGAGGAGTTTCCCTGGAGCAGCCAAATCGGGATGAATATTCCCTGGAGCTCCAAGAAAATGCTGGGATTGCTGCAGGAACAGGTTGGAGGTAAAAAAAAAAACACCAACAAAAAGGACAAATCCCAAGGGACTGAGGAAGTTTTGAGGAGGGARGAGTTGTCTGGGAATCCGAGATGGACAGGGTTTGGGAAAACTCTGCTCCCTGATCCCATGCTGCATCCAAGAAAACGGCTTTTCCCCCCATTTCTCGAGAGCCAGGAAGCACAAGCAGGGATTTGATCCGCACGCTGCTGATTTGTGGCAAAGCCGGAGGGAAATTCCCTCCCYGCCTCAGCACTTGTGTCTGATTTCRGGAATTATCCAGCCCCAGGGAGCAGCCCCGGGAGAGGAACAGCTTGGAGACGTCCAGCAGCATCCTGGAATCCCAGGATCCATGTCCCACGGGCCCAGTCCTAAATTCCCTGCTCATTTATCAGCTTTTTTTCCCCCCCAAATTCCTCCTGCACGCTTCCCTCTTGGAGTAGGAAAAACACAGGCTGGAGGGGGTTTTGCTCCCGGCTGGATAATGTTCCATAACTAATGTGATCCCAAGCAGGGCTGGAGATGATTTTTCGGAGTTGGACAAACTTTTCCAGGAGGTGCCGAGCCCTCCTGTTGCTGGGTTGGAGTTGTGTGGAGCTGCAGCTGGATTTTCCAGGAATGGCGGAGGGATGCTGGGGGTGGGTGTCAGTGGGAGAGGGGCTGGAGCTTCCCATGGGAGGGCTCCCTGTGGAGATTCAAGGTTCTTCCTTGGATTTTCCTGCTCAGGGGTCCAGCACGGGAAGGACGTGGAGCTGCTGGAGAGAGTCCARGGGAGGGACCAGGATGAGCAGAAGGATGGAGCAGCTCTGCTGGGAGGAAAGGCTGGGAGGGTTGGGATTGTTCATCCTGGAGAAGAGAAGCTTTGGRGAGACCTCACTGTGACCTTCCAGGACCTGAAGGGGCTACAAGAAACACGGAGAGGGACCTGGGACAAGGGATGGAGGGACAGGATTGAGGGGCAATGGCTTCAGACTGAAAGAGAGTAGGTTTAGATTGGATATTGGGAAAAAATTCTTGGCTGGGAAGGTGGGGAGGACCTGGAATAGAATTCCCGGAGAAGCTGTGGCTGCCCCATCCCTGGAAGTGTCCAAGGCCAGGTTGGACAGGATTTGGAGCCACCTGGGATAGTGGGAGGTGTCCCTGCCCATGGCAGGGGTGGAATGGGATGATCTTTAATGYCCCTTCCMACMCAACCCATTCCAKRATTCCATGATTTCACAAGCTGATTTTTTGCTCCTCCTAGCGCAGCACCGGAGATTCTGGAAAACGCAGAAAATACATTTTCCACCTCTGTTCAACAAACTCTCCTTCCCCTTTCCCTGCCCAGCACTGAAATTGTTTTCCCACCCTCTCCGCACGATCCGTCCCCCAGTGCCCCCTTGGACGAAGCAGGATGCCGCTAATTCCGCGTGACGGGATTCTTAGGAACTCCTGTGAGTTAACGGTGCCTACAAAGAGAGTCCCATCGAAATCCTCCACACCGCCTGTTAACCTGGCAGCTGAGCCRTCGAACGCCATCCGCATCCAAAACCTTCCCAAAAGCCGCTCTTTGCGTGATCTAAGGCTTCCCAAAATCCCGGAGGGAAGGAGGAGCCCTTTTACGGGGAGGGAAATGCGAGAGGCCTTCAGGGCTGGGTGGGTTTTAAAAGGTGCTGCCGTTTGGTTCCAGGCTTTGGACGTAGTGAGGAGAAACTGAAATATTTTGGTTGATTATCCAAGTGGTTCCCCAGGTTTTGGAGCACCTCGTGATTTATCCAAGTCTTGGGATTTTTTTCCTCCGACAAATAATCTGGGGGTGCTCGCTGGTCCTTGGGATCGGCCTCCAGCCTGGTTTTCTGTGATTCTATAAATATTTTTAAAGGTTTTTTACAGCCTAAGTTTTGCCCCAGCATTAATGGTGGATGGGAGAGATGGAAAAAACCCTCATCCCAGTGGAAAGCATCCCTGTTTTTGGCAGTAGGGTTGGAATAAAAGGCCTTTAAAGGTCCCTCCCAACCCAAGCTGTTCTTTCATTCCAACATCCTGGAAAACYTGGAGCCCTTTTTAGCAGAATTTAGCTCCCTGTTCCATTCAGACGGATTGGGAAGATCCTGGTGAGTTTARGGATGTTGGCAGGGTTTGAGCCTGGGTGTGTGTGGGATTTCTGGCTACCTGTGGATATACCTGTGGAGATACCTATGGATATCCCTGTGGATATCCCTGTTTTGCACTGCGCAAAGCACCTTTCCAAGGGATCATTTCCTCCTGCTTTCCCTCTTTCCCCTCTTTTGCTGCAAGATCCAGCCAACCCAACCCATTCCCTGCTTTTACAAAGTCCTGAACCCCCTCAAATTTCAGGATCGGGGTCTTTTTCCCTCTTATTTTAAAAACCGTTGACTCGTGCCGTTCATTCCCCGCCTTTTTCCCGCCTCTCATCCCTTTTCCGGGGTCTGGGATCCGGTGGTGCTTTGCCCACTCCTGATGAAACTGCCGAGTGACATCTACTGCATTTGCATCCTTAATTAGTCGCCTTTATGCTAATTATTCTCCTCGCCGTCTCTCCGCGGAGCTCCAGCCTGGGCGAAACGTCTGTTACGAAGATGGATGAGATGCACCCAAAATATTGCCATGAATATTCATCCTTTCCCGTTTTTTCTTTTTTTTTTTTGGAACGGTTCCTCAGTTCCGTTGGCACGTTTTTGGGCTTGGACGCAGTTGTCAGTCCAAACACAGCCTTTGGCRGAATTCTTGCTGAAAATGAATTTTTTTTTTTTGGGGGGGGGAGGGTTGTTTTCACATCCAGGATAAAAATTTCCGCCACCGGAGASGGGGGATGGATGTGCTCCCGGAAATGGGCGCGGATGGAAACGTCCTGGAAGGAGTAGGGAGGTTTTTGCTGCGGCTCCAGGCGCTGAGCCTTTGGCTCTCTCGGTCCAGATGCTGCCTGGAGGCTGCACCTTTATCCAAAAAGTGGTGTTGGGACAATTCCCTTGTGCCTGGGCACTTGGGGTAGCGGAAGTGGGGGTTGGAATGAGATGGTCTTTAAGGTCCTTTCCAACCCAAACCGTTCTGGGATTCTGGGATTTTGGTGCCGGGTTTGTTTCGCTCCGTTGCTGGACACAGAGATCCCTTCGGGGCCYGAGGTTGATTCCAGCTGGCTGGAAATATCGCAGGGAGTGGCTCCCAAACCTGTCCCTGGTTTTTCTGGGAGGAAATGGCCTGAGGAATGCATTCTGTGAGGAATTAATGGCTGTGTTCACGCAGGTATTCCAAGCCCGGCTCTGTGCTGGGTCCGGGATGTGCTGCAGGGTCTCCCTCCCGAACAGTTACTAACACAAGGATTGGGCATTTTATAAAAACCAGGTTAATTATTAACTGGTTAATTATTTCCTTCTTTTAATGCGAATTAAACCCATTATTAAATCCTGACACCTTTATCCCCTCACTTAYGGGAGAGCCCATCCTTGTCCTGGGAATCCCTAATCCAGGGATGCAGGACCACCGAGAGCCTTTTCCCGTCTGGGARCTCCCAACTCCTCCTTCTGCTTCCCAACTTTCCCACGGTGCCGGGGGCCACAGCGCGGGAGAAAAGTCACCCAAACCGGGACAAATCCCAACGCACATCCCACCCTGGAAGTGGCGGCAGGTCCCAGCCTGGAATTGCGACCGGCAGAGATCCCGGGGAAGGGCTCGTGTTGTGGGAAGCGGATGGAGCTGGGATGTGATGAAGGTGGTTTGGGAGGCAGTGGGATCACACTGCTGCTTCTGGTCCCGGCTGGAATGAGCCGCTGGAGCTGTGGGATGTGTGGATGCAGCCGCGTGCCCACAGCACCTGGATTTTGGGTCACTCCGCGTGATCCAGCTCTTCCATTTCTCATTTTCCTCCTTTTTTTTTTTCCCCTCCACCCCTCCCGTCTCGCCTTCAAAGGCGGTATTTATTCTAACCGTAGCGAGCTTCTCATCCCACAAATCCGAGCCACGGATGCTATAATTAGCAGGATRCACTAATTTTTCTTCGAGCATAATTGGAAGGTTTTTCACCGTTCGGGGGATAATACTCCAAACTATCCTATTTTATGGCTCGTTTGCCGGAAAACGCCTGGGAAGCTCCCGCGGCTTTATCGAGCCTTATCAATGGGTAAAGAGGGTCAGAGCGGGGGGGTCGGAGCTAAAATCCCCTCATTTCCCCGACCCGCGTTAATTGAACAGCCTGCCCTGGGTGTGGGGGGATAACGAGCTCCTAAAAGCGCTCCCAAAACCCCCACAAAASCTCATCCCTGGGTTTGGGATGCGGTGGATGCCCTGGATGGATCCTCGGCTGCCCGCAAAGCTGTTCCCCGGCTCCGGGAGGGGGTTCGGCCCTTCTAATCCCAGGAAATGCCCGCGCTGGGTTGTCCCGAGGAGCTGCTAAATGGCCGGGATTGTTTTCCCTTCCTAACGAGCCCGAATTCAACGCGCTCCATGAGTTCTCCGCCTTTCCCTGAAGGTTTAAAGGCACCTTCATCCCTCTTCTTCCTCCTCGCTGAGCTGCAGGGAGGGACAGGAGGGGCTGCTGGGGGTGGCCAAAATCCAGCAATGCTGGCCCAGGAGGTTTGGGGAAGGGGCTGGAGCAGCAGGAGCGGCTGAGGGAGCTGGGAAAGGGGCTCAGCCTGGAAAAAAGAGGGATCGGGGGGGACCTTCTGGCTCTGCACGACTCCCTGGCAGGAGGGGGCAGCCGGGTGGGATTTGGGATTTTATCCCAGGGAAMAAGGGACAAGGAGGAGAGGGAACGGCCTCGAGCTGTGCCAGGGCAGGTTTAGGCTGGATATTTGGGRAAATTTCTTCATGGAAAGGTTGCTCGGGACGGTGGTGGATCCCCATCCCTGAAGGGATTTAAAATCCATGTGGATGTGGCACCTGGGGACACGGGGCAGTGGTGGCTTTGGCGGTGCCGGGGAACGGTTGGATTCGATCTCGGAGGGCTTTTCCCACCTCGGTGACTCCGATTTTATTTGATGGGATGGAAGCAGCTGCCTGGGGCACGTTGTGGCTCAGTCCCCTGGGATCAGAAACAATTCCTGGGGCTCTGTTTGCTTGTAGAGCTCTTTCCTGGTGCTTTTTGCAGAGTTTTGAGCTCTGGTGTAAAATGTTTTGCAGCACTTGAAATGCCCCTAAAACGCCGTGGGAGATTCCCGGTGTTGCATCCTGGCAATCCATCCCTGGATTTGCSATGGATGCATTCCTCCACCAAGGAATCAGCTCCTGGACCATCCTGAGATCCATGGGGGGGCTCTGCTGTGCCCCGTTGAGGGCCAGGAGGCTTCTGCAGGGGCTCTTTGCTGAAAACGCTTCTGAGCTTGGAAGTTTTTCCATGGAAAGGGATCTGGGTTGTATAAACTTTCATTCCTTGCTCCCCCCCCTTTTTTTAATGCTTTTCTGATCTCAACGGAGATTTAGGAAGTGCTGTGGCCTTGGCAAAGATCAAATCCTTTCAAAGAAAGACTCTCAATTTGCTGTTTGGGTGATTTCAGGGGAAAAAAACCCAGAGTTTGAAATATTTAATTTAGTATTGAGCTGTTTCATCATCAGGAGGGAGAAACCCCCCATCTCAAACGAGAGATGAGCCTTTAATTAAACCCCTAAATAATTATATTCGTCCTGCTTGGTGAAAAAGCCTGAAACACTGGAGCAGAGGGTGGGAAGCTCCAGTTCTCTGCTCTCCCAAAAAAAACCAGGCAGACACCCTCTGTCTCTCCTCTTCTTCCCTACAAAGCTCTTCCAGACTTTTTCCTTTTGATCATTAGAAATTCTCTCAGTTTCCAGCCCGGACGTGTCTGTGACCAGCTTATCCTGATATTTTTCCCTTGCTAACATTGTTTTTGAGCACGAATAGTTGGTTTTTTTCCCCCCCCTTTTCCTCCGCTCGCTTCCTTTCGCCAGGAACACGGAGAGGAGCTGCCGGAGCAATCCYGTTTTTCACCTCTCTGGAAATAACGAAGCCAGAAACATTTTCTCCTCCTCGCTGGTTTAAATTTACAGGAGCGAACAATAAYTTTTTGCAGCCTCCGAGAGTGAAATGTGGGGGGAAACAAACCGATCTTATCGACTTTTCCAGCCGGAGCGGCGCGGGGAACATTACTTAGAGCTCCACCACGCTAAACCCTAATCCCATGAGATGTCTTTGTTGATGCATAAGCTGTGACCTAAAATATTGACTTTATAAAGTAATTGAATCCCAGAATCATGTTTTCGGATGAAAAGCACTTGACAAATGGCTACAGGAAAGAGCTGAGAGCCCAAAGGCCTCAGTGCGGCTGTAATGGGATTTACTCCGCTCCGCTCCCGGCAGCCTCTCCGGAGCAGAGCCGGCACCAGGCAGCCCTGCTGCAGGTTTGGGGTGAATTACAGGGCAAGAAGAGGTTATCTCGTTTTTTTTTTTCCAGTTTTTTCCTCACAGGAAGAAGGATAGTGAATCCTTCTGGCCCTACAAAGGAGGTGGGAACAGAGCACGGGTTGTGCAGGGGGTGGGTGAACATTTTGGCTTTGTGGGTGCTGCACTTGCTCTCTGATGTGCCTTGGTTTGATTTTCATCCAAGGGGAGATAATATCCATTTTCTGCACCAAATCTGAGTTTCAGAGGCTCCAAATCCCCTGCCTGGCCTTTCTGTATGATCCAGGTCACCCCATGTCATCCCACTGCTCCGAGCGGAGCCGCTGCTGGGAGGAAAAGGGGGGATCCAGCTGGGGCCATGAAGCAAAGGACCACGGTGAGACTCCGATGTGGACCGGATCTCATCCCTGAGCCATTTCCTTGGAGCTGAGGGGATGAAGATGAGGGGCTGGGAGGAGGACCCTCGGCGAGAAATGATTTCCCAGCCAACACTGTGGCCCGGCGACAACTCCCTCCTTCCTCTGCTCCTCACAACAAAATTCCCCCGTTAATTTAGGAGGGCGTAATTACATCATTCCTTCAAAGGGCTCCATTGAAACAAACCCCATTCCTGCCTCATAAATTGTTACCTCGCTCATCCCACAACGACTGTTTTCCTCGCGCGCGCGTTAACCTCGCCGCTTTCTCCTCTCCCCTYTTTTGCATAATGTTATAATAAGCATTTAAATAACTGTAGAGCTTCCAGCAGCCTTTGCTTTCATATCTTGCCATTGCCATGGCAACCGGCTACACTTCCCAGTCTACTTTCCCTTTTTTTTTTTGAGGTTTGAGTTCCTCAGTCCAGTCTGGAAGATTGAGTTGGATGCTCCCCTGGTTTGCCYGCGACGCGGAAGCGCTGCCCGGGTGTCGGTTTTGTATCGTTGTTTTCCCTCTTGGCCGTGGGTGAGGACGTTCGGAGCCGGGAGATGGGATCGCGTTTTTCCAATTTGTGCGATGCGCTGGAGGACGGTGAAATACTCAGGGATAACCACTGGGATTTGGAGTTCCAGGCTGAAATCGGAGTTGAGTTCAACTCAAGTTTTCTTTGCAGGGTGTTCCTGTTTCTCATCCCGTGAAATCTCTCGGAGAGAGGAAGTTCGATGATATTTTTGTCGAGGCACCCCTTCAAAACGCGTCTTAATATCCCGCATCCCCCCGTTAAAAACGTGAATAATCTTCCAGCCTCCAACTGCAGGATGGTTTTTATACGGATGTGACAGGCCCAGGCCACGGGCTGGGTAAACAAACCGCAAATCTCCATGCAAATTGCGGAGATGAATCTGGGAAGGGCTAATTCAACAGGACTGTCTGCCACTGGCACGAAGTCCCAGCCTGTCTGGGAATGTAATCCTCGCTGGCAAAGCAGGAGGGAACAGAAGGCAGCGGGAAAGGCTCGCGGTCTGTGCCAGGCTGCCTTTCCATCTGGAAGGAGGTGCTCTTGATGATGATAAAATGGCAAAGGAAAGGATTCCAGGGAAGCTGCTCATTTTCCCTTTTCCCTGACCCCGCTGCCGCGTGGGAGCGGCGCTGTAGGGTGGTGGCACAGATGGAGCACAAAACCCTAAACAAACAGGATGACAAAAGCTGCTGGCGTTTTATTGCTGTTTGTTTCTAGGGCTCCGTGGAAATGTGCCGTGGGAGGCTTCTGGTCACTCACGGGATCATGGAGTCATGGAATGGTTTGGGTGGGAAGGGACCTTAAATCCCATCCAGTCCCACTCCTGCCACGGGTTAGACTTCCACTATCCCAGGTGGCTCCAAGCCCTGTCCAACCCRGCCTTGGACACTTCCAGGCTGGACTATGGGTATCCAGTACTGTGGGAAGAGGCAAAGTCTGGGATTTCCATCTTTTTGAGACCTCAGTCTCAGAAATGTTGGCATTATTGGATGAAGGAAGGGGAGAATCCCACCAGGGGAAGAAATTGTCAGTAGAAGACAAGAACAAGGAATTCATCAAAGTCCATTTAGGTTTCTGACCCTTTTCCACTGACTATGGGAAACACTTTCCTGGTGTTTTCCTTCTCTCTGATTGCAGTCCCTGATCGACGCCCCTGTGGCAGCTCCCGCTTTCCCCACGCTCCTGGTGTCAGGGGCTTGTTTGGGAAATATATTTTCAAGTTGAAGGGAGATTTTGAAGAGCCCTCACAGTCCCAGGTCACCCCTGGCCGGGGCTGTCACCACCTGACTGGAGGAGRAGGCTGAGGGTGAGGCTGAAGCGAACAAACTTCTGAGGAAAARTCCTTCTCATCAAGGAACACCGAGGAGGAAAACGCCTGGATGAGGCAGCCCTCATCACTCTGTTYCTCTGCTGAAATCAGATCCATCGATTTGGCTGAGTATGGAACCTGACAAATGCTTTTCAAAGCAAATTTATGAGGATCTTTGCGGTTGCCTTGCTCATGTGGAGGAACGGGAACGCTCTGAGCGCAGCTCCTGGCTGATTCCAGGAACGCTTCCCTGCAGGGTGTGGAGCAGCTCTGTCGGGGGATAGACTGCTGAGAGCGGCATCCCAAAAATCTCTGAGGGATTTAACCCACGCTGSGACAACATAGGAGTTGGAGAGGGACTTTGGACAAGGGACGGAGGGACAGGACACAGGGAATGGCTTCCCACTGCCAGAGGGCAGTGATACATGGGATATTGGGAAGGAATTCCTGGCTGGGAGGGTGGGAAGGACCTGGCACAGGGTGCCCAGAGAATTGTGGCTGCCCCATCCCTGGAAGTGTCCAAGGCCGGGTTGGAGCASCCTGGGATAGGGGAAGGTGTCSCTGCCCATGGCAGGGGGTGGAATGAAAGGAGCTTTAATGTTCCTTCCAGCTCAAACCATTTGATGGTTCCCTCACCCAACAACAGCACAAACACAGCAAAAGAGCTGTAAAATGTATAGTATAAAGTTTTTCGCCTCTCTTCTCATTCTGCAGGAAGCCGGTGCGTTAATTCACGGGAGTTTGTGCCTCGTATCCATTTAAAATCCTCCCTGCAAAGCCGAAGGCACCTGAAGAAACTTGCTCTTGCTCACATCCCAGACGATATCCATGGCAAAAGAAGGAGAGTGTGCCTCCAGTCGCTTTTCCTTTCATTTATCCCTGCCCGAGTGCCATCTCCTGCGTGTCAGAGCCCGTGGAGCGGCGAGGGAAGCGCCGGTGGAGCGACGCCAGGAGCCTTTCCACGCTCGTCATTAGCGCCGCGCCCGCCAATATGCTCCGTGCCTCCCCTCGCAGGGATCCCATTTCCTGGCAGGGAGGTGGGAATCAAAGCCCGGGCTGAGTTAATAGAGACGGACACCCGAGCGCTCCGCATCTGCGATTCCCCGCAGGAACGCTCGGAGCGTCTGCTTCATTCATCCCGGCCCGGCGTGAGCTGCCAGAGCAGCTTCCCCGGAACACGCCGCTCGCCGCCGCTCCCTGCACGGGGCAGTCATGTTTAATATGGATAATTGTAATTGCCTCATTTATTACATCGAACGCCTCCCTGCCTTTCCCCGGCAGCCACGGGCTCGGCTGGAAAYGGGAGCCAGGGATGTGCCGGCGGCTTGGGCTGGCCCTAAAGCCTGGGGGTGCTCCACGTGTGGTGGCCCTTTCCCCTGGGGAGCCTGTTCCACTCKCTGGGGGAAGAACCTTATCCTAATATCCAACCTAACCCTTCCCTGGCACAGCTCCAGCCGTTCCCTGGGGTCCTGTCCTTGGTCACAGATCCTGATGGGAGTCCTCTCAGTCCCCTCTTCTCCAGGTTGAACCAACCAAGTGACTTCTCATTACAGTGTCCATGCCTTGACAGGCAGAGTTTGCTCCTCTGTCACCTTCTGGTGAGGATTTTCCTTCTTTTTTAATTTCTGCAAGGTACCTGCTCCCTTTTTCAGGGAGGGCACAGGGAATTGTGGAATGGTTCTCTGGGCAGTGCCCGTGCCGCCCTCGGTGCTGACACATCCCATCCTGTCCTGGGGAATCCCTCAGTGGTTATCAGAACACTCGGAGCATTTTCAGTGCCTGAATGTTCTCCCTGATCTGCCCGAAGACCTGGAAAAGTTCCTTKTTTTAATTTCGGGCGCTGAACAGGCTCCCCAGGGAATGGACACATTCCCAAGGCTGCCAGAGCTCCGGGAGCATTCGGACAACGCTCCCAGGGATGCGCAGGGTGGGATTGTTGGGGTGTCTGTGCAGGGCCAGGACTTGGACACTTCCCAAATACRTCAGCACATCCCTGCCCTTCCTCCCTCCCTGGTGACCATGGATCAGGGTTGGTATTTCCGGGAATGCCCAAAATGCACTTTTTTCTTGGTGTGTAAATGTAACGTTGGCTCTTGTGCGGCAGCAGGCGGAGCTTCTTCTGGAATGATTATGGAAAAACCAGCAGGAGATGTTTRAGGCTGGGAAAAATCAACTGATCCCAGAATTCAGAGCGAGGCTGGAGGCAGGAGGTGGCCGAGGGATGAGGGAGAGGGGTCCCCACGTGGGACCTGTGTCTGCCAGTGATGGTTTGAAGGTGACAGCTGGAGCCCTTGGAGGGGGATACAGGTCAGGCACTGCAATTCCTGCCTGGATTGAGGCARGGGGATGTGTCCTTCCCTGTGGAAATCATCTGGCAGCAGGAGATGAGAGGAGGAGGATGACAGGGGGGAATCGTGGGGTTCAGCTGGAGAGAGGGAGAAGAGCTGGGATGGAGGCAGAGGATGAGCTGGAAACAGATGGAGATGCTGGATCCTGTGGGAATGGAGATTGGGCAGAGGTGGCTTGGAGAGATCCTGGTGAGCTCGTGGTTGTGGAATGGGTGGAGCAGCTTCTGTTTCATCTGAAACTTTGGATTTTTCCRAGGAGAACTCTGATGGGGGAGCTTTGGAAGTTTTGTGCTGAGCACATGAAGTTGTCTCAGGAAATGAGGTCATTTTGCTGGTTTTAGTTCACATTGGCTGAAGAGCAAAGTTTTCTGAGGAAAGCTTTGGATGTGAGAAACATCTTTCGCTTGATAAAAACTTCTGACCTTTTTTTGGGAGAGAGGGAATAAATCTGGAGCAACGAGCGGCACGAATCACAGYGGAAGAAAATGTAATCCCAATTTAAGGAAAACCTCTTCCCATTTATTACCATTCTCTTCAATGTCTGCATTTTAAATTGTTTTGGATTTTTTTTTTGTGTGGAAGAAAAAACTCCTTCCTGACAGCTGCTGGAAGTGGCACTGCTCCCGTCATGGATTCTGCCTGTTTGGGAAGCTGTAGCTTTCCCTCGTGGAGCTTTTTCTCCTTTTCATCACATTTTGCTTTTGCTGTGATTCTGTCAGAGCTCTGCAGGGCTCTGGGTCCCCCCACATCCCTCACACAGTGGCAGTGATAAAAACTTGATACACTCGTGGGAAACAGCTGAGATTCCCACCTGAAGTTGTGCATTTGAAGGGAGCTGCCCACTCCAAATATCCAAATTGAGAGGTTTGATGGAGGAGAATAAGCTTGGGAAGAGGTTTGAGCGAGGAGCTGGGAATATAAAGCCGTGTGTGAGCTGGGAGATGCATCCTTGAAAGGAGGAGCTGGACTGGCTCCGTGCAGTGCCCGTGATTTCCTGGAGATGCTCCCGGCTGGATGCAGGTGCTCCAGGGATTACTTCTTCCCTGAAATTTGAAATCTTCATCCCACACCTCCCTTCTGGCAGAGTTTTACTGCTCCCGATTTCCCTCTCCCTCAGAACCGCTGTTCCCGCAKGGGAGCGAGGGGTCGGCAAAAAACGCTGATGGGAAAACCATTAATTAATTTATTTTTTTTTCTCTAAACAAATTAGAGCTGTGGAATAATTGAAATAACTCCCAAATCTGCTGATCAGCAAATCGAGCTCGTTACTGCTCCTGCCTGCGCGTCCGAGTCGCACGCGCACCCTAACAAGGTTCGTTTGCTGATCCGCAGATCCGCGGCGCTCCGGATAAATTAAGGGAATGGGATCATTAAAACACACTTGTCATTCTTCTGCCGGCGCTCCCATTAATAAAATAAACCCTCGGATGGAGGAACGGGGAGCTTGGTTCTCTCTGTGGATTTGCAAAGCGGGGAAGATGCAAATAATTAGTCYGGGTAGAGCCTGCGAGCCTGGCCGGGGGCGATCCTTTGCTGCGGATCCTTGAAGGGGGAAGAAAACTGCTTTTCCCTGGGATTTCGGGATGTTTCATCCGTGACCTCTGCCTGGCGGCGGCTGAGTTGGTTCATTAATCACGGGCAGCACGATTTGYGCGAGGAAAGCTCAGCGCTCCGGCCGGAGCCGTCCCAGCCTCTCCCAAAGCCTTTTGATATTCCAAGCACCTTCCCGCTGTCCTTGGTGCTGAAAATCCCGGCGTGGGATCTGCTCCCCATTCCCAGCGATGTGGGAAGGTGTTTCGGGAGGAAACTCCRTTATAAATTGCAAAGCCAGGGTTGCAGCTCCCTCCTGGTGAGGAGCCCTGGGTCTTCCATGGGGTTTCAGAATTCCTCATCCAAAGTTCTGGCACGTTCAGCTCCTTGACCTCCTGTTTCCATCGGGACAGGATGGAGACTCCACGAGCCCAGGACTGCATTTTTGGGAGAGAAGGGGGTGATCTGCTCTCCTTGAAGTGGTTGCTAATGACTGATCCTCAGGGAATTTCTTTCCAGTCCGCTGGCAGTTTGGCTCAAAACTCGGACTCAGGGAGAGGATGGATTTTCCCTCTGGTTTTCCTGAGTCCAGTGAAAATGCCCTTTGGCAGTGGAGGCAATCCTCTCTCATTAGTATCTTAATTTCTACTGGCATTACTTGAAATCTTCGTGAAATTCGGTCTAGAAATGAACTTGGGAGGGGAAGTCAGAAAGTTACTGCAGTTCTTAAAAACTGCTTGACCTTTACATCCAGGGATGTACCAAGGGTACCAGGATGTGCTGTGGGAAGGGTTGGGAAGCCTCTCCTAGAAACTTGTGCTGAATCCAACAACGCTGATTAACTTGTTCTTTCCTCAAAYGGAATTAGAGTTGATCCATTCCTAGGCTTACTTTGCACAAAGAAGAAACCTCACAGTTTTTGATAAAGTTTAGCTTTGTATTTTTTAAAGATCCTCCAGTAATTTACTGGATTGGGCCTCGGGAAATGGTTAATTCAGGATCTTCAGGCAATGCCCCCATCCAGCTCCCAGGACTCTGGGCTGTTTTTCCCTGGAAAGTGGTGCTAAGCTAAGAGATAATTTTATGTTTTGTGTAGCAAATGGTATCAACCCTTTGCAGGGATGCTGAACTTGGCAGGGAATATTCCAGCAGGAAATTTTGGGGTTGTGCATCTGGGATTGAAGCGGCTAATTGGAAGGATCATCCTGTCCCTCACCTCTGCTGGATGATTTTTCAGGCTGTCCATCCTGCAGGCGTTACCCCGAGGCTTCGTGAGGTCCCTCTAAGAGCATTCCCAGGATGAAATAACTCCTGCACGCCATCCATAGGATTCCTGGGAGTTCAGCCCTTCTCGGGGTGTTGGTTGGAGGTGTGAAGCCACGGGGCTTTTGTGGGATCTCTCAGTGCCATTCCAACCTTGTTCCTGTTCCGTGGTGGGAGATTCCCGCAGATGTCCCAGCTGGCCCCATCCCGTGTTCCACGTGGGACCTCATGGAAGGGATTGCTTTGGGGTGASACTCTTTTTAGGGAAGGCTCTCCCCATCCCTACCTTGCTGCTTTCCCTTCCCTATCTCCAAGCACAGGTTGTCACATCCCAAGGTTTGGACTCCGACCCTGCCGGCACCGAAATGAACATTTAATAATCATCACCCTCTTTGCTTCCATTCCTGCAGCTCCATTTCCCCTCAGACCTTCAGGRGTTTAATTGCCTCAATCCCACATTTTTCTGCTGAGCAGACCATGGCATTTTTTCAGCGCCTCCCTCTGCTGAAAGGTCTCTCCCCATCTGACAGCAGCGGGAAGAATTCATCACCGCTTGGCCCAGGTGAGCCTTTTTTTTGCCCATCCGAGCATATTTTCCCCAAGCATTCGCTTTTCCTCCTCGTTTCAAATGGAACATGGCTCGGCTTTTCCCTTGCCTTGCCACTATAAATATTCCTGAGCGCAGGAAGACGAGTGCTGAGGATTGTGAAGCGCTTTGGAAGGAGCAGCGGAGCGGTGCCTGACTTGCATTTTCAGCCGTGCTCCGAACAGGGAATGTCTTCTGGGATAAAAGTTATGCTTGCAGTCAGCTGCTAATTAGTGCTAGCAGAGTAATTATGTAACTGATGAAACAGGACTGCAGTTTTTGATTTGAAGGCTTTTTTTGCGGCGTAAGCAGGGAGCTCAAAATAAAACCCCGAACGAGGAGCGTTGTTTTATTCCACTTAAGTTCGTGGAATCGCAGAATCCCAGGATGGTTTGGGCTGGAAGAGACCTTAAGGCTCGTCTTGTTCCACYCCCTGCCCCTCTTCCGTTATCCCAGGTTGCTTTGAGCCACATCCAAGCAGGCCCTGGTTGTTTTGGTGGGGTATTTTATATGTCTAAGGGGGTTGCAGGAAGATTTGGGATGCTGGTAGGATTAGGAGTGGGTGGCGTGGGTCTGAATCCGTGGGGAGAGTGGGAGGGACTGGGAGCAGTGGAGCAGCTCTGCCTGCCTCTGCAGCAGCCTGGCCCTGATCCCTTCTCCGGAAGATGGATGTCCCCATGGCATTATCTCTGTTCCAAGCCTCCAACTCCCTCCTGAACTGTCGCCGCAGCCGCTTCTGGAGCTCTGCTGCTGAATCCAAATGAGCTCTGTTGGGTCTGGGGAYATTCCCTTCAGCCAGGGATCCTGCACCAGGATCTGAGGAAAGGAAGATGGAGAGGAAGGTGCTGGGATGGCTTTTCTGTGTCTGTGTGAGGGAAAAGTTTGGCCTCCTCCTTTAAGTTCTGCATCCAGCACATCCCTCTCCATCAGCTCCTTCCTCCTCGTGCTTGCAGGGAGCTGGGAAGTCCCATCAGCTCCCAGCCCTCTTGCCTTTGTGTTTTAATCCATCTTCTTTCTTCYAGGGCTTTGTGGAGCTCAGGGAGTCCCTGGGATGTGGCACAGCTCAGATAACTGGGAAGCACCTGGGCTGCCCTCTGGGAGCACGGGATGAGGGTGCCCCGTGTGCCYGTGGAATTCCCAAGGAGTGGAAATCCAGGTTTGCTTTGTTGTCTGGCACATCTGCTGCTGTTCCTGGCCTGGTTKGTGCTCCATAAATCCAATCCCCACGAGGTGGCCCTCGGTGCCCCTCAGCCGAGAGTCCTCCAGCTCTGAGAGCTTCTCCTACAACCTGTAAGAGATTTCAGCTTTTTCAGTTGGAATGGGCACCATTAAATCATTTCCCGGTCAGCTCCAGACATTGGTATAGGAGAAACCATGGTTGTTCCCTATCCTAAATACAGGGAATATCTGTGGGTACACCTGCAGGTTCATTTCTTTGCAGAAGGTCTTGTAAACCTCTCTTGGGGTGAAAATCAGAAGAGGGGGCGATGCTCCAGAGCAGCACGGATTGGGAGTGGACAGGGAYGGAGGCCTGGGCTTCCTCCAGCCTTGGGAGTCTATAAATGTTGGATTCTGAGGGTGAAACTGGTGCAGAGACTGGAGGATGTGTTGGTAGTGGTGGGACCCTGGCACAGGTTGCCCAGAGAAGCTGTGGCTGCCCCTGGATCTCTGGAAGTGTCCAAGGCTGGRTYGGATGGGGCTTGGAGCAACCTGCGATAGTGGAAGTTATCCCTGTCCATGGCAGGAGGTGGAACAGGATAATTTTTAAGGTCCCTTCCAACCCAATCCATTCTGGGATTCTGTGATGATGGAGGTGGGAAGGCTGAATGAATCTTTTGYAGAAACCCCGAGGAGAGCACAAACTCTGCTTGCTGAGGGCATTTTGGGATCATCTGCCTGGATCTTGAGTGCTGTGCCCTGACAGCTCCCGGGAAGGAATTCAGGGATGGTGGCTGGACTGTTTGCTCCGAACGTTGTGTCTTTGTGGTGGAAAGGTGGAAATCCCCCAAATCTCTGCAGCCACGTGCTCAGGAGAAGTWTGTGGGCTGGGCCCCTCTCGGGTGATGTAACGGGCTCCAGTCTGCTCCCAACATTAAATGTTATAAATGGGGCTGAGGTAATTCCATATCCCAAAGCCTCGGAGGCTGGAGAGAACAAACAGCTTTTTAGGGCCGGCTTATCGATGCAAAACAKTTCAGCAAAGTGGGTCGCTGAAGTGCAAATTCCCTGTTTTATTCATGAGCTGCTCCCCCGCCACAAATCACCGCGCTCCGGAACTAGCGCCGCTCCTCGGGAAGCGCTTTGGGAAGMGTGGGATTGCGAGGCCCATCCGTCGGTTTGGCGATGTTGTTGTCGTCTTCCAAATGGAGTTCGCAATGGGGCCGAGAGGTTTAATTAATGCTGCCGAGTAATGGGGCTGTTTACGAAGAAATAACGTCCTATAAAATTAGGGAATGCGGGGGGAAACGTGGCTCCTAATGGGCGGGCTGGCATTTGGAGCCATCAGTAAATCACTTCCATATTAAGACCTTCTTGAACAGGGATAATAAAGCGAGAGATTTGGAAAGGGGAGATGCCAGTGCTTACAATTATCCCAGAAATAAACCATTTTTACGGCGATCCTGGAGTTAATCGCCTCCTGGAGCGGACGGGTGAGAGGGGCAGCGGGAGACGTGCGGCGTTATCGCCGGCAGACAAAGGAATTCCAGTTTCTTTGAGTCCAGAGTCGCCAGGGAGGAAATATAAACTCTTTCTGAACTCTTTGTYTATTCTTTTGATGAATAAATGCAAGCAGCTGTTGTTACACGGAAAAGCTCCTGATCAAAAATCCGATGGATCAGGAATATTCCCCAGACGGTGCTCACRGAGCCGTGTGGCAGAGCAGAGGGATGATCTATGGATATTGTTTTCAAAACTCCTGCCTCAAATATCCGAAAATATTCTCAATTGCCTCCATATTTTTCAATGCAAGGCGGGCAAAAAAATGCTGAATTCCTGCTTTACAGCTGGAATAGAATCAGGTTTTGCAGCCTTCCCGCTGTTTGCTCCTCGATGGGAAGGAGGCAGGAGGATCCAGGGGTCTCCTTTGTGAGAAGTTGTGGCGGTTTTGAAGGTAAAATGAGATTTTAATGAGCTGAACGAGATCCAAATGATAAAGATGCCTTTCAAGTTGGATGTACAGAAAGGAACGGTCTGTAGGGGACACGAAGTGTCGGCAGAAGAACTCACACGGGTTTTTGTCCCAGGATGGGAAATTTTCATCAGGGTGTGGAAAAGGATTGTGGGAAGGAGCATTCCCAGGTGGCTGGAGACTCCTTGGAGGTGAAATCCAAACGTGTGGGATGTGTTACTTTGAGTGTCTCCGTTATCAGGTGTGAATCACATTTATCAGCACAAGTCCACAATCAGCCCACGATGTCATGAAAGAGATTTTTCCTACAAGTGTTGGGATTTTCTTCCTTAAAGGCAYCCGTAGGCACTTCAAAGAGTTCTTTTTAAATAATTCAGCCCCAGAAAATAAGGAATTATACCTGCGTAAGATGTTTTGCATCGACTGCAGAATGTGATGAATGAAGAGTCAGCTCTTGSTTAAGGATTCAGGGAAGTCGAACGTCTCTGAAGGCAAAGAATAAATCCCACAATCCCACTCTGCTTTCATTGCCTGATATTTCATCATTTCTCCTGGAAAAGACGAGCAAAATGTCAAAGCAGAAGGAGGATGGAGAGAGGGAATGGGATGGATCCCATCCCTGGGGGTYGGGCTGGGGATTTCCACACCTTCCTGAGGTTTTGGCTGGCAGAGACTTAAAAAAAAAAGGAAGGAAAAAATAAAAGAAAAAATAGAGATGAGAAGGGRGTGATAAATTCCACCCAGCCTGAGACGCACTGAAAGAACATCTCTTCTGGAATATCTTCCTTATTTTGTACYGAAGTATTCCATGCTGRGAATGGCACAGRGTGGGATTCTTGGGGTGTCCTGTGCAGGGCCAGGAGTTGRACTGGATGATCCCCGTGGGTTCCTTCCAGCTCGGGYGATTCTGTGATCCTATAAATCCACACAGGGATATTTTAGGAGCGGCTGTGTTTGGTTGCTGAGTCTTAATCTGAGCGACTTTCATGGGCCAAAAATTAATTTTGAAATAACTTCCTCCATCGGTTCCCACTTGGAAATGCTTTTAAAACGAAGGAAAACGCGGCTTCCAAAGCCCTGTTCTGAGGAGCATTCCCAAAAGTTGACAATTTGTCCCTTCCTGACCTCTCCTGCACCCAGGAAAGGAATMCTGAGCGAGCCATGAGCAGGAATTCCTCACGGGACAGAGCTCAGGTGTGTTCATGGAATGGGATCAGCTGGCATTGAATTCACACTTGGATGGCAAGGAGAGGACTCATTCCCAAGGAGTTCTGCTCCAAATATTTCCTTTCTGAAACAAAAAGGGATAAAAACGCCCTTTCCTAGTAATTCTGATTTCCAGGAACCATTTTACTTTAGGAAGATTCAATTGTTTTTTCCTTAGGAAATGCATTTAATTTTTAAAAGGTTATTTTTAGGATAAATCAAATCATTTCAGAAATGGCGGAGTGGGGCACATCAAAGTTATTGAAGTGCTTTTGCCTAAATAAAATATTCCTGACATGAAGTGAAGTTTTGAAAACGTTCAGATTTAGGTGAAAACGCTCATTGTCCAACCCCARCTCTTTGGAAAATTTCCAGGGGGAAATAATTTGAGTGGAAAACCCCCCCACAAATCCCACAAAACTTTCCAAAACCAAACGTTCTTCTAGGAAAAAAACCAATTGGAAACAAAGAAATTTTTGGGAGGAATATTTAGGGCTGTCTGTGGCTGCAGGTGCAAGTGCCGTGGGCACCACCGTACATCAAACATTGGATTTTGGAGAAAATGGATGTCGGAGGGAGAAAATTATTTATGGGATGCTGCTCTGTGGGGGTTTTGGWACAAGGGGACAGGCCAGGTCCAATTTGGGATGGAAAAAGTGGTCCCAATCTCCCGGTGAGCAGATGTTCCTGCAGCTGAGCCGGGAGGAAATGTGTACAAAAGGAGATTTATTTAAATAGGGTTTTACACTCATTTCATAATAGCGGCGTTTTATCTTTTTTACATTGATTTATGGGCGCTGGAGCAGAACAGAGGAGTCGGAAAAAAAAGGCAATTAATGAATAAAGAAAAAAAAAAAAACAACCCCTGCACGAATGCTTCGAGATAAAAAAAAAATGAGAAAAAGCAGGGAAAAATCTTCCAAAAAGCTTCGGAAAGGGGGATAATTGATGATTCCATTTTAACATAATGTTATTTCTGGGTCTTTTTGGTTTTTTTTTCCACCTGTGTTTTTTTTTTTTTTTTCCTGCCTAATGTGTTATTTACCGCCTGCTTTGGAGCTGACAGAAAATAAACAGCATTTGCAACGTAACGTCGTTAGCGCCCCGGTGCACTCGCTCATCCCACTCGGCTGTCAAATTCCAGCCGCATCCCACATCAGTCACCGTGGGCACGGATGGAGCCCGGGTTTAATCAGGGCTGTAATTTCCCAATTTTTTTGGGCTGTAATTTCCTCATTGCAGAGGGAAGGCCGAGTGACAACTTCTGGRGGAGATTTTGGGAAGCAGGAAAAGCCGCCAGGAGCGTTTGGGGACCGGCTGGGGAGTGGGAAATGGGTGCTGGTGGATTGRGATCTTTTGTTGGTGGATTTCCGTCAGGATTCTGTCAGGAATTCTGCCCTCTGGTTGAAATCCAAAGGGGTGAAAACGTGGTTTGAGTTATGRGGATCATGGAATCRCTGAGGTGGGAAAAGACCTTCGGGATCAGCGAGTCCAAGCTGTGCCTGATCCCMACCTTGTCCCCAGCCCAGAGMACCGAGTGYYACATCCAGGAATTCCTTGGACACCTCCAGGGATGGGCACTCCAAACCTCCCTGGGCAGCCCCTTCCAAGGCCTGACCACCCTTTCCATGGAGAAATTCCTGCTGATGTCCAACCTGAACTCTGCTTCCGGTGAAATCCAACTTCCCACAATTCCTGAAAAAGTCGGGAAGAGTGAAAGCATCCCACCTGCTTTTCCAGCCTCAAACTGGGAACCACTTGGTGAAATAAAGCCRCCTGGAAGGGAAAAAAATTACATTTTCCAGAAGACTTTTATAAGGAATTGCCCATTAATTGTAACCGCCATAAACTGCACTACTTAAATCATCTCCTGGTTGCACATTTTTTTCCCTGTTCCCGAGCTGTCCATGCTCTGGAACTAAAAAGGCTCTKCCTGGATGAGCTGGGTCTCGTAGATGGTAAATTAAAGAAAGATTTAACCTTTGCCACTGAAGGCTCTGTGGTTGTGTCTAAATCTCTGCCTYTCCCGCATTAATTTATCAACAGGACAAGGGGGAATGGGTTTAGATTAAAGATTAGGAAAAAAAATCCTTCCCCGGGAGCGTGGGGAGGCCCTGGAATAGAATTCCCAGAGAAGCTGTGGCTGCCGCTGGATCCCTGGAAGTGTCCAAGGCCRGGTTGGACGGGGCTTGGAGCAATCTGGGATAGTGGGAGGTGTCCCTGCCCATGGCAGGKGCTGGAATGGTTGGGATTTAAGGTCTTTTCCAACACACACCATTCCATGACAGCTAAAAGGGGACCTGGTGTTGACACTTCCAAGCATGTAGCATTACTTAGGTTGACTCTGAGTTCAGTAAATATCAGGAATAACCATTTTTTTCCTCCTTTTTTAATGCATTATAACCAAATCCAGGAGTTTTCATTCCATTGCTGGCTGGGGATTGCTGGAAGTAGGTGGAGCACCCACATCTCCTGGTTTGGGATGTGTGCCCCGTTCCCTCTGCAGCTTTTCCTTGCCTGACATTCCCAAAACCTCGCTTTTATGGGATGGCAGCTGCAGAAGAAGGCTCCAAGGTGTTCTCAGCTCCCTTCACGCTCCGTGGCTTTGCAGCAGCTYCTCCAGCTGCTGTGGGAATTCTGTGGGATGGGAAAGGGGGTTTTTGTGCACGAGGAGGAGCAGGTTCCAGGCGCTTCCATGGAATCCTCCTTGCTTCCAGAAGCACCTGGTGAAAGGCTCATGGGGAGGATTGTGTCRGGGTAAAAAACAAAATAAGGATTTTGGTCATCTTGGGCCTGGTGCAGAGATGTTTTTTTCCAGAGGGCTTTTTCCCTGCTCGGTTTAATGTGTAATTTCTCTGCCTGAACAAACCTATTGACTCAGCTCTTAAGATAATTACTGGATTTCACGTTGAAAAGCCTTCATACAAATATTGAAAAAAAAAAAAAAACACACCACCACAAAAGAACAAAGGCGAACCAGCCCCGTGTTATTAATCAATGAGAGGAGAAGGGCGTATTGTTATGAAAATACAGCACCCACTCCTCCAGCTTCCCCGGAGCACCAGATGGCACAACATTTGTGGAGCCATATCTTTCCCCAWACAGCCTGGATTAACCGTTTCCCACTCCCAGCTCCTTTCCCTGTTTTTTCGAAAGGCTGGGAAGCGACCGGCTCTTGGAGCGGCAGCGGGAAGGGGCTGAAGGTGTCCTTGGCTTGATGCGAGTGACTTCGCGTTCCGCTCGGATTTATGTTCCCCGCTCTTGGCGTGCCAGGCTTGGTGTTTTTTCCAGGAGATGGAGAGGGATGGTGCAGATCCGTTGGCCCGAGCCCAGCATAAATCACATTCCCGTTTCTGGGGGTGTGTGTTTKCCGCGGAAAAGGGGGGGCTCTGCCGGGCACGTGCTGCTGCCGCCGATTGGATCCTGCTCCAGAGCGAGGGGGAAGAGGAGGAAAAGGGGAGAAGCGGAGCCAAATGTGCTTTTTGACCCCCTGGAATTGCCCTGGCCTGAGTCAGACCCACATTCCCAGATTATTTACAAGGGCATGGAGCGACAGGACAAAGGGGAATGGCTCCAAACCTACAGAGAGGTTTAAATTAAATATTAGGATGAAATCTTTCCCTGGAAGGGGAACCTCTGGCACAGGTTGCCCAGAGAAGATGTGGCTGCCCCTGGATCCCTGGAAGTGTCCAAGGCCAGGTTGGATGAGGCTTGGAGCAGCCTGGGATAGTGGAAGGTGTCCCTGCCCATGGTAGGGGGTGGGACTGGATGGGCTTTAAAGTCTCTTCCAACCCGAACCATTCTGGGATTCTATCCCAAATGAGCAGATCTCCTGAGTGTTTTCCCTCCCACATCCAGCGGAATTTTTTGGTGCAGTGTGGAAGGCTGCACTGCTCCTGCAAATCAACCCCGTTGGACCCTCTAAAATCCCTTCGCTCGGTGGTTTTACGGGAAAAGACTCTGGAATGCTGCAGTGCTAACCCAGTTCTTGAGTTCTGCATAATTGAATGAGCAGTGGAGCTTTTGCCTGCCAGGTCCTGTCGTGCTCAGGGACTCACAGACCCTCAGCCCTCACCATCATCCCAAAAAAGTTATAATCTGAAGAGGCAGACACCAAAAGAAAGGGAGAGTCCATCAGACTCGCTGAGCCCACTCCCTTTTGCTACAACAGCAACTTTTCTGAAACACATTTATATAAACCAAAAAACCTCCAATTTTCATTTCCTTTTTCCACTCGCCGTTCCAAAAGCCGGAACCAGGGCGTCGAAAATCCGGAAAAATCCCAGCGACAAAGCTGACAGGCACCGAAAGAGGGGCACAATCCATTTTCATCTCCAGCTATTCCGAGAACGAAAGGAAAAGCGCATTTATTCCTTCATTTCTCTAGGGGGACTTCCCCAAGTCATTAGAATCTGCCTTATTAAATAATTGAGAGGGCTTGTCAGAAAGTGACTGCTCCCTCCCGACGTCTCACGGAGCCGGGCGGGAAGTGGCACGTCAGGGAACATTTGCTGGGAAAGCTTCGGGGCCCATTAACTCTTGTCACCACCGAAGTGATGGAGGGACCGGGATCGGAGATATTTTTCCCTACCTGGTTTGCGAATATCCAAGTGCCACTCCAAGGAAGTGTGTTGGGGCGTGGGCAGGATAAAAATAACCCTCTGCCACACTGGAGCGCGTCCYGGGAATTCCCCACGGACAGGCCACCCTGGGAACATTCCTCGTGTCCCAAACCACCTAGAATTCCATCTGGTAGAAGACTGGGGTGGGATTTGTGACTTCCTCACCCTGAGGTTCTCCCCTGGTGACGCTGGATGAAAATCCCGGCTCSATGTGCTTTGCTTTGCCCCAGCCACGTCCAGGCACTGGTTTATTCCAGTTTTTTTCCACAGCTGGGAATAAACCRAAGGAAATGGCACCGAAATGATGAAATAATTACGATGTCAATGTCTTCCTGGGAGTCTTGTCTTGAGGATTACCCCAGAAAAGTCTGATCCCTCTACTGRGACCTCACCAAATCCAGGCTGATGGCCCAGCCATCCCTTGGAGGAGATACCAGTGAATTTGGGAACCGGCTATAATTTTCAGGAATACATCATTCAAGTGGGAATATTCGACACATCTTTATTCAACAGGCTCATCCRAGGGGGAAGCATGGCTCGAACAGCCTTGTATTTAATCTCTCCTCATCCTGGTTGAATATTCCAGGTCAAGGTGAACCCTGAGCTCCTGAATGAGGATTTGTGGCTGCAGGCTCCGTGCTCTTCAATCTTCCCGCCAGGAGTTTCCTCCTGGTGAGCGATGAGGTTGGAGATAGGATCTTGAGTGCGTCGCATCCAGGCAAACAGACAAATCTCTGCCTTTTTTGTTTTTTAAAAGGCTCAACCCAGCGACAATTTCAGGCTCTGAAGGGGAAGGTCGTTGCCTATCTCTTCCACTTATGAAATATTGCGATTGGCCGACGAGCAGAGCTGAATCCCGGCTTTCCAGCCCCGCTGGCACCGCTCCTGCAAACTCCTCTCTTCCCAAACAGGCCCAGGCTCTCCATAAATCACAGCCTTGTCAGCTCTGCTTTCGCCTCTCCTGCTGAGATGCTGGCGCTTCGTTCCCTGTTTCCAGCCGCTTTTCCCACCCCCGGCTCAGGGGGAAGTGTCCTTTGGAGGTGATCGATGGGATGAACTCAGTCCCTCTCCCCGCGAGGGAATTATCCAGCGGGATACTTGGATATCGTGACGCCAACGTCGCTCGTCAGGTTGGGATGACGAATGTGGGGAAGGCACCAACGTCAAGCAACCCTGAGCCAGCACTTTGTGCCTTAAGTGATGATCCCAGAGATCAGTTTGTGGTGATCAGATGCCCGAAAATTCACGAGTTGGATGTAACTCCCACGAAAAGGTCGGAGGGAATGTCTGTGTTTCATCATTTTTCCCCAAACAAATGTTTGCTCRGTTTTTAGGGATGTGATTGGCAGGAGTGTTTTGCCACCAGGCTGCCCATCTTCTTCCAGGCCAGTAGGGTCAAAATCCTGTTCCATCCTTGTCCTGTGAAAAAAGCGTTTTTGGGAATATCCAGAGGAATGTGACTCCAATTCCCCTCTCAGTTTCCCGTGGCCGGTGCGGTCCTTGTTATCCAATTATTTTTAATGGAAAACCAATTTGTTTCTTTGCCTTCTTGCTTCTGGAAGCAGGACGGGCTGAGAACAGCTGAACATGGCCTCGTTATYGTGCAGCCCTTGCCTCTCAGCACTAATTGGCTGGGAAGGGATTTCCCACTCCGCTAATTAGTTCTAATTGGGTCACTTCCCTTATTTTGCTGTTTTGCCTCTTGCCACAAATAATCCCGGATACAGCTGAGGAGAAGAGGCTGAAYTGGGCTCCGTCCATGGGTGCAGCCACAATCGAGGCAGGGAGCTGCTCCCAGGATCCACCTTTCCCTCTCTGACTTGCCTGGGCTCTTGGTGACCTCAGGTCAGGTTATCCCATCGAAACCAGGGTAAAATGGGAAGTGTGTTGACCAGGATTTTTTTTTCTGGGAGGTATTTTCAGCCTAGTGAAAATTCTCCTTTTTGGCTTGGGCCTCTTTCRTCTCCTTCACCCCCTCTGGATTTGCAATGTAATCCTTAGGGGAGCACAGAAGACAAATTCCAAGTTTTTGCTGGAGAATTTCTTGTGGAATATCATCTTTGTTCCTGCTCTTGGAGGAGGAGACATTKGGCTGGGAAGCACCTGCAGTGCTGCCTTATCTTGGAATCCAGCAGGGGAGTGGAATAAGATGAACTTTAGGTCCCTTCCAACCCCAACCATTCCAGGATTCTGTGATAAGRAGTGGGGCCTGATCCCAAGCCAATMTCCCTGCCCTTCCCCAGGMGTGTTCCCCTCGGAATGATGTCAATCTGCTCTTCAGGAATGATTTTGTTTGGATCCCACCTGCATCAGTCCCTGGCTTTGTAGATGTGTCCTTGTCCAAGTATTCCCATTTTTCCTGCCGTCACTCTCCCTTCCCGGCCTTGCCTGTTTTGTGGGAGCTGAGGGTCTTCCCTTGCTTCCAGGTTGGGATATTCTCCCTCTTATGTGGTTTTGGTGGGAATTATGGCTTCTCTGGGCCCCAAGTGGAGCTGCTGGAGTAGCTGGGAAGAGTTGTGACCAGCACAGGAGTCACTGAGCCCTCAGTCCTCCAGTGCCTTCCCAACCCGAACCGGCCTCTCCAGGGCTGTTTTCCCCGCGGAGCTCCAGAGCCTGGAATCTTTCCTGCTCTGACTGGACCAAGGTTTGTTTGTTGATGCCCCATAAGAGAGAACTTCCCTCTCGCACACGCAGGGTATTGGTGCACAAATTGTGTTCCCTGCCTCTGGGGTCGGGTGGAGGCTGCTGGTGCACGGAATATTTTAGGCTTATTCCTTGGAGCATCCAATCCCTTCGGGGCACGGTCAGGGAAGCGTGGCAGGTGTCCCCAGCCTGCCACCGGCTCCCCGTGGGCCGTGCAGGCGGCGTGGCAGGTCTGGAAGGGGACAAATGRAGTGTCAGGCAGCTGCAATCAGCTCTGCCCGGCTCCTCGTCGCGAGCCGGTTGGAATTTCCAAGCCGTGGGTTTTTTGTTAGTCGTGTAATGGGGAAAACGCTGTTTTCCGTCCCTCGTAGGCATCTCCAGATGTCACAGAAGAGGAAAAACAAGGAGGAGCAGGAATGGCTGGGCTGTGTAGGTGCTTTYCCGTGTGTAACGATGCTCCCCTTGTAACGTTCCATAGCTGAGTGAGGGAGGAGAGAAAGAGATTTAACACGGAAAAGTTCTGGAGAGCCTTATTTATTCCTCTGTCTCCCGGAGCGCACCGCGATCACGAATTCTTGTGACACGATGGGGTTTTGAAGCTCTGAGCAAGTGCCTGTCGCGTGGAAAATCCGACTGCGGAACATGAAGTGATGTTTTTATAATTACAGCGCCTCGGGAACATCCGACGGCTGCCGGTTCGTCCTGATCCGTTCTGCGCTTTCCTCTTCACGGAGTGGAACGAGGCRGTTCCGGAGTGGGGAGAAGACCCTGTTCTGATTTTACAGGAATATCTTCCCAGCTTCTGCTGGGTAGTTTCATGGAAGTGMGGAGAAGGAGGTGGAAACCTCAGCCCTCTGTGGTACCTCGCTCAGAGAGCTCCTGCAGCAGGATTCTCCTGTGGATGGGAAGGATCCGTGCACTGTGCTGGGACAATTACTGAATTCCTTTAAAATCAGTAGGAGACTGTGCTCCAGAGGTGGATTGATCTGCCCCTGTCCTCCGATAAAAAATAAGGATGCTTTATCATCTCTGCCAGGATTTATCCATCACACCTTCAGCTTTCCAAGAGCACGGAGTGACAGGACAAGAGGGAATGGCTTCAAACGGAAAGAGAGCAGGTTTAGATGGGATATTTGGAAGGAATTCTTCGCTGTGAGGGTGGTGGGACACTGGAACAGGTTACCYRGAGGAGCTGTGGCTGTCAGTCCCATCCTTGGAAGTGTCCAAGACCAAGTTGGACAAGACTTGGAGCAGCCTGGGATAGTGGAAGGTGTCCCTGCCCATGGAATGRGAAGATCTTTCCTTCWAACCCAAGCCATTCCATGGTTCCATGATTATCGCTGTTCCCGGTTGTCACAGCTTCCTGGACTGAACTTCCACAGGTGGAAACCTCTGCCTTTGGCCTGCAAAACGGATCAAAGAACCAGGGAATCTCCAGCTTCACGCATGACACACACGATTCTTCCASGCTTCCCACGTGGATAAAAATAATATAATATTTCGGTATATTATCAATAAATATCCTCTAACAGCTCTTAATTGCAAACCACCCCCATCTTACATTTTCTAACTAGGCAATTTTTTGGCTTGGAAATGTTAAATTCCTAAATTCCCGTAAGGGCATCAAGCCTGGTCGAAAGGGTTTTGTCCGGGCTTTTCACCCCAGTTTGCCAACTTCCATCCTTTCAACGGACTCGGCTGCAAAAGGAGCTTTTAGTTTCCAAAGCGTGCGGTTTCAGTTAGCCAGGGAAGATAATTAGGTTTGTCTTGCAGTCGTTCAGAAGCTYAGGTGTCAACTAAAGCAAGGATTTCATCAGGAAATTCCTCGCCGCTGTTGTATTGATTAATGTGAATTTGCTGCAATTATGGAGAGACGGAGAACAATTATCTCCCTGCCCCGGAGGAGAAACAGGAGCGCACTAAAAACGAGTAACTCGACAGAAAAAAAAAGAAGCCCAGACGTGGTGGAAATGAATAAATAACGTTTTCTGTCGTGGCAGTGAATTTGCTCTCGGTGCTGCGAGACCCTGGCGGAGGCAAAAGGGAGAGGAGGGGGAAAATCGGCTTGGGAAAAGTGGAGGGAAAAGGGAGACATGGACAAGYCACCACCTTCCCCGGGCTCCCCTTCTCTGTCAGTGCCCTCCAGTTCTCCTGGCTGTGGTCGGGAATGTTTGGGTTGGGACAGCACATGGAACACCCTCAGCTTCCCGGGAGAGAAGTGTCCCCTGTGCTCAGCAGGACGTGGARCTCTTAATTTCAGCTCCGGGAGAATCCGAGCATCTTTTCCTTGATTTCTCAGCTCCAGCTAGGCTTAGCCAGGACACCCACACAGGACTGGAATTCCCAAACCCAATCCTTCAATTCTGCRGTTTTCCTCCTTTCCTGGTCTCAGGTTCCAGCGTTCTCGGGTGTGACGTCCCCATCCCGCTGCCGAGGAGGTTCCGCGGCTTCTCCCGGGGACGAACAGTTGGTAAACTGCTCATCCAGAGTGTTTTCCATCTGCGGGAAGCATGAAGGGAGAGAATGGAATCAGAGTGGAAATGGTGTTTTTGAGGCTTTTGGCCGCAGCACACGGAGAGAAAAAGAAACATTTTAGGTCAACATTTTAAATAAGAAGAGCTCCTGTTTATGCTGGAGGAGAATGAGATTTGTGAGGGCAGCAGGGAAGATTTTCCTCCTATGTCTTGCTCTGGAAATATCAGACAAGGGTGGTGTGATATCCAGATGGAAGCCGGAGGATACTTCCCATGGTTGGAATTTCCATCAGGTCTTCATTGCTGTTTTTACACGGAGGTGGAGTGGAAAACAGGGTGAGACAAGATAGGAGGTGGTGGAGTAACTCTGGAGTTACTTCAGTGAGGTTCAGCACCAGGAGAGATTGATCTGGGCAATCTCCACAGTTTTTTAAGGAAAAGTTAGGCAAGACTGAGTGAGGAAAACAWCATCAAGGAGCAATTTGCTGATCCTCATTCCCCTCTCCACCATCCCAGCTGGAGGGTGCGGGGCTGGAAAAAGGGAAAAYCAGGAGTAGGGCATTAGTGGTGGCTGCCTGTGGGTCCTGCTCTCTTTCCTGAGGAATACTTCTGGAAATGTCTCCCGGTGCCCTGTTTAAAAGATGATTKTTGACAGCCTAACAACTCTATCCCAAACCAGTGGGAAAAAGCCTCTGCACAGGTGTTATTTGGAAGGAAAATGTTTTCTCTCTGGATATGAGTGAGGATTTATGGATGAATCAAATAATCTCCTCCTCTCTTTGAGCTTCCTGTTTGCCCTCAGTCTCAGCTTCTCCCTCAGGCTTTCTCCTCATGGATTTACTGGGATATATCTTGGAAACCGGTCCATGCCTTGGCGTGGGTGAGGGTGGGCGCTGTGGGGCCTCTTCCACCTCCCATGGGATTATCCAACTTTCCACTAACCTGAGTGTTGCAGTGGTATAATAATAACAATAATAATAATAATAATAATAATAATAATAATAATAATAATAATAATAATAATAATAATAATAATAATATACCACCACTTAAAAATTACTCCTCAACTTAGCTAAACTCAAGGATTTGGAGGGAAAACACAGCCACAGGAGCTAAATTCCCATAATTGTAGAGAAGGGAATCTTCTGAGCTGGATTGATGAGACTGTTGGATATAAAATACAATATATGATGGAGAACAGAGTGAAATCCACTGCAGCCCAAAACATCCTTCCAGGMCCATCACCCTGSCCCGGAAAAGATCATGGATTGATCCTGGCTGATATCCTGGTCCAAGAAAACTTTCCGTGATGGAGATCCCACGCTCCTCACAGCAATCCTGCATTCCCTCAGTGCTACTCATGTCTAAGGAAAAACATTGAATTTTGGGGGTTTCTTAGGTTGGAATCAGCACCATGAACCTCTGCTGCTCCTCCCAAAGGCACTCCAGGAATTGCTGGGAATCTCAGGTTGCTGCAGAGATGAGTCAGTGCGGTGGGACTACAGTTTCTAACACATTAAATATGGAGCTAATTCCCTATTAAAGCCATTAATGATGCCCAAATCCCAACCCCATTGCGGGAACGARCGGATAAACCTGGATACGCCATCGATCCCCTGCCGCCTGCAGAAGGATTTCACAAACAATTCCCATTTTTCCCCACGGATTTGGTGGATTTTGGTGGCGTGAGCAGGGGCAGAGGAGGTGGGAAAGGGAACAGCTCATCCCCCCTGGAGTGACTGAGCTGTGGCTCYGTGTTCTGCCAGCTGGAAAACATCCCATAAATCTCCTTCCTCCGGTGACTTTTCCAGCGGAACGGGGCCGTYATGGATGTGTCAGCTGGGATAAGGGGAAGTCCATGAGCCTGGGGTGACACATTAGGCCATCAACACGTTCAGGACAGGGAATGGTTGTCCATCAGTCCTGGGTAATGTTCCATGTCCGAGCACGCTTCCAGGACTAACAGCTCATTCCCTGCTCCCCGTGACCGATCCCGGGTAACTCGTGCCGAGCCGGATGAAGGGGCTGGAAGTGCCACACGAGCCTGTGGCTTGGCAAAATCGGCAGCAGTAACTYTGGGGTGTGGATTCTTTGATGTTTCGGGATGACCTCCTCGCACAGACAAAGGAATCCCTTTGTGTTTTAAACACGGATAAACCGTTTTCCGGGATGGCTGCGCCCTTTTCCCGGCTGATGGGCAGGGATGGAAGATCAGAAACAAGGCTGGAAGAGTCTTTACCGCTGAACASCCCTCCGGGAGTGCTCCCAGGGTATTTTCATCTTTCAGCGCTTTCATATCAGTTTGCTCTTTTAGCAGGCAAATTCCTGCACTATTGATTTGCTCCAGGCACCGGATCTATGGATTCTTTATGGAGAGAGTCAGGCAGCCGTGGTTTTAAATTAATGGGATAATTTTGCCTTTACAATCCTTTCATTAGCTTCTGGAGCCGTGTTTGGGATGTGACAAACCTCCTGTTGCCTATATTGTTTCAGCTAATGGCTCCTCTGTTCTAGGATGATTCCAAGGTCCTGGTCCCTAATGCGGCAGGAATGGGATCATTTTTCTCCACTTGGCAGAAGGGAGGGCAGCTGCCTTTTCCCTGTTGCTGGAAACGAATTGCTTTGGGCCCAGAGGGGAAAAACTGGGAAGCTTCATGTTGGTGTGGCTTGTCCTGGATGTGGGGAGGTCGGAAAAGAAAAGGTGAGGAGTCTCCATCCCTGGAGGTGTCCAAGGAATGACTGGATGCGGCACTCAGTGCTCCGGGCTGGTGACAAGGAGGGATTGGCCACAGGTTGGACTTGATGAGCTTTTCCAGCCTCAATGATCCTGGGATTCTGGGAGGAAGGAGATGTGGGACTCCACCACTGTCCTTCATTAGGAGAATTCCAGCACCCAAGGCCTCTTGATCCATAGCTCTGGACATCAATCCTCACCAAAATCCTGAGCCTGGTCTAGTGGGAGGTGTCCCTACCCACAGCAGGAATTTTGGAATGAGAGAGYCTTTAAGGTCCCTTCCAACCCGAAGCATTCTGGGATTCAATGGGATCTCAGTGCAAGCGCATCACTCATGAGCTGTGTAGTTCTGGACATGGGGATGTGAAATTATGGGATCAAACCAGGTCGGAACGGGATAATAATTATTATAGATTTACTTTGCAGCCTGTCGGACCTGGGGGAGGTGTCTTTGTGTGGCGTGTAGTTATGGGATCCGTGGCYGTGGGATAAATCCTGCTGCTGGAGCCGAGCGCCCGACGGGCCGCGCCGGAAAATTATGCGGATCAGCTCCGACAAAACGCGCGGAGCAGCGCCAGCCACACGCTCTCTGCAGCTCAAATTTGCCCAAGTAATTAAAGTGTCACTTCAGGCCCTGGAAGAAGCGTGACTTCCCCGCGGCTGGCGGCTCGTGGGACGCCGGCGGAGGCCCCGCTGACAGCAATTCCCGCTCCGGCTCCGAGTTCTCCGGGCTGAGTGACCTTGATTAAACAAATCGAGCGGTTCAAGTACATAATTTAAAAGTTCTGCTCAAACACGAGATTTCGATCCCATCGCAGCTTCCCCGGAAAATGAAGGATTTAACGCTCCCGTCCCCGGCTAAATGGACTTGACGGCGCCGGGGCTGGGAGGACGGCACGGCGGATTAGGGAGGCGTTGTGGAATGTGTCGCTGGGAACGTGTAATTTTCCTGTCTCTCCCCTCTTCCTTCAATGCTCCATTTTCATGGCACATTTCGGGAGACAAATGCATTCGTTCAGCTGGGCTGGGAGGGCTTYGCTCCCGGGGTCTGCAGGCTTTGGGGCTCGGCACGGGAATTTAAGGTGGAAATGCGCGGTTGGGAATGTGCAAATGGGAAGATCGCTGCCCAGCCTGCCATGGATGCCTTTAAATATTGGGAATTTACAGCTGGAGCCAGCTGACATGATGTTTTTTGTGCTACCATGTTTCATTGCATATGGAAAGGTTTGTGGGTTTTTGAGGTTTTACTGAGGGTTTTTTTGTGGGTTTTGAGGTTTTACTGAGGGTTTTTTGTGGGTTTTGATGTTTTACTGTTTTTTTTTTTTTTCGGGGAATTTTAACTGACTCTAATCTTTCATCCTGTACGGCTCTGTCAATCCACTGGCAGACCCTGCACTGTCCATAAAAAATATCTGACAATCCCTGAACTACTCGACCTGAGAGCAGCCTGTGAGAATATTATTGAGTCCTTTCTTTATGACTGAACTTAATGGGATGAACACTCACCTTGCATAACGTGATTTACTTCCTGTGCTCCTGCTGAACCAAACCAGAAGCTCGGGGCTGCGTTGGGGTGGTCACTCCCTTGGCATGTTCACGACGAGATTTATCAGTTTATAGACGCTTAAATTCAGATTAAAGCCAGGCTGACTCATRGTGCAGTAATTAAGGCTCCGTACAGAGTCCCTTTATAGCACTAATTATATCGTTATGGCTGCGCTCTGATTTGGGTTTTCTATTTTTAGTTGTTAGTGGGGAGCCCCACGGCTCATCCCTCTCCGTGTCCTGAAAGGGWTTTGGTCTCTGGAATGACAAATTTTTCTTGGCTGCGCGGTCCTTTATTCCTGAGAGAGGGTTTGGAAAAGATTGGGAGTGTTRTGAATTAGTAAAGACCGGGATTTCATAGAATYGCAGAATCCTGGAATGGTTTGGGTTGGATGGGACCTCMAAGCCCRTCCAGTCCCACCCCTGCCATGGGCAGGGACACCTTCCACTATCCCAGGGTGCTCCAAGCCCCATCCAACCCGGCCTAGGACACTTCCAGGGATGGGGAAATCTGATTTATCACAGGAGTCCCTCTAACAGCAGCACACGTGGCCTGGTTGCTGAGAGCTGGCGAGAAAAGCTTTGGAAAAAAAGCTTTTCCTTTTTGGAGTAAAGCTTTTAGTGAGAGCCGGGAGGAATTTCTGACAGATCCCTCTGAAAATAAACCTGAGTGGATTTGGGATGCAAAGCGGACGAGGCTTTCAATTACCCAAAAAAGCTGGGAAAAACATTCCTGCTGAAGATGAAAAACTGAGAAACCAGAGTGGTTTCCCACCCTTCCAAATCCGTTCCTTTCCTGTCCTCTCCAATGCCTCTGCTCCCTAATTTATGAGCAAAAGGAATTTTTCCSCCGGAGAGCCGACGGTGCCAGGGGTGGGTGCTGGATCTCGCAGCCTCCCTCCTCCCGGCGGAGCCCATTCCCGACCGCGCTCTGTCAGATTCCCATTAATGAACTGGAAATATTTATGCCCCGAGGATTAAGGAGCTGACGCTGATGGATGGTGCTGGAGATGAGAACCGCTCGCGACTGCCAAGGAGCCGCCGCCGTTCCGCGCGTCCTCTGCGGATCCYGCCGCTCCAAGCGGGAGCTGTAAACTTTGGGAAGCTGCTAATGCGGCCTGGAGACCATTTCCCTGCGCCTACATTTCATTTGACATGGCTTTTCCGAGGATAAAACCAGCCCGTGAGCACCCAGGTGTCAAGCACGCCCAGTGCTTCTGCTGGTGCCCCACATTCCCTGGGAAATGGGGTTTTAGGGAAATTCTCTGGAGAATTTCAGGATCATAAAATCACACAGTCAGAGTGGTTTGGGTCGGAAGGGACCTCCAAGGCCATCTCATTCCAAGGAGTCCCRTGGGCAGGGACTCCTTCCACTATCCCAGGTCGCTCCAAGTCCCATCCAGCCTGTCTTTGGACACTTCCAGGGGTGGGAATTTTATCCGTGATCTTAAAGCCTGGACTGCTGCTGCTCTTTTCTCATTGCTTGAATTCCTCTCGAAATTTGGGCCCCAGAGTGACTTTGCAGCCAGGTTAGCGGAAAATCCATATGTCGGAATGAAGCAGAGGGTAATGAACGACTCCTTAATAGCCGAGAAATAAAGCTCCAGCCAGCTCAATAAAGCTCCATGGCTCCGGATCCTCACCTTACCCTGCACGGGCTTTTAAAATAAACCATAAATTCCCGGAGTTTTACTACGGAGAGCCTTAACTCTTCAAGTAGGCAAAGTGAAATTTATATTTTACGGGGAGAAAATGAATGCCTGAGCCTGCTTTACAGCCGAAGCAAGGCCGGCTGTGGCAGGCTGCCCTTTCTGAGAAGGGGAAAAAATATCAATTTACTGTTTAACTGGGTATCAAACGCCTCGTGAACAGCTTCTGGTGGTCGCTGCTGTAATTCCTCCTCCACAAAGGAGGAGCTGAGCCCCTGCTCCAACTTTTATTTGAGCCAGGGTTGTAAAATAACTCCGTCCCCATGCGTCCCATGCTTTTCCAAATCCCTATTTCCGTTTTTTTGTGGGTTCTGTTAGAGATGGTTTGGTTTTGAAGGTAGAATTGTCCTCCTGTGCCATTCGTCTGTGCAGATTCCTCTGGCTGATCCCCAAAAACACTGGGAAGGCTCYGATGAGCTGCGTTTATAGGGAATTTGAGGGCTGTTGGTGCGAGCAAGGATCGGTCCCGTCACTCTGCCCCTGAAGGTTTAGAGTCAGAATATTTAATCCTTGTCCATCCCCTTTTGGTGCAATTATTTGGCTTTTTGGCTATTGGGTTTCTTTCCAGAATGGGTTTTTCAATCCCTGGGTTCCCAGCGAGSTGGCAGAGAGAGGGAAGTGCAAAGGGAATTCAGGTCTCGGTGTGGTTATGATTGTAGGGTATTTTTTCCCCTTTTTTCCTAGGATTTACCAGGAGGAAAAGTGCCTGGTAAYGATGAGAGCTGAACTTGCCCAGTTTTGAGAGGGTTTGTTCTGTTGGGGACCCTGTGCAGGAGCCAGTTTTAGYCCTTGGATTTGATTCAGGCTCGCTGCAATTAGGGAATGGACAGACATTTATTCCCTGGAAGTTAAAGTGGTTAATAAATCCGTTAATCTCCTTATAACATCCATATTTTATATTTATATGATTTTTTTTTAAGCTGAGGCATTGAGGGACTCACAATTAACCGGGCTCCAGCATTTCTCAGGCAGATCCTTGACAGCCACAAGTTATCAAATGTGATTTTTTTAAACGCTTTCTGTGGAAGTTTGGAGGAATCCCTCTATTTTTCCTAGCCTATATTGTAAATTTTCCCGGATTGGAAAAGCAGCGCCCTGCATTTCTCAGCGGCTTCATCAGTGAGGTTGTTCACTCGATGGCATTTTAATGTCACTCGGTGTCTAACGATGTTACTCCTTCATTTAGACAGGAGGGACACGGCGCGTTCCAGGAGGTGGGAGCTGGAGTTGGATAAATTGGACCTGGCAGTGGTTAAAAAGTGGGAGTCATTAATCATAYGGATCGTTTTATATGGGAAGTGGTAAATGCATCGTTAGGGGAGCCTTCAAATCACAAAGGGATGTGCTGGCCCATGAGTGATGATTTGGCCCAGCTGCAGGATGAGGGATTTGGGAATATTTGTGTCTCCAGGGCAAAAATTCCCACCCTYGCTGTGCCTGTGTCCTGGGAGCCCAGAAAAATTCCCAAAGCTGTTATTTCCCAACTCTTCCRTTGCCAATGGAGCGATTCCAAAATTGCTTCTTAGTTTGAGTGGAAAAAACCCGAATGGAGCTTCCCAGTTCTCCCTTGCGCTCTCCCACAGCCGAACACCCCGGGAACTGCTCAAGCCCGAGCCGTGCCCAAGTGGGTCACGGAGGAACTCCAGGAATCCGGTAACGCTCCGGATCCGTTGCTTGACCCGATTTTTCCTCATCCACAACCCCCTTTAATTAACCCCATTTCGCGGCCCTGAGCCGCACAACTGCTGCTGTTGTTTAATTGCCTCCGATAAACCCGAATTCCCTGCTTTTTCCTAACGAGGGATTTGCTCCGTGGCGCTCCCGGCTCCGGCACGCAACTCCTGGCTGCTCGGATTTGCCTCTGATTGATATTTTTTTCGGTTGTCCCCTCTCCAAGCRCTGCGGAGAACAGCCCGGATTGATGTGCAGGGAGCAGAGTGCTCAGCTGGGCATTGAGAGCTGGATAAACAGCTCGACACCGAGGTAAATATTAATCCTTTTCCATGGACAGCTGATGGAAAAACCCGGGGCAAGCAGGAATATTAATAAAGCTCCGCGATTGGAAGCGCCGCGGTGACAGGTGGGGACCCTGCCGGGGCTCCTTCCCGTCCCCTGGGTGCTGCCATGGGGTTTTGGATGGGGGTGGCTGGGGTTTGGAATGGCCTGGATGTGCCTGACGTGGCTCTGGTTACCCGAATTCCGGTGGGAATTGTGAATTTCCTGCGCTGGCCGGATGTAAAGCGGTGGGAAACAGGCTGGGAGAGCTGGGGGTGTTCACCTGGAGATGAGAAGGATCCAGGGAGACCTCAGAGCCCCTGCCAGKGCCTAAAGAGGCTCCAGGAGAGCTGGAGAGGGACTTGGGACAAGGGATGGAGGGACAGGACACAGGGMATGACCGTAGATTTGGATGGGATATTGGGAAGAGCTTCTTCCCTGTGAGGGTGGGGAGGCCCTGGAATGGAATTCCCAGAGAAGCTGTGGCTGCCCCTGGATCCCTGGAAGTGTCCAAGGCCAGGTTGGACGGGGTTTGGAGCACCCTGGGATAGTGGAAGGTGGRTGGGAACTGGATGATCCTGAAGGTCCCTTCCAACCCAAATCCTTTTGGGATTCGGTGGTGATTAAATGCCCCCTAAAAGAGGATGGGATGAGGTGATCTGAGCTCATCTAAGGACCACTTCCAGCATGGACAACTCCCAATTCAATWCCCCTTCCCCAAAACCCCGAGCGGAAATTAAAACCTCATTAGAAAGCCCCATTAGAAATCAATGTTTGGCTCCATGGCTGGGAAATCCTTTCCATCATCGGCGGAAAACCATCCCAGAGCTCTTTTGGAAGTGCTGTTCCCTCCCCCTGGCACATCCCCCCGTTTAATTTTAGTTCCTGCTCCGTTGGGAATTCATTTCTGGGTCAGCCCTTCCCAACCTTTCTGCGCATTAATCACGGGGTTGGAGCTTTGATTAAACTGCAAAGTGTTCCCTTCCTAATTTATCTTTACAAATTAACGAGGGGATGAGCGATTGAGCACAGGCTGGATGTGATCTGCTGCTGTCCCTTTTGGGGGAGTGGGGAAGGCCGGAGTCTCTCCCTGCTTCAAGAGGAGGCAGAAAAGGACGTGAAATCTGATAAATCCTGGAGTATTTGGGCTCGGAAACTCCATGCAACTCCTTCATTTTATAGTGAAATTAAAATAAAATTAAATTAAAAAGTCCTTTATGGGAGAAGTTGGCTTAAATTGCCTTTTCCTTAGGTGTGCATGGACAGCCTGGCCCTGCCCCTCTCTGCTCTGCTGTGCAAAGGGATTCATTTCAAACATTTTTCCCTCAGTATATGTGTATTTCCACCCCAAATTTCCMGCAATCCCTGTCTGTGATCCAGCTTTAAAAACGGAGGAGGAGGAATATCGTTCCTTGGAACGCGGCGCGGTGCGCACAGGAGTAAGGATTAATACCGGCCGAGCAATTTTGATTTGACAGGGATTCGGAGACTGGGAGCCCTGGGCTTGGCAGGAAGTTTCTGTCGGGATCAGCAGCTTTCCTTCCGAGTCAGCGCCCATCAGCCCGGCAGGATGCTCCAGGTATTTCCAAAAGCCTGGAAGTATTTCAATCTGCTGAGCGAATTTCCAAGGTGTGTAAATCATTCCCCGAGCCTCGTGGGCGCCACCGAGGTGTGCAGGACGCGGAAAACTCCCCTCGCTTTTTTAGGATTAAAACACTTCTGRTTGCTTCCGTGAGAAACCTTTTTTTTTAAATATATTTGTGTTGTTCACAACAGCGACTGAAGGTGAGGCAGAGCTGCTCCCTCATCCTGGAATTTGATAACACAGGGGTATCCATCAGCCTTCYCGAATTAGCATTCCACGGATAGGGACGCACAAAGCCTTTTAATGAGCACTTTCAAGTCCCCCCCCCAATCCGTGTTTTTTTTTCCCTTTTTTCCCGCTGGTTCCCTCGGCAACGGGCGGGATTGGCAGGGAGAAGGGGGTTTGATGTGTTCGTGCATAAAGGGTTTACAGCGCTGCAAGTGGCAGGCAGAAATGGGGATAATTGTGTTTTGTTGTGCTGGCACGAGGTTCAAAGATAAACAAACAACCTTCGGGCCCTTCCAGAAGCTTCCCAGCGCCTTCCTCCCCCCCTTCCTCTGTTCTCCTGGAGAACTCATCCACCGAGCCCCGGAGTTGAAATTAAGCAGAGTTTTGTTCTGTTTTCCAGAAATTAACACATCAGAGCGGGAAAAGCAGGGCTGGCTGATCCGCGCTCGAAAGGGGAATTAAGGAATGGCGTGCTGGAATGCGCGGAAAGGGAACAAATGCCCGACAAAGCTTTGGCAGAGCTGCAGCTTGGGGCTGGTGGCACCTTCAGCCTCCAGCCTGGAGAAGGGAAGGCTCCAGGGAGATCTCAGAGCCCCTKCCAGGGCCTAAAGGGGCCCCAGGAAAGCTGGAGAGGGAGTTGGGACAAGGCATGGAGGGATAGGACACAGGGAATGGCTTCCCAGTGCCAGAGGGCAGGGCTAGATGGGATATTGGGAAGAAATTCCTGCCTGGGAGGGTGGGGAGGCCCTGGCACAGGGTCCCCAGAGAAGCTGTGGCTGCCCCTGGATCCCTGGCAGTGTCCAAGGCCAGGTTGGATGGGGCTTGGAGCAGCCTGGGATAGTGGAAGGAGTTCCTGCCCATGGCAGGGGTGGGACTGGATAGGATTTAAGGTCCCTTTCAACCTTCCCTAATGAGCTTTGGGTTTGCTCCCTTCCTGCTCGGGGACGATCCCGTCACACCCCCTTGGTCTCCGCTGAAGTTGGGATTGGGGCAGACACCATCACGAATGTCCTGGCATGGGAAGAGCTGCCTGGAGAGGACTTTATTCATTAAAAGCTCCCAGGTTTTATGGAGGTGAGGTTGGAAGTGCAAAACAGAACGATCATTATCCCTACAATATTCACAGCATTCCAGTTTTTTCCCTGAGCACCGCACATCCACGGATTTGCTGCTCGGCTGGGAATAGAAGCGCCTTTTGCTTCCCTGGGCTGGGGACACAACACAGAGCTACTCCCCCGAATCCCAAACCTGGAGCCTCCCACCCTTGATTTAAACCCAGCAAATCCTAGGAAATCCACCCCTGGTGTGGGCGTTTTACAGGAGGTGCCCTGGATTTGATKCCAGGTTGACCACGGGGCAGGCGCCTTTTGGAGTTGCTGCCGAGGCAGGATCCATGCAGGAATCTGCTGGTCCTCCCGGTCTCATCCCACTTTCCCTTCTACARCAGCTCGAATTCCTTAATTAAAACAATACCCCACTGAGTGAGAACAGCAAAACAACGTCTGCAAGCCCTTCCCGGTGATTTTACGAGCTCAAGCCTGGTTTTTATTCCGTTCCAAGAGGAGGAGGATGATCCCTATTCACCCGTTACCCCCCCAGGTGAATCCCTTCCTCCCATCCCAAGGGCCGAGCTTCTCCCACGGAGCCACTCGTGCCCCTCCAGGATTTATTGAAACCAGTCCTGCCCAGCTTAACCCTGCCCTGAATCCTCTGCAGGGCTAATTAAAATGGGTGATGACTTATTTGGTTTCCCAGGCTGTTTCCCGGGGGAATTTTGGCATGCTCAGGCACMAGGGAACAGATCCATGCTGTTCGTAATTCCCCATTCCCCGGTTTAGAGGTCTGCAGCGTCCCAAAATGTTTCTGCAGCCAAGATTCGGCTCAGACCCCGCTGCCTGTGGCACCTCTGGCAGGCAGCACCCTGATTCCCAGGGGGATGCGCTCCCACCCCCGTTTGCAGCATTCCGTAGAAATCCCATGGATAAGGAAGGAATGTCCCTGTTCCCCGCTTCTGCCAGTGGGTTGTGCCACTCCACTGCGTTACGTGCCCGGCTGGAGCTGCAAACACCCCCCAGCCCTGCCTCTGCTGATCCACCTCCATTCTTCCCAGCCCGTTATCCAAGGAATCTTCACCTCCAACCCCCTCCTTGTCCGAGCCGAGGTTTCCCAGGCGTGGAGCGCGGCGGTGCCGTTTGAGGGTCACGCGGGGGCGGCTTCATCGCTCGCAGAAACCTCGTCGAAGGCACCCAGAAAGAAAAAAGCAGCTTTSATTTCAATTCCACCAAGCCCAATTTCGAGGCTCGCTCGATTGCTGCGTAAACACGCGAGGGAAAATCGGATCCCRATCAATTCCAACCGTTTTGCAGGGAGACGGAGGGTACAAAAGGAGAGGAGCGCGAAGGGTCAGGGAGACTTTTCCTATTGAGCTTCCAGTGCCGACCCCACCCCCCCTCCTTCACCGCACTCGGCTCAGACTTGATCAATGGCTTTGTGCCTGAAGGATTTAGCAGCACTTAATCATGGAGTAATTTAACACTTGTAGGAAGTTCTATTGAATCATCTCGTGAGCGCAGCAGCGACCGAGCCGCAGACCTGGCGCGGCTCCTGCCGCTCTCGCTCGAGGGTGGTTGGAATAATTCACAGAAATGGACGCCAGGGTGTTCACGGAAAGGTGACAAATCCTCCTCCTCGGGTGCTTTCGCATCTCGAGGGTCGAGGTTTGAGGTGTGGGGGTGTCAGGCCGGGTCCCATCCTCGGCTTTTGGGGATGGTTCTCTGAGGATCACGAAGTTGAGAGCTGCTGAGCTCCGAGATGTGTCCCCCACTCCAAAGGGATGTCCCATTCCCAAGGCTGTCCCATTCCTGAGAAGATGCCACGGTCCAGGAGTGCTCAAAGGGCCTCACGTAGAAATTCTGTTTAAAGGTTCATGAGATGCCTGGCTTTAGTCACCTCCCAGTCTCCACGATGTTTCAGGGAAGTAGTTTTCCAAGGGTGTAGGGAATGATGGAATTTCTCATCCCCCACYTCAGTGAGCTCCTGGCTCAGACAGGGCCGTCCCCACTTTGGCCCTGCAAGTTCCTGATAAGGTTGGGGGAAGTGTTATCACCCACGTCATTACAGTGCTGAGGCCTGAAGAGAATTCCTGGAATGGTGGAGCAGGCTCCGGAGTGGGGAGAAGGGAAAAATCCACCACCACAAGGGGCTGGTGTGAATTGGCTTATCCCCAGGGAAGTTCTGGCCCTGGGGTCGTGTTGGGACCCTGCTATCCCAAAGTCGAGGCACCAAGTGCCTGAGGTGACAGCGTGGGAATGGGATACACTGACAGCAGGAATATTCCCACTTTTGCTCCTCAGGGTCAAAATCCTGACGGAAAAGYGACCCTGGTGGGGTGGTCTTTGTCTCCTCTTTCCTGGAGCGAACCTGAACTGGTTCTGCCGGAGAGGTTGGAATATATTTGGGAGTGCTGAGGAAGAAGTGACCTCCTGACCTGTCCCATCTGCTTGGAGCTGGAGCTGACGGATGCAGGAAATGCATTCCCGTGTTTTTCCATGTGGGAAGGTAAAATCCAAAGAGGTGGGAATTGGGACAGCAGAGCTCTGCTGGAACTGGATATGGAACAGAGCAGGGACCAGCTTTGCTCACTGATGGTRTTGATGAGCCAACCCTTTCCTTCAGGATTTCTGAGGAAGATGAGGGTGGAYCTGGATCTTTCCCATGCCTGCAGCCTCTTCCTGGTGCCAGCCTGAGCTGCTCACTCCAGAGATCCCRGGAATCTGCTGTGTTTCCATTCTATGCTGCTTTTCCCCCTGTTTAAAAGACATTTTTCCAGCTGAGAATAGATTCCTTTTGTTTYTTCTCCTTCCAGGCCTTCATCCCAATTGGATTTGAGGAAATCATCATTACATCTCAGCCCACTCRGCCCATTTTGTCCAAAATATTGATTATTAATCCTTAAATTTTCCCCGCATATTACAGATAAGATTGATCGCTGGRGGTGCTTGAAAGAAGTCCTTGGAGTCCGTGACTTTTCTTTTTCCAGTGGTCTGGGACAACACTGAAGAAGTCCAACTKTTCCTGAGGGCTCCAGGATTGTGGGACTCAGCTCCAAAACTGCTGAGCCCGGGAGCTGCCGCATCCCCACCTTTCTGCTCCTTCCTTCTCATCCCTCCCTAAATTCCACCGTATTTTCGGGATAAAACAGGTCTTGGAGCCGTGAAGCTCTTGCTCAGTGAGGATTCCAGCACTTTCAAAGCCAAAATTTGGAAACCCGGCTGCGTATTCCACGGATTTGAAAGGAAAGCTGCGCGGATTGAGCTTGATAAGGAACAGGGTGGAACACTATTTGGAATTTTGAACACATCCGGATGGAACACGCTCCCTGACATTTCCCTCACTAAACTCCCCCGGCTCCATATTCAGCAATCTCCCCTTCATTGTGTTAAACRCCTTTTAAAAAGTAAACCGGAGCGGGAAGGCCCGCTGGATACGGAACGGCTCCTTCCCCATAAAAATGCAAATGAACTCTCGGGAAGCGGAGGTCTGGCTCGTTTGTATGGAAAATAAAATGTATAGAAAATAAAACGTATAGAAAATAAAAAAAAGGGTTTCAAGCGGAGCCCCGAGGAGCTCCGCTCGCGGCAGGATGTGCAGCGACATCGGCAGCCCCATGCGATGCTGCGRAGGGAATTTCTCAGCTCTTTCCCAAATTTTCGGTTTTGKTTTTATCCCTGGATTCCCACCAGARCTSGACTGAGAAGRCTCTGATGTCCYGACAGCTCTCTGCCTTTTCCAGGACCTTCAGCAAGGGTGCATTGCCGTGGAAAAGGAAGGATTTTTGTGGTGTCTGGATCGTCCAAAAATATCCATGCACCCCCGGGGAGTGGCTGTTTGTTCCTGGATGTGGTTATCATCTCTGGAATACGTGTGTCTGTTCCTACAGGATGGTGAGAAAAACATCCTGGTGTGTTGCAAAAACCGRACAATTCCCCAGGGATCTCACCTGGGAAACTCACGGCTCTGAAGGGCCAACACCAAAATGCCCGGCTCCAAGAATTGTCCAGGGCTTTCCTTGGAAGGTGTGCTGGCACTGGAAGTGTCCAAGGCCGGGTTGGACGGGGCTTGGAGCAACCTGGGATAGTGGAAGTTGTGGGATGGGATGGGCTTCAAGGTCCCTTTGAACCCAAACCATTCTGGGATTCTGGAATTCTATGAAAACAGAGAATGTCAATGTTTTCCCAATTTCCGCCAAAATGAGACTTTTCCATTGATTTGGGGTGATTTGCTTACTGCAGGTGTTCTTCCCTGCAGAAACCTGGGTTTTCCATGGAAAARGAGTTGATCTGAATTTCAAAACCTTGTGATGCTCCAGGGGTTTCCCCCGGGAATGGGATTTGTGTGAGGAGCCTGGAGTGTTTYGGTCCTGCTGAGGTGGCTCCAAGAYATGGAATAAGGCACTGGATCAAAGGCAGCATCCTATGGAAACAACCACTGGATGAAAACCCCCAGGGCTGCAGTTCCACTCATTTTCCTCATTCCTGCTCTCTCACTTCATTTTTCAGTGGAATTTTTACTCCTAATTCCTTGTGCACGGCCTATTCCCACAGGTTTCTCCCTTCATGGTGTGACCACGTCACCATCCCCATCTGCTCCAGCAAAACCTTCCCAAAGGAACAGCAAACATCCACATTTTTGGGAGCTTTGAAGTCATTGCCGTTTTTTATTCRTTGTTGGATATGGATAATTCCATTTCCATGCCTTGAGCCACTGCAGTGGTGGGGTGGGAAGTGTCTCCTGGTCTCGTGAAGGTGTTCCTCRGGCAGCAGAGTTGGAATGAGATGGCTTYTCCAAACCATTCCAGGATTCCATAAATAGCATCGCTATTGGGCTCTGCTCCCTGTGAGCGGCAGGACGTTCCCAACACTACGAAAAGCAGGAGAAAGGCACTAAAAAACAGGGAATATTTTCCAGTGAAGGAGGTGCTGGTGCCTCACTGAGCCTAGTTTGTGTTTGCCCAGGACAGCCGAGGGCCCCAGCCCAGCTCGGTCACATCGAGCCCAGGTCACCTTCCCGACAGGCTCGGTCCCAGGAATTGCGTCTGGAAGTGCTGCTYGGAGTCACATTGTTGGCAAAACCCTTGGATCGTCTCTCTGGGCTGCTGGCAGGACATCAGCTATGACGGTATTCCATAAAAACGGCTTCCAGGCCTAGGGAAGTTGGATCAGYGGCGTGAGGGTCCTGGGAAGGTCTGGCAGCCTCAATCCTACAGATGCCACTCCCAGCTTTTATCCACGTGGACAGGCCCATCCTTCCTGCTGCTGCTTCCCGTTTTTAGCCTTTATTGCCCTTTTTTTTTGGGTTGTAATTCCTGCTGATATCCAACATCCCGTGCCAGGATTCCCCTCACATTTGACACCCACACCTTTTGTTCCCGCTTATCCGTGCTCGGGCAGGCGGGAGTCACCACGCCGAGGTGGCTGCCGCAGTAATTGCCTGGGCCACATTCCAAGCTCGGATCATATTTCTGGAAGCGCTTTAAGGATCGCAATATCCCCGGAGTGACTTCCCAGCCGGATTGAGCCCAGGGTTTTGAGGGTCCTGTCTGTGCTGGTTCCCTGGTGAATCTCCTTGGATCTGGGATCAGGAGAGGGTGGGTGACTCCCAGTGAGCAATTCCACGCTGCTGCTGTTGAAATTCCAGAGGAGGCCACCCGGATGATCGGAGGGATGGAGCAGCTCTGCTGGGAGGAAAGGCTGGGAGAACTGGGATTGTTCAGCCTGGAAAAGAGAAGCTTCCAGTACCTGAAGGAGCTGACAGGAAAGATGGAGAGACAGGATTTACAAGGGTCTGGAATGACAGGACACAGGGAATGGCTTCCCACTGCCAGAGGGCAGGGTTRGRTGGGATATTGGGAAGGAATTCCTGGCTGAGAGGGTGGGGAGGCCGTGGAATAGAATTCCCAGAGAAGCTGTGGCTGTCCCTGGATCCCTGGCAGTGTCCAAGGCCGGGTTGGACAGGCCTTGGAGCAACCTGGGCCCTTGGAGGTGACCTGGGAGAGAAGGACAGCCCGGGAGGGTGTCCAGAGTGAAACCATCCAAATTCCTCACCTTTATGACGTAAAATCCGAAAACTCTTCCGTGCTGTCGGCCAGGATCCATCTGGAGCCTTCTATTTAGAGAATTGTTTTGTTCCGGCCTCTGCTCCCATCGCTTTTCATCAATGACARGTGAAAAACGTCCTTGATTTTTTTATTGGGATGCTCCTGAGATCCGGCCGAGCCACAAACCTGCCCCGCTGCTCCTTTGACTTTCATCCCGAAGGAAACCTCACAGCCGCTCCTTGATCCATTATTCCAGCGCTTTTATCCTGCTCTTTGGTTTAATGCCGTTTCCAGACCTTTCCGAGCACAAYGAGTCGCCGAAAGCCGGAATGCTCGGCGGGTTCCCGTGTCCGTTATCCCGGCAGATCAAAGTGATGTGTTCCAAAGCTTGGGCTGGCTCTGTTTTCCCTGTTTCCCGTTCCAAGGCCGGTGTTGATTTCTAAATATTTGCTTAATCCTGGWGCTGCATTTTTCGTGGGAATAAAGGACACAACCCCAGAGGGAGAAAAGCCCATCACAGGTGTAGCAAACTTGTAGGAAAATCTGTTTAGTCCATGTTGAATTATGGAATATCCTGAGCTGGAAGGGACCCGGAGGCTGATCCCAGAAGGAGTAAATCCATATAAAACCACTCCTCGGAGCTGAGGGTGCACTCCATGCCCTCATCCTGATCAAAAAAGAAGGTATTAAACAGGACTGAGCTTTGGGAGCGACCACCAACTGGATTTAACTCCATCCCCGCCACTCCCTGGTTCCTCATCCAGGTTTTTCCCCACCCATCCAAGGCAGGAGCAGCCAATTTCTCCTGGAGGATTCTSTGGGAAAAAAGATGCTTTACTGAAGTCTGGGTGGATYCATCCACAGCTTTTCCCTCATCCACCGAGCGGGTCCTGCTGTCCTGAAAGGAGAACAGGTTGGGCAGGCAGAACTGGCTGGGACTGATCCCCYGGTTTTCCTGGCATCCAAGATGATCTGCTCCATGACTTTTCCCAGCACTGAGGTCAGGCTGACAGGCCTGGAGTTCCCTGAATTCTCCTTCCAGCCCTTCTTGTCACATCTGTGAACCTGCAGATCCCTGGGAACTTCCCAGTTACCCAGAACTGCTGGTAAATGACGGAGAGTGGCTCCATGAGCACTTCCCTCAGCATCCTTCGGGAGGATCCCATCCATTCCCATAAAATTGTGTGTGTCCACGTGCTGCAGCAGCTCCCAGAGCGTTCCCCCTTGGACTGGGGGGCTTCATTCTGCTCCCCATCCCTGCTTTCCAGGAARATGGAAAATGAGTGGCCTTGCTATTAAAGAGGCAAAGAAGGAGCTCAGCCTTTTCCTCATCCTTTTCCCTGTGTTCCCAGCTTTATCCAATGGAGCATCTCCATGGCTCTCCTTTCATTGTTGTTGTGTTTTTTCCACATTTTCCTCGACTTTTACAGCATCCGGATTAAGTCCCAGCTTGCCCCAAGSAGAAGGATGATCCCAACCTATCAACTTCCTCCGAGGTGAGAACAAAAACGAACAAAGTCATCGAGCTCGGAACGAAMTAATCGAGCAGGAAAACCTCTGGGGCCTTGATTTCCCTGAATGTTCAAATTGTAATGGAAATTATCCCGCGCCTGGAGCAAAAAAGCTTATTAAATACGGAAGCAGTCAAAGCTTTGTCAACTCTCGTCGGAATTTCAGTCATCCAAATAAATTGTTGCTTCCCACGGACACTCCACAGAGAGATGTACACAGAAGGCTTTTTATTTTTGGGAAAAAATAACGAACTTTCTCCTCACAGGGAGCCGCAATTCCTGATTTTCCAGAAACATCCGCAAAGGGAGCCGGATAAAATCTTCAGAGCAAACCTGCCTGGGCGTGGAGCGGGGGAGCTTATTTATGGGAAAAGATTTGAGTGTATAAAAGGATTTCTGCTGCTGCGTCCACTTCCGGTTTTGTGTTGGTGTCRCTAATGAGCTTGGAATACAAAAATCGGGATTGGGATTCAAACAGACAAATAAAYCGTGCCCACCCTTCCTGAGCGTCCGAGCGGGTCCAAGCTCCAAGGCCAAACCGCTCCAGGACGTTCCCGGGCAGCTGGGTGGGATTTTAGGGACCATAGGTTGGAGTGGTTGACATAAGAAGGGATCGTTTGGTGCTGCTGCGGTCAACAGGCGATTCCTGCATCCCGAGGAAACGCGGGGAAAACGGGATGAGCCATGCCTGGCTCAGTGCCATCCCCAGGCGATTTGGATGGTGGTTTTTGGGGGAGCTCGAAGGCGTTTTYGGTCTGGAAAAGCCGCGGCTCTCGGAGGGGATTTTTAATGGCTGTAATTAATTTGATGTCGATTTACAATTCCTGCAAATAATTTATCCCTGCTGATGGTTTTCCTTCAGCCCGGAGAAGCGCTGGCTCCGGGAAGATCCCTCTTTGGGGCCTTTCTGTACTTAAAGGGAGCTCATAAAAACAGGGAGGGAGATTTTTCCGTGGGCAGCTGGCGATGGGAGAAGGGGAATGGTTTTGAACCAAAAGAGGAGAGRTTTAGATGGGATATTGGGAAGGAATTCTTGGCTGTGAGGRTCGGGAGGGGTTGGGATGGAATTCCCAGAGAAGCTGTGGCTGYCCCATCCCTGGCAGTGTCCAAGGCCAGGCTGGAYGGGGCTTGGAGCAGCCTGGGATAGCGGAAGATGTCCCTGCCCATGGCAGGGGGTTGGAATGGGATGGGCTTTAAGGTCCCTTCCAACCCAAACCACTKTGGGATTCTGCGATTCCCGGGATCTGCTTCAGCACCTTTCTGCTAAGGCCACGCTGATGACGCAATTCCCCCTCGAACAGAAAATTCCCGGCTGATTATTCCTGCTTCTCCTAGAATTGGGATTTCACTTCCAAAACCACAACATCACCACCCTCCATCCCACCACATTCCAGACCTTTGCCGCGYGGGAGATCCAAACAAATCCGCTTTATGTTTCCTCATCTGTTTCACTCCCCCTTTGAYGAGGTCCCGCGTCCCGAGCTCCTTGGCTTTGGCACCATCCCGGCCTCCCATTCCCGGGAATCCAGGGGCCGATTTAATCTCCCGCCCTTTGTGTTCCTGGTTAAAAGCGAGCGGAAGAGAGAGGAGAGGCTGCAGCAGAGACCTCACGGCTGCAAAATCCTGCGAATTCTGTCACACTCCAGGCCGACTGCACGGATATTTTCGGGAATCTCCGCCTGGAATTGTCTTTGGAGGTGTGTCCCCCACGCTGTTGGCTGTGGGCGCGGTAGGGATAACTGGTTTAATTTAAAATTTGCCTTTAAGTGTTTAGGATATCCTAAAATCAGCCCARTTTGACGCTGGAAATGTTTCGGCCGCAGGGTTGCTGTCCCAGCACCGCCCCAAATTCCAAGGGAACCATCCCAGAGTAAACGCATCCAGTCTGGGATGTGGGAATTTTCCTAAGGAAGGAGGTGCAGAGGGAGGGGTAACTCTGGGGCTGCATTTTCCCCACGGAAAAATCAGGATATTTCAGCCTCAGGCTCTCGAGAAGATTTGGAAAAATGTCGGATCCTTCTAATTCCAGTCAAGCYGCTATGGAAGGGATATTTTCTTTTTGGGAATCGCTCACAAGATTTTATGGAAGTGTCTGTGAGATGCTAATCTAAGTTTGCTCTGGTGAGACCCCACCGAGGATACTGCAGCCAGCTCTGGAATCCTTGGCACGGGAAAGACATGGAATGTTGGAATGAGTCCAGRGRAGGCCATGGAGCTGCTCCGAGGGCTGGAGCCCTCTGGAGCCAGGCTGGGAAAGCTGGGAATGTTCACCTGGAGAAGAGAAGGATCCAGGGAGACCTCAGAGACCCTTCCAGGGCCTAAAGGGGCTCCAGGAGAGCTGGAGAGGGACTTGGGACAAGGCATGGAGGGACAGGGCACAGGGAATGGCTTCCCACTGCCAGAAGGCAGGGWTAGATGGGATATTGGGAAGGAATTCCTGSCTGGGAGGGTGGKGAGAGACCRGAATGGAATTTCCAGAGAAGCTGTGGCTGCCCCTGGATCCCTGGAAGTGTCCAAGGCCRGACTGGATGGGGCTTGGAGCAACCTGGGATAGTGGAAGGTGTCCCAGGTTGGAAGGATTTAAATTCCCTTCCAACCCAAACCATTCCATGATTCTGTGACACTTTGTGTATTTTTCCCGAAATATCAAAGCTTATCCTTCACCACCCCCACCGGAAGGGCAGGAGAAGAAACCTCACACATCACAAAACGACRAAAACGGAGCAGGAATCCACAAAAGATCCACAGTTTAACGGATTTAAAGGAAGCCACTTGGAGACTCGTCATATTTCCTTAATTATCCTGAAACGCTGGAGAAGAAAGCCAAGAACAAGGAGAAAGTGAAACAATTTGGGACCGACGGCGATTCCCGTATTTTTATGACAACGGAGCTGCCCGGGTGCCGAAACGTGTCACATAAACCCGGGAAAATCACGGATGAGGAGATGGCTGGGAAGAGGGAAAGAGCTGCGAGGCGCAGGGAGCTTCCAGGATCATTCCCAGCTTTCTGGAGGAAATCCAGCTTTTCCGGGATGGGCTTCTCATAATTCTTCACCATTTTCTCGCCTGTCTTTGGGTGTTAGAGGGAATTAAGGCAGGGAAAAGCAGGGAAAAGTGCCTCATCCGAGTGCAAAAATCACGTTTAGCACTTCAGGGAGAAGAGAGCAGCCTGGAAGGAGAGAAAACGACGGTGGGAAAGCTTGGGAAATAATCCAGTTGTGTGCCATGGCTTGGAATTGGTGCGGAAATTGGTGGTTTTTCCACATTATTAATCCATTTTTACCTGGAACGCCACGGAGAGAAGGGGGAAATCCATGTTCTTGGGATAAAGGGGGAAAAAAAAGCGGAACCAGCAGTGTTATTACTCCATTTTCCTGGTAATGGGAGATGATAACGAGCAAAGGGTGTAAAACAATTCCCACCTGGGAACATCCATGGGGATACGGAATTGGTGCTTCCAGGGAAATCCTCCCGGAGGGATCAATCATCCACAGGTGCCAAATGGCAGGAGTCGGCCCCTGGGGGAGGATAAATTGGTTTTAGGGCTTTTTTTGTGGGGTTTGGTGTGGGTGCAGGAAGTGCTCCTGAGCTGCAGGGTTGGGATTTTCCAGGTGGGATGAGGATTTGGGGTTTGCTGGGTGGATTTGCTTCCTTTCCCAGGGGGGTTGATCCTCCTCTGGTGTTGCTCAGAGGGGGGAATTTGCCAAGTTTTTTTGAGGATGTGGTGGATCCCGGGCTTTGCTGAGCCTTGGGAAGCTCCAGAGTCGCTGGGGACCGAACTTCCAAGCAAGAATTCCGCCTGCAGAGACATGGGGTAGGAAAATAAGGATTTATGAACCCTTTGTGTTTGTGCTTCTTTACTTTGTTGCTTATCCTCACTGTTATTCCCACAAGCCCATTTTTATTCCTGGGATTCCTTCCGGAGAGCTGTTCCAGGTGGGAATTCCAGCCTGGGGTGGTCCCAAGTGCTGCTCCTGGGGGCTCTGCACAGAGCTCGGTGCTGTACAAGGGATTTCAAGGGCTGTTCTGGGCAGGTTTAAATTGGATATCAGGGAAAAATTCCATACGAAAAGGGTGGTCTGGGATTGGCACAGCTGCCCAGGGCAGTGGCAGAATCCCCATCCCCGGAGGGGTTTAAAATCCGTGTGGAAGTGGCACTTGGGAACACGGATTTTAGTTGTGGGTGCCAGGCCGTGTTTTCCGGGAGCTGCTGTGTAATTCCAGAGTTTTGGACCCAAATTGTGATAAAAACTTTATTTATTGCGTTTCCTTAAGCCCCTTAGTTTGGGAATCACCGTGCCTTGTATCCATGTTGCAATAAATATTTAATTTATTCGAGTTTTCCAAGGAATCCAAAGACTTCAAGTGTTATTTCGCGCTCTCGATGCCCATGTTAAACCTGGACGGGTACAATCCTGCTTGGAATATGTTTAATCTTGTGGAAAAGGATTTGATAAGTGATGAGGCTTTTAAGATGTCCAGATTGTTTTCCTGGGATAATGATGGATATCTGATGGAGAGGGACTTTTTATAACAGCATGGAGTGATAGGAAAAGGAGGAATGGCTTCCCACTGCCAGAGGGCGGGGATAGATGGGATATTGGGAAGGAATTCCTGGCTGGGAGGGTGGGGAGGCCCTGGAATAGAATTCCCAGAGCAGCTGTGGCTGTCCCTGGATCCCTGGCATTGTCCAAGGTCAGGTTGGATGGGGCTTGGAGCAACCTGGGATAGTGGGAGGTGTCCCTGCCCTTGGAAGGGYGTTGGAATGAGGCTCGAAGGTCCCTTCCAAACCAGGCCATTCCATGATTCCATCCTGCTGGATAACGAGGGGAAGGCCCAACGGAGGGATGGTCATAACAAAGGGTGGGGGAAAATTCCTAGGAACCAAAATGAGGTTTTTCTCCAGTCAGGCCATCAGGGAATGTGTTTGCTTGGAAAACAACCGGCAAAGCTTTTCCTTGGGCACCACCACCCTAACCCAGGGTGGGGGCTCAGTGCTGACTGCGGGATTTGCCCAAATTCCAAGCCTTTTCCAGGAGCGTTCTGCATGACTGGGTTGCAGGTGCCAGTCTGGGTTGGTTTACCCGGGAAAGGGGCGGGAATGGCTTTTCCTGAGCTGGGATTTGAAGCCAACATCCCGCGCTGCTCCCTGTGGGACAGACCGCRGAAATGCCCTCCCTGTATCCCAGATTTCCCTCCTCGTTGGGCTGGATAAGATCCAACCCTCCACGAGCGACATCACAAAACCCCTCGGCCCYGGATATCTCTCCCGGCTGGAGCCACGACTCCCTCCAATCCTCTTTTTTTTTGGGAGCTCAGCTGTAGCTGCTTCCCCTGCACTCCTCCCACTCCACGCTGGATATTCCTGTGATCCCTTTTTTTTCCCCTGGATGATAACACCCTTCCAACACATCCCTCGTTTCATCCTCTCAAACGGCTGCTTGCTTTGTGCAGCCTTCAGAATTTCGGGAGAGATGAAGTGCTTTGCTTTTTATTCTTTTTTGCTTTTTTTTTTGCTTTTTTTCCCCCCATTCCTTTGTTTTCTTCCCACATCAAAGCCCTGGGAATTCAGCAGATCCCCCGTCAGCGGCGGCTGCTCCATTATCCACGACATCCTCCTCTGCTCCCAGCAGGCTCTCCACGAGGGCTCTTGAATCCCGGGAAACGAGGGCACTCATCCCTTGCTGCAGCAGSCCCTCGGTTCTCTTATCAGATATTTGTTTGATAGCGTTCCCGCCTGGATCTGGCTGGGAATTCATGGATTGGGAGCCGTGTTTTTTTGTTTTAGGGTGCATATTTAATAAGCTGAGGGGCCCTCGGGCTCAGCAARACAGCCCCAGCTTCCTCGGTGCTGTGGTTTTTGGGGAAAAGATGGGATAATTCGGTGTTTTGGGGTCATAGATGGATCATTCTGCTGCTTCCTCTCACCTTTGCGTATCCTGATTTGCTCCATCACGGAAATAAAATCCGGATTTTTACGATTTCGGGGYGGGGGTTTCGTGCCAAACCGAGGCTTGCTCGCGGTTGTAAGGTTTTCCACCCGTTTTACGCGGCTGCTTCGGGAGGTTTAATGATTATTGATCATTATCGGAGCTGTGCAGGGAGCAGAGGTTCCGTTTTGGGGGGGGAATGCCGGAATCCGCCTGCTTCGTCGGTGGGAATTGAGGGGGAAAACGGAGACCCGACAGAAATGGAAGAGCCACAATTTATCCGCGGGGAAATATTGGGTTTGTGCTCTTGTCTCCTGTCACTGGTCCACCTGTCACGTGTTGAGTGTGTATTTTGTATCTCTCACTCCAAAAGAATCGGGGTCCCGCCTTCTGCTTCCTCGTTTTTAAGGTGGTAATTTGGGATTTTTCTCTGCAACTGGGTCGGAATGGGATGGGATTTAAGGTCCTTCCCAACCCGGATCAGCCTGGAATTCTGTGAAAACTGAACTTTTAAGCCTTGAAGGGAAACAAAAGGCAGCTGGTGTGGAGCTCCCTGAGTCTATCCATGCCCTGTCCATGGCATTGACCGCCTGATGCCATCCATAATTCCACTTCTTTCCGCGCTGGAATGAGCTGGAGTGGGAGAAGCACACGGAGAGCAGAGTGGGMAATAAATCTCAGCTCTCCGCTGGCCCTGCCTGCTGTGCACTAATTARCTGCTAATTCTGGGCTGGTTTGAGCACAGGACGATGGTGCTGACTGCTGCTTCCCTGGATATCCAGCTGAAGCGCTTCCCATTAACAAAAATCGGGATATATTGACTCGAGCTGGAAGAATAAATGGCTCCTGCTCAGTTAATTGGCTCCTCAGGCTCCCCCTCCGGAGCTGTGGGGGGATTTGTTGTCTCTGCCTGGTTCCTTACGGATTCCTGATTCCTACAGGAAGCAGAACATTCCTCTTTGTGCCGCAGCTGGAGCATCCAAGGGGATTCCTCACGTGGGGGTGATCCCTAATTAATGCCATAATCAGCTGTAAAAACGGGGGATTTCCTCTGCTCCTCCAAGGAAATAAACCCCAACCCATCGTGAAAATCAAAACTTAAAAACTCACTCCAACTCCAAGCGCGAGGATGGCTCGAAATTCCGAAAAAAAGCTCGGCCTTGGCAGGTTTGCAGCGGGATCCACGCTCATTTATTTAATCCGTGATTACCATTATCAGCTCTAATAATAATGAGCAAATAAGCAATTAACGAGGCCGAGCTTGGCATGGGATTAAGGCAGAAATGATGTTTGAGCCATCTGAGCCTTTAAAATCCATTGTTTYGCCCTAATTTCCCTTCAATGGGAGTCAAATGGAGTGCTGGGAGGGTTGTGTGTTCAGCTGGAATGCTGGGAATGCCTCCACGGCTCCGGCTGCATCCCCAGGCGGGATCGGCCACTGGAATCAAATGGAAGGTGTGGAAAAATCCCTGCAGCTTCCCCGATTTCTGCTGGGCAGGCTCAAGCGGAGAATTGATCCTTCAAATTTTGATCAGGGATTTATTTATTTGCTGTTGGATTCCTCCGGAGGGTGGAAACGGTGCCGGTTTTGGTGCTGGGAGAAGATTTTGGGATTGGGAGGGTGCTCAGCTCTCCCAAAGTTTTGATAGTTTCCCGAAGTTTTTCAGTTTTAATATTTGTCCTCTTAAACCCTCTTTTAAACCACTTTTGGACATAAAATACAGGACGTGCTGTAAATAAATTTACTTTTCTCCTGATTTTCACCTCAATTTTGGTAATATTTGGGGCTGRTCGTGCCCATCAGCTGTGTCTGGACTTCCAGCATTCCCGCTGTTGTCCCACGTTTTCCATCCTGGACCTGGTCAGCGTGAGAAGCTGCTGGGATGGTGTTCCCTCTTTCCCGGTGTCCGGGGAAAACGGCCCAGGGCTGCTGCCGCAGGCACTGAGAGGGAAATAAAAACGAGGAATATTCCAAGAAAAAGCTAAGCCAGCCCCTGGGATCCATCAGCTGAGCTGTGGGAAGAGGTGATGGATGCAAAGCAGAGTTGGTGTTTGGGGTTTGCACTCAGCCAGGTTGGATTTTAACAGAACCAGCCCCAGTTATCCCAGCTTCTCCTCAGCCTCACCTTAGGCCGGAGCTGRAGGATCCTGGTGTTTAGTATGGAACAAAATCCCGTGGGATCCACAGGGAAATCGACTCTGGGTGCAATTCGCTCCGGCTGGCACACATCCCACTTATATATTTTTTTTTAAAAAAACCCTTTTTAAACATTATCTGTCCCGCTTTTGGCTTTGCCAGGCAGAGGAATGTGCAGGACAGCAGAGCTCTGGTGCCGTATCCCCCTAATCCATCCTTCCCCAGCTGCATCCCGATGATGAGCGACACGGATACAGCACCGGGAAAGCACCTGCCGATCCCTGGAGCGTTAACGATGGATTTGGGGAAGCTATGGATGAACAGCACAACCAGCCCTGGTGGGCAGGAATGTGTTGTGTGGAGCCCAGAGCCCGGAATTCCCGGTGGGAGCCGGAGACGGCAGATGGATCTTTGGCTCCCGCGTGCGCGGTGGTGAAGTGAGGACAGATGGGAGAGCAAAGCTGCTCTGAAGTCCRTTTGTTCCTAAAAAATGGGGTTTTTAGGATTTTTCCTGGCCGAACTGGAGTGCAGGGATTTAAATGCTTGTGATTCCTTGGGCTGGGTGTAAAATATGGGATAATAAGGACCTTAAAGGGTGGTTTCTTCCTGGGCTGGAAAAAATCAGTGGAATTTTGGTTAATCCAATGTTTGCTCCTCAGTCAGATGGTGCGGGATGAGTTTGGTCCTGTCAAACTTTTAATTCCGTGTGTTAAAATTGACACCTCATCCCTGGAAGTGTCCATGGAAAGGTTGGATGGAGCTTGGAGCAGCCTGGAATAGGCTTTGGGTCACTTTGGGTTTTTCCTGTTGAATTTTTAAGTAGGAAATCAAGGCCTGGAGCTCCAAAAAAACCCCCCAGAATTTTAAAGGAATTTTTGGGCCGTGTAGGGAATCTCGGAAATCGGCACAGCCCAAAGATCCGTGGGATGATCCCGTCCTAACAAATCCGGAGAGCCAGGAATTGCACCGGCKGTTTTACGGCATAAAATACGGCAATATTGAGTGAGGTTGGAAAATGCCGTTTTCCAAGGAATTCCCAAATCGGCAAAGCGGGCAGGGGCCCCTGTGGATGTGGGAAGGATGTGCCAGCCTGGAGTTTATTTTTAGTGGATAATCCATGGATGTACCAGCAGTATTCCAATTTTTTTTAAATATTTTTTTTTTTATAGGGACACAGTCTTGGAATTGTTCAAAAAATGAGTGAATGTGGCATTTTCCATATGGATACGGTGATGTGTGGGAAAAGCTTGAACTTGGTGATCCTGGAGGTTTTTCCCAACCTTAATAATCCTCTGAGAAGTGGATTTGGGACATGCAAATATCAAAGGGACAAAAATAATATTTAAAACTTTATTAATAATTAAGTAACCATGGAATCAGCACCTGTTTCAGGAATTCTTTTGCCCTTAGTTCTTGGATATTTGTGCCAGGAAAAATCCCTAAAAACCACATATATCCACAAATCCGTGACCCAGCTCGGCGAATTCCATCGCTGTGTTGGTTTCCTCGGATGCTTTGGCAGGAATTCCTTTTGAAAAGGAGAGGATTTGGCAGGAACTCGGATGGAACAGCTCATCCTGCGAGCGATCCCTTTTAATTTCCAGGATCCGAGCTGACCAACGGATCCGTCCCACGAAAGCCGTGGGATTGTTCCTGAAGTGTTTTCCTGCAGCTGCTCGGGAAAAGCCTCCTGGAGCGGAGTTTTCCCTGATTATCAAACGCATCCATGACGGGGATTGCGGGAGCCCTGTGGAAATTTGGGATGCGTTTAGTTGGGAATGATCCGTGTGCCAGGCTCTGCTGTTTGAGCAGCTGGAACAGCTGAAAGGTGGGAGGAATTAGTGAGGGAATGTGGGGGAATAATGGGAATACGTCGGGAATACACGGAAATATTTACAGAAATATTTATTATGAGTGAACACAGGCTCAGGGATAATTTTCCTTTTMTGCTCAGGTGCCTTTGCTGAGTGGTAAAATTTTAATTAAAGTGCCCCAAACCAGCACTTGAGTGAGAAATATTTATTAATTTTACACTCTTTGCTCACATAACACTGATTCTGCTTTTTTTTAAACGTTAAATCCCARTTTTCCTAAAATCCTGGAAYGGTTGGGAGTAGGAAAAGACCTTAAAGATAATTTTATTCCACCCCCTGGCATTTTATTCCGCACCTTCCGCTAGGCYRGGTTGCTCCAAGCCCCATCCARGGTTTCTCAGGGTCCCATCCAAGGWTTCTCGGGGTCTCATCCCRTTTTCCTGGTAAAGACAACACRAAAATGTGACTGTTCCTTGTAGGAGCAAACTTTGTCCACACTCCAAGTAGGGACAAGGAAAAAAAATCCTGAAGGTATTTGGCAGGCAGATCCCAAAATATAGGTATTAATAGACGGAAAATAAATCGCTTTTTCCCCCCAGTATGTGCTTATTTGTGACATTCTTGAAATAAAATGTGGATTAAAGCAGCAGCTGTCACATCCAGCCTGGAAAATCACGGAAGTGCTGGATAGGAAAATTGTGTGTGAGCTGGGAATTGGAGGGGAAGCATTTATTGGGATCAAACACTTCAACGCAAACGTGCAAAAAGGAATCGCGCGGGTCGGAATTTTTTCCTGTTTGGTTGCGGCTCCAGAGGGAGGAGGGAGAGATCCAAAGCCACCTCCGTGATCATCCTGCTGCTTGTCAGGCTCGGCGTCAATCCCAAAGATTGAAAGCCTTTGGTGATAAGGAAATGGGAATTTTTTTGTCGGATTTTCCCTGCTTTAACGAGCATTTTAAGCATTCGGCTTCCAGCTCCAAAGTATTTATGGGATCGGAGTTCGGGGCGATGGGATGGGGTGGAGGTAAGGACATTTTCTCTCTCCCTGGGWGAGCTTTGAGGGGAGATGATAAACAACAATTTTATATCAAATGCCAGAATYGGAACGGAAAAGGTTTTAAAACCCCACGGTGCAAGTGGCGATTTTATTGGGACATTTACAGGTSGGGCAGCTGTCTCCTAAAATCCGGCTGAAATTGAGGAATTAATAGGAATACCAGTGGAAAAGGCAACCTTAAAGGTAAATTTGAAGAGTTTTAAGTGCACAAASCTCACTGGTAGCACTCAATGCTCCCTGTATCAGGATGCAGCGATAAAATCAGCTGCAGCGGCACCAAATTTTATTCCTTAACGGACACCACGATTCCTTGGATTAAATTTTAAATGCCACAGTTTGCTCCCGCCTGGGGTTGGTTAATGAGGATAAACCCCCCCCACGCGCATAAAGTTGTTTTTTGCTGTCACCCTCCCAGGAATAAATATATGAACTTTTCCCAGCTAGAATGGTTGTTCCAGTGAATCGTTACATTTCCTCTCTCTGGAATTGTAGGGAAAATCCTCTTTGGCCCCAGCGAGCGAGTGACAAATTCTGGGTGACAGAGGAAAATCCAGAGGGGTTTTGTGGGTGCATCCTCGATTTTCGTGGACAACCTCTGGATCAGGGGCTGAAAATTCAGCGTGGGAATGGCGTGGGTYGGGAGAAAAGAGCTGGATAATTTTCCAGGGGGTATTTAAACCAGTCTTTCCCTAATTATTGCCGTGATTCTTCCCCTCCTCGTTAGGATTAACGAGCGGCTCCTGCTCTGGTTTGAATCACTCGTGGCTTGGCGAATTTACAGCAAAATGAAAAAGAAATAAAAAAAAAGATGGAATATGTCGAGATCGGTTTTAGGACCACGTTCATGGAGATCCTTTAAACGAGTTGGGAAAAAAAAAATGGCATTGATTCCACATTTCCACGCAGCAGAGAAAGGGCTTTGCTTTAGGCAGGTAAATCAGGATTAATACGAAAATTTAAAAATTTATTTAATATTAAAATATTAAAAGCGGCCAAAGGACAAATCCTCTCCCGCGGTGTTTGAGCAGGAAAAGAAGTTCGGGAGGAAAGCACCTTGGATGGCAGGAAACTGGGAAAAAATAGCCCCAAACAGGCTGGAATTGCTCTTTATTGCCTTAACCTGAAGGGATCAGTTGGAGGATTAAATTATCCCTGGAAGCGCTCAAGGCCTGGAGCGACCTGGGAGAGTGGGAAGGGCCCATGGCAGGGGTTGGAATGGGATTTAAGTTCCCTTCCAACCCAAACCATCCTGGGATTCTAAAACTGGGGATTGTGGTGACTTTTGCCACCCCTGTCCCGTTGGGAAGAGCTAAATCMTTCCCCTTTCCCTATTTTCTTTGATCTGAAAGTGCTGAGTAAACTTTTCCCGAAGCGTTTTAGTAAATCCACGTTCGATTCTTCGATGGCTTCCAACCGCATCCTTTGTCAGATTCCCTGTTCTCCGGGAATGATTTTCCCCCTTTTAGGCAGCAAACGAGCAATAATTTAATTGCAAAGAATCATCGAGCGGAGAGAAATCATCATMTGGTTAATTGAAGTGCTGGGAAAACTCTTTTTTTCCCCCCCAAACTGAGTGCAAATCCTCGGTGAGGCAGAGTTAAAACGCTTGGATGGATCCCGAAATTCCAGAAAGAGGAGCGTGTGCACCAGAACAATGACTGAGACTCCTCCCGGGATAAATCCCAGGGTTTACAACAAAAGAGGGTGGGAATTCCGAGTGTGGATTTTTAGGTGTCTTCTCTCGGGAAAGGTGTTAATCTGTGCCAGCTGAAAAGGAGGGAAAACCTTCTAAGCTTTTCCATAAATCCCGCTGTTTCTCCATCATTTTGGAAGAAGTGAGTTCACATTGGAGTCTTGTTTTGGAGGATGGGGGATTGGATGGGGCTTGGAGCAGCCTGGGATAGCGGGAGGTGTCCCTGCCCATGGCAGAGKTTGGAATGGGATGGGATTTAAGCTCCCTTCCCACCCAAACCATTCCGGGATTCTGGGATTCTGGGCTGGAAAAGGACCAGGCTGCAACAGAGCAAGGGACAAAACCTGAATTRTATCAACGAACGGGAAATAATAAACATTGAAATTCCGGTGACACCCAGAGCAAATCTCCCTCACCACCAGCCTCATTCCAAGCTGGAATTCCATCCCAGCCTGGCAGTGCTGCTAATTGGAGTGGGGTGTTTTCCGAGGGGGTCGTTAAGCAGGAATATTTATTCCCTCACTTCTCTCCCTTCATTGCYGGCAGAGTTCCAATCCTCCTCCTCCTAGTGGAATTCCATATTTCTGCCCCTCGTGCTGTCCCGTTCCTCGGCGCATTCCGGAGCAAGCAGGGAATGGGAGCTGAGAGTTTTATTCCCTGCCTGCTRTTAAATCCTCCTCTCCCGGATCCAGGCGCTGCCCGCCCTGAGAGCCGATGTTAAATTTTATCAGGATCTACGGGAAAGGCGCGTGGGAATCGCTCCTGGAGACAGCCCTCGATTCCAGGCTCTGTTCCTAACTATCGCCCGGTGGATCCCGCAGGTTTCATTTGGAGTCCATGATGACAAATTCAATTTCTTTTTTGGGATTATCAGGTCTCCAAAGAGGCCCCCACGGGCTTTTTGTGTTTCCCGGGAGCTTTGGAACGGTGCCCACCCAGCTCCCTTCTCCCTGAACGGAAGAAAATCCCGATTTTCCCACTGGAACAGAGGTAAAAGATGAAAATTTAACCTTTTTTTTATCCTTTAAATGCTGATGGGCATTTAGCACCCAATCCCAGGAATCACCATCGGCGTCACCATTTTCACACCCATTCAGGCGAGCCAAATCCCRACCTTGCCGATTGGATCGCAGAATTCCTCCCGGATCCGCTGGGTTTAAGGTTTTAAATTTTTAATGTAAAACCAAAAAAAATTGTAGATAATGTTCAAATTCCATTGTTTTCTCTCTATCCTGGGGGGAATATTTCATCCCTTCACGCGGGATCCTTGTGCCAAACGCTTCTTTCCTCGCCTTTCCCTCATTCCCACCTCTCGAGTGGCCTGGAAATGCCACGGAAATGGGAACTTTGGTCCAAACATTGCTTCCCAAATGGTCCTTGCCTTCCTTATTTAATGATTTTTTTTTTCCATGTTTTTGACCTCAAATTCCCTCTCCCGCTTTCCCGCGGAGGATGATCCGGATCTGGTCTCTTCCCGCCGCGTTTCCTCCTATCCTTTGTGCTCCAGTCCCTCCCTCTCTGCTCCGATGTTTTCCTCTCCTCCCTGATCCCTGTTTTGTGATGCCTTTGCTGCTTCCCKCTGGGAATTTTACTGTTGCTCCCTTCCATGACACTTCTAAACCTCCTGGTTTTCCTTTCAAGTYATTTCAAAGCCTTTCCCCCTTCCCTGTTTTCTGTGTCATTCCCTCTCCCATTCTCCCTGCTGGATTTTCCCAARTTTTTCTGTCGGAATCCTCCTATTTTCTCCTGCAATATCCTCAATTCCTATTTTAGGAGACAGTGAGTTATTTTATGGAATTATCTTGCTCTTCCCATTACCGCAGGAATTCTGGAGAGATGCTTAGGGATGAGTCCCAAATTTTCCTATATTAATGGATCATCCACGTGGTCAAAAAGAGATGAAAGGTTGGGAGAGGTGTTGGAGTTTCCCAAGRTTAATATTTCACCAGGAGTAAAATCCAAGATTTGTGGATTCCAGTTCAGTTCTGGAAAAGATCCACAGCATGGAGAGAAGAGCTAATAATGGGAAATATTGGTGGGGAAAACTGGAAAATTGGATAGGTGGGAGGATCCAGGACAATTCCAGTGATGCATAAATCCTCTCCAACCTCGACCAACGCCTGAAGGGATGGAGTCMCCGGAATTGCACATGGAAAAGTGGGATTCGGTCAGATTTTCCCAACCATTTACGAGCCATGAATATTCAGGAGTTTGGGATCAGTGCTGTCCTGCTTTTTTCCTGCAGATTCTGTAGGAGGAAGAGCTTGGGGTCAGCTCTGGCTAATCCCGAGGATCCCCTCGCACGGATGGGATTCGGAAACACCGCTGGAGCGTCCCTGGGATTTGACACATCATTCCTGGGATTTGACACATCTCTCCTGCAAARTGGAATCCCTGGAGGCAGCTGGGATAATCCTCCTGCCCGTGAGCGCTTCCTACACTCTCCTCCACGGAGAGGAGGCTCCGGCCAGGGAATAGTGGAAAATTCCCGGAGCCTGTGAATTCCCGGATTCCCGTGGCTCTACATGGATAACGTGGCAAAGCCGGAATATCGCCAGCTAAGGCAGCGGGAAGTGACTCTGGAATATTTTCCCTGGGAGGGGAAGTGGAAAAAATGCAGTTCTTTTACTCCAAGTGTGGTCTGCTGCTCCTCCAGCCTGTGCATCCAGGGATGAGATCCCTCGGGATGTACCCCAAGGCCTCTGGCTCCCAGAGTCACTACGTTAAATGCACACTCCCTATCCTAAAATGTGGGAATATTTGGAGTATTTGCAGCAAGGGAAAGACCCAGGAAGTTTTTAGTTGCTTGCTTTAAATTATATATTTTTAGGATACTTTTCTTTTGGGAGGAATTTTAGGAAAATATTCTTTATTATGAGGGTGATGAGGCACTAGAGGAGCTTTCCCAGAGAAGCTGCCTCTGGATCCCTGGGAGTGTCCAAGGCCAGGTTGGACAGGGCTTGGAGCAACCTGGGATAGTGGAAGGTGTCCCTGCCCACGGCAGGGGTTGGAATGGGATGGGATTTAAGTTCCTTCCAACCCAAACCATTCCATGATTCTGTGATCATGCCATGTAAGGACCATGCTAATAATTATCCTCAAGGAAATGGAATAGGATTTTCCCCCCAGTTTGGGATTCCAGGACAAATAAAACCTCCCGACCAGCCTGATCCTGTTTCCCTTGCCCTTTCCTTCCAGGATCTCCGGAGGCAGGAGGGATTTTCTGGATGTGACCCTTGAGCAGCCCAAACACCRCTGGGAATGAAGTCGTGGGGGATGTTTTTCCAGACTTTTTGTGCTTTTCCTCCCTTGGACGCTCGAGGAGAAATCAGAATATTGCGGAAGCGCCATTAATTTGAGGAGGTGCCCGCTGGGCCCTTCTGTGATTTCAGGGAATGTTCAAATCCCTTTTTTAGCTCTTCCCAAGGACATTTGGAAGTGAAAAACTCCAGGTAAGAAACTTCCRAGAGGAGGATTCCCCTTTGATTTCTACACTTGCCATGAAAATAATGGATTGAATTTTGCCAAACCCTTCAGGGGGCATGGAAATGTCCCTGAAGCCTTTGGATAACACCAGAGTGCTGATCCCTTTGCCTGTGGAGGGCCGGAATTTAGGGAGGGCTTTTAGACCAGGAATCYATGGATGTGGAGAAGGGAAAAGTAGGTGGCCACGGATATATAACCCTCCTTAGGGAATGGGAATGCAGAGAGGGATTCTGGATGCTGTTTTTGGTCAAATATCCACAATAAATTACATTTATGCTGAATCTTTACTTATATGAACATACAGGGCTGATGGGCACAGCTTTTGATCCCATGGATTTYGGGATTCAGAGGGAAGCCATGGGAACATCCTTCCCTTCCGGATCACTGYGTCACATCATCCTTTTCGGAAACATCTCAAGCTCCATAGTTTAAGATTCCAATGCTCTTCCTGCTAAAGCTGTTCCAGCTTTTCCATGCTGTAACGGTTGGGAATGTTCTTTTCATTTCCAGCCTCGTTATGTTCACATTCCATGTTGTCCCGTTTGTTTCCATGCCAGAATCCCTCTGCGCTTTAAATGCCCACTCCTGGAAATACCTGGGAGATGAATAAATCCCTTTCCCACCATCGGCCTCACGGCGGTTACAGAACCGCAGGGATCTGCTCCCACATTTTTCCTAGGAGAACCAGCACCGAGAAATTCTGGAATACAGAAGCTCTCCCAGGCTACAAAATCAAAAAGTAAACCGGAAAGAGCCAATTAAACTCTTTGATCAAGAGGTTTTTCCAGCTTCTCCATGTTTGGAAGAGCGGAATGGATGCAGCAGGGATGGGTGTGGATGTGTGGGATGGACGTGGACCCGACCTAAATCTGGGAATTCCTGTCTGGATGCTGCTAGAGAAACCCAAAGGAATGATTTGATGAGGTTTCTTTTGTTTCTTTCCAGCTCATCCAGAATCCCAGAGAATCTGCAGCCGGAATTGAGGATGATTTTTGGGCTGAAATGGCTCTTTTTAGCTCTTTGGTGACTTTYATTGCTCATCCAGGGTTTCCAATGTTGCCCTAAAGTTGTGCCAGTAACAGTCGATGAGACTCACGGAGAGGGARGAGACTCTATAAATCTTTATCTTTCAAGAATTCCATTCCGGACTTGATTTTCCTCCTGGAGCAGCCCCTGGAATGAGTCAAATGCTGTATTTACTCACGTGTATAAAGTTTATGCTTCCAGAACAGTCATTTATCCACAGTCACTTGGAAGAGATTTTTATGGGCTCTTCAGTTGGAGGATGTAAAACGTGACCTGTTCCACCTCTCCACGGACAGACCACAAGGAATGCTCTGGATCTTTCCAGGCGCTTTTCCCCTCCGTCCCTTTCCAGGTGCTTTTCCCCTCATCCCTTTCCAGGCGCTTTCCCCCCTCCCTCTCCCTTTCCAGGCGCTTTCCCCTCTCCCTTTCCAGGTGCTTTTCCCTCTGTCCCTTTCCAGATGCTTCCCCCACCCCAGGTGCTTCCCCCCCCTCTGCTTTCCAGGTGCTTTCCCACTCCCTTTCCAGGCGCTTTCCCCCCCTCTTTCCAGGCGCTTTCTCCCTTCCCCTTTCCAGGAGTTTCTCCGTCCCCTTTCCAGGTGCTTTCCCCCTTCCAGGTGCTTTCCCGTGCTTCCAGGGGTTTTTGCTCAGGTGTTKGTAGGATGTCACCGCACATCCCTGTTGTGTGTGACATCTGCATCCAGCGTCATCCCAGGCACATCCAAAGTGACAACTCTGCCCAGAGCCAGCCATTCCTCATTCCCACGCGGATCCCGGAAAAGCCACTGCCATCCCAAACGGGAAATAGGGAGGGGACTGCCACCAGCGTGTCGGGAGTGTCACCAGGTTGTGCTCTTCAGCGTCTGCATGGACACTTTGGATGCAGGATTGGGATGCTGGGCGAGTTTGGAGAGGAGACAAATCTGGGAGGAGCTGTCGACTGCCTTTGRGAGGACCTAGGGAATGGCTGGAGCTGTGCCAGGGGAGGGTTAGGTTGGATATCGGGAAAAGGTTCATCCCCCAGAGAGTGATGGGCACTGAACAGGCTCCCCAGGGAATGGGCACATTCCCGAGGCTGCCAGAGCTCCAGGAGCGTTTGGACAACGCTCCCAGGGATGCACAGGSTGGGATTGTTGGGGTGTCTGTGCAGGGCCAGGAGCTGGACCGGATGATCCCTGTGTGTCCCTTCCCGCTCAGGATATTCCATGATTGTACAAAACCCAATCCATGTGTGTTTTCCCGTGCCCGCAGGGGTGGGAGGCCTGAGGAGGAGTTTTGGAATGTGCCACGTGTGCTTTGCTCTGTAAATTGATTTATTTCCGTTTACGCTTTCAGGGCATTTTTACAAATCAAAGGTAGAAGACAACTTTGGGATCACATAAGGASATCTAAAGGATGTCTAAGGATGCAAATCCCAGATTTCCTAAACCGGGTGCTGTGAGCCCTTCCTGGCTGTGGCTTCCAAAACTCTTCCCTCTGCACTTTCTCGTGGATTGTTTGGAACAGAGGGGCTCCAAGGCGAGCAGCTCCGGGATTTTAAGGGACAAACTCGTTTTCCCAAGGCTGCACCTCGTGCTGTTCCCGACTCGCTGGTGGCAGTGCCCTGCCGGCCGATTTCCCGTTGGAAATTTCCCGGGCCGGTTCCTCGGTGTGGGTGTAATCCTCGGAGCTGGCAGCTCCTGGAGGATTGGAATGGCTGGATGCTCTCCCAGAGCTCATCCACAGCATCTGCTGCCATTCCCCCCCTGCTCATCCCGGCAGCTGAACTCCTTCAAAACTCCCTGGAAGGACATCCTGGTTATTCCTGGTGAGGGATGAACATCTTGGTTCGTGCCACAGGGGTTGGATTCAGGCACTTTTTCAGGGATAACAAGGCCTTGGATGTCTTGAAATGTTCTGGGAACCCAATGGATGAGAGATTGTGGCTGTGCTGGGAGGGAGGAAATCCAGGGGCAGCTCTGGCTCATTCCAGCTGATTCCCGGTTCATCCAAACATTCTAATTATGGGCACGGCTGCCAAATGTGCTGGATCAATCAGATATTCCTGGGATCTCTTGTGCACCTGCATCAYCCAACTTTTAATTGATAATCATTAAAAACCTCAGTTAAAGCCGGAATTCAGAGTTGTTGCCTCTGAAGCCATTCCCGAGCCTTGGATACGCTGGAGCAGGGATGAATAACCTGCTGATTTCCACCTACGTGCTGGCAATTAGTTCAAAATTCCACAGAAATACTTCTTCAATCGATCCGATCCTTTGATGAGCTGGGATGCCGAGGATCAGSTGCTATTCCCACGGAAACGGGCCCCAGGGATGTGGGAGAAATTCCCAGCCTGAAGATCTGCTTAACCACTGGGAAAAAAGGGGAACAACGTGCCTTGAGGGCAGATCTGGGAAAACCAACGCCTGGATTTTGGAGTGGATCCATTTACATTCCATGAAGGTGTGRGCAGGAAACTGTGGATTTCCAGCCCCTTGTCCCGCTTGATTCTCCGCTGGGAAAAATTCAGGCCACTGCTTTGTAGGGATGAGAAAATCTGGGATGCACTTGAGGATATCTTCACATGGAGTGGCCCCTCCAGTGCTGAGTTGCCACAAGCRGGAATTCCAGGGAAGCTCCTGATGCATGCATGATCTTGATCATGGAGATGACACCCGGGCACATCCYGTTCCTTGATTTTTTAGGATTATGGTTGGAAACGTTGCTGGGAGGAGACTGAGGAGTTGCTCCCTCTGTTCTCCAAAGGCCTGGGTGGGGAAAGCTGRATTTCGGCACCTCGGGATGTGGATGGAAGGATCCACAATCCTTCAGACCATGAACTGGGAGCASCACTTCCCAAAATCCCGGTCAGACAGTGCTGAGCAGGGCAGGGATGTGTGGCTGAGCCTCCTGGTCCCCACCACAGTCCATAATTCCCGGCCCGAGCTGATCCAAAGGGAAAACACCAATTGGTGGAGCCTGCAGGACYGGGAAGAGACTCGCTCCCTTCCGGACAGGCGGAAAAGTTGGGAAAGGGATGGAAATGCATCCTGTGCCTTGGAATTAGCTGGGGATGACGGAGGTGATGGATGGTGGAGGTGAAGAGGCTTTTCCTGTTCTGTTTTCCGGTTTTATCCCGGAGTTCTGGCAGATTCTGGCAGCTGAACCCATCCCAAACCTTTTCCGTGTGTTGGAGTGGGATGGGATCGGCAGCAGTGCCTTGGGAAGGAGCACAGCATTGGGAGTGATCCAGATCCAGGGAAATATGCCTTAGCTGGGAGACAGACCCGGAGGAAGGACAGAAGGAAAACCAACCCAAAGCAAAGCCTTTAATGCTTCAGATCCAGAGCCAGGCTGGAAAAAGATGCCGCGGGAATTCTCCCATGCACTGGGATCCCGGGGGGGATAATGGGACAAATCCACAGGCTGTCCATTGGGAGAGAACACGGAGCAATGGAATCTATCCTAAAAATCACCCCTTCTCCCTTCAAAACCGCGCGACTCCAAGCGTTGGGTTTTCCATGCTTTGGTGTTCCAGGAGGCTCCTTTGGCAGGGGAAAAAAAAATCAACATTTAGGTGATGAAATTCAATATTTAGGTGATGAAATTCAATATTGAGGTGGTGCAACTCAATATTTAGTTGTAAAAGGGTTTTGGCAAGGCAGGAAACCGCGATCCCACGCTCTTGGAATCGCATCCTGGTGGTAGAGCCGGTGCCTCGACCACGGATAAGGAATTATCCCCAGAGAGATGTGGGATGGTTTCCCTCCGGGAATATCCATGTGACATCTCAAGAAAATCATAATTTTTGGGTTAAAAGTTCATGAGCTCAGCCCTTTCAACGGCTGGTAAATACCAGAGGAGGCAAAATCCAACTGCTGGAGGAAATCTCCTGTGGGAAAGGGCTGTTTTCCCACAGTCCCTTTGGATAACGGCTCTTTTCCCACCATCCCTTTGGATAAGGGCTCATCCCGCTCTGTTTGAGCAGCTCGTTCGAGGCCACGCTGGTGCCAACAGCCCCAATCCCAGGGCTGGGTTTGTTTAACATTAAATTCAGGGCTGGAGGGGCCTCCAGGATGAATTTCATTAAAGAGGAAAAAATTCTGGAATGTACTGTTTTAGGATTAATTAATTGGGCATAAAAATGGTAATTATAATTATGCTCCTAATTCTGCCCTTGTGTCGTTATCCCAATAATTGATCGAAATGTTTTACCCCCCGAGCGTTTTAAAAATTGGAGTGTGGGAGAGAAAAACCCCCTGAAAGCCCAAACCAATCCCAATTCCCACATCCTGACTCTCCATCCGTGGATTTTTAACGGAGTTGCCTTTKGGGTTGGAAAGGACCTCAAAGCTCAGCTTATTCCCAACCCCTGCCATGGGCGGGGACACTTTCCACTATCCCAGGATGMTCCRACCTGGCCTTGGACRCTTCCAGGGATGGAGCAGCCACAGYTTCTCTGGGAATTCCATYCCAGSRCCTCMCCACCCTCCCARCCAGGAATTCCTTCCCAATATCCCATCTAMYYYTSCCCTCTGGCAGTGGGAAGCCATTCCCTGTGTCCTGTCCCTCCATCCCTCATCCAAAATCCTTCCATTTTTTTTTCCTTGCTGGTTGTCACAACTTTACTGGGATCCACCGTTCCGTTCCCATCCCTCCCTCTCCCCCCCGTGCTCCGGAAAAAGCTCTCAGGAGCTCGGAATTGCCGTTTGTGTTGGTTTTTCCCAACTGGAAGTATTAAATTATCAATTTTCTCCGTGTCCGAGCTGCCAACAGATCGCAGCTCGTGTTGGTTTTAATTTAACGCGACAATCCCAGCGCTAATGGGAAATAACAGGGAACAGGTTTATCCCGGAATTACAGGTGCTGGATATTGCCCTTTGGCTGGGAAAAATCGCTGTGGAATTTTTATTGGTTTTCCTTTTTTTTTTTTCCTTGCGGTTCTTCATCATGGAAAGGAATTTGAATTTTGCCGCGTTCTGTGTTTATAAATATGCAATTATTAATGCAAATTGTGTCTTCAACTCAAGTTTAACCCAGGAATCCTAAAACCGAGTTGTTCCCGACTTGGGAATCTGATGGGATCAGGGAGGAGGTTCAGAGTCACCCCAAGGTTTCCTCTCGGCATCAGGAAATTCCCGCTTTGCCCGCTCCGGAATTTTTGGGCAGTGGAGTTTAAGTTTACGGTGGAGGCAGAATGGATTTGGAGCTGGAAATGAGGGCGGTTCTTGGGAGGTTTGGGAATTGGGAAAGGGAAAAACCCCTAGGGATACAATTCCTATGGATACAACTCCAGTGATTCTCAGCTGCCTTGGAGCCACGACCTCCAATCGTTGCCCTGACAGAATTCAAAGTTAGAATCTTTTCCTACTTGGACCAAATCCATATTTATTTGTTTATCCCAATGCACGGGAGGAGAGGCCCTGATTTGTTGTTGGAAAAGTGAGGGTGGAGAAACCGGATTTGTGCTGCGGAGCCCAGTGTGGAAATCCCGATGTTTTCCAACCCGTGCCAAGAAGTCGSTCATGGAGACGGATCCCAAACCGTGGTGGGATTCTCTGGATCGTGTCTGTGTGATGGGAATGGGCACTGGGAGCTCCAACAGGACCATCCACAGAAAACCCCACAGATGCTGAGGGCAGAGGTGGAGTTGTATTTTCTTAAATATACAAATATATAATATTATAATATTGGGATATAACAAGAAGAAATGTTTATATATCATATTTATAACAACCCAACCCTTTTCCCATAAAACCACTTCGGTTTCGTTGTCTGGGGTTGATTTCCGGCTGCTCCGCTGTGAACCCTCCCTCCCCTCACCAGCCCCCGCTCCGTGTTTTCCCTGGCATTTCCGGCAGGAAGTCGATAAACTCCCAATAAGAGACATCTTGGAAGAGTTTCCCGGAATTTTATAAGGCTGACAACGAGAAAACAAATGCGTTATAGGTTCTATTTAAAGCGCGCTGCATCCATGTAGGAATATCATGGATATTCCCAGGGGAGTGCTTAATCCTGCAGATTGGGAGTGTTCAGAGGGGCATGGAGGGCTCTGGCCTGGGATCACTCCCAGGAGGCTTGSAAAAGCAGCATTTGGAGACTCCCTTGGGATAGTGCTGGGATAGAGCGGGATAAAAATGAAACTCAACCTTCTGGTGACCCCAATCTTGTCAGGACTGGGTGCATTTTAAATTTGATTGAATCTTAATTTGATTAAATTTTAATTTGATTGAATTTCATTTCTAAGATCTCGAGATGCGCCGAAAGAAAATAAATTTATTTATTTTTTTTTAGCTTAATTCCCCTCCAAAAAGAAAAACGCTTGGAACGTCCTCGTTCCTACCAAAACTCTCGGGAGGCTTTTTTAACCTTCCCCAAATTTATTTTGGCATCGAAGAGGAAKAATTTCAGCATATAAATCTTTGTTTTCAGATGGAAATCTCGCTCCTGGGCAGGGAAATCTCGGGATTCCTTCACACGGAATTTTCCAACGCTCCCGGTGTGGGCAACTTGGCAACTCTTCCGTGGTGAAAGATTCCCGCGGGGGCTGCGGGGCTGGAAATGTTTCCTGACGCGTTCGCTCGCACCGAGCGGGGCTCTGCCTTTTTAGGGTTTTCCCTGGAAATGCAAATTTTTTGGACAGTTTTGCAAACGCGAGAAGACAAGGACGGATTTAAAGCGATTTTCCGGCGTTGGAAGATTAGCTGGAAGTGACAGACCGCCATGGAACGGTCGGAATTCCAGCCCTGGGAGGGTGGGATGGGCGGCAGTGAGGGGAGGAGGGAATAGATGAAGGGTTTTGGTTTTATCTTCCTTCCTGAAAAGTGTTTGGGGTTCTGGTTCTGTTTTGCGAGGTGGCTGGGAGAAAATTAGGATTTAAAGGGATTATACAGGAATTTAGAACAGTTTGGTTGTTCCCAGCGTGCAACTCCTCGTCTTCCACTGAAAATGAGGCAGGGAGACTTTTCCCTTGGTTTTGGCCGAGGACTGGACCCTGCAAAGTGTCTAAAGTAGAATTATTTAAATTMTCTCTTGTTGATTTGGTGGAGCTTGTGGATTCCTCTGGATACGGAGGGATGATCCAGCTTCAAGCCTGGACAAGGCTTGGAGCAACCTGGGATGGTGGAAGGTGTTCCTGCCTTGGAATTTGATGAGTTTAAGGTCCCTTCCMACCCAAACCACTCTGGGATTGTGTCATGGGAAGGGCACAGGCAGGATTATCCCGTTTCTCCTTCATCCCAAATCCCGCAAATTCAGGGAGCACTCAAAGCTCAGCTCTCCCTTTCCTCCTTCCCAGACCCTGTTGTCCATCTTATTTTCCATGATTTCAACTCTCCTGCATCCGCCATTCCTAAAGGATGATTAATTAGCTTAACGTCAAAGAGAAATCCATGGAAACGACCGRCTGAGTCCAAGCCCTTTCCCTGCTCAATTGGAATGCTCATCCTACAATCCCCCAGGAAATCTGATATCATTTGGGAAGACAAATCCTTTAAAAGGACTGGAGCTGATAGGGCTGGGTGTCAGTCACCAGCCTGATTATTCCTGGGATTTTGCGCTTGGATTTACAAGTGTTTTGTACCACTGGAGTTCTCCGAAGGCCAAATCCCAGGAAGCTGAAGAAATCCACGAGATCTCCATYGAGAAATAAGATTTTTGAACTCAATTCCTGCTGGGATTTTCATTTGGGAGCTACTTGGCTTGTCTGTTTTTGGATTTCTCCTGTAATTAGCTCAGCTCCGACAATCCTTGCATCGAGAATTCCCACAAGGCACGGGAATTGTCATTCTTGATGTGTTTTTCCTTACCTTCAGGACATTTTCCCAGTTTCCTTTCTGCCTCTGGGATACCTCTGGGAATCCACAAGCTCTCATCCTTCTCCTTCTGGGTCTGTGGGGTTGTGTTGCTGATCTCCAACCAGGAATTCAGGAATTAGGATTCTCCAATGCATGTTAAACSTCTTAATTCTGATGTTTCACCTTCCTATCCCCAAAATCCAGKCTTGTCTCCCTGTTCCCATCAATTCCTTGGCACTCTCCGGTGTCTTTCCATGGATGTTCATCCCTCCAGGACACCTCTGTCACCTGCCTCACCCTGAGCACAACCACCCCAAAATCCACTCCAGGGAAGGGAGTTTTCCCATCCCAGAAAATCCCCTTGGACAGCTCAGGAGCTGTGGCTTGGAATGTGCTTTTATGACCGTTTTTCCATCTCTTATTCCACCTCGGATTTAGAGCGGATCCTTCCGATCGCTCAGAATCGCCAGTCCTTGGCACTTTAGGAATCCTCTTCCCTAAAATCTGCGGCTGGGGGAAAATATCCCAGAAAGCGACTCTCCCGTGAGGGGAATCATGAGGAATGGGCAACGGATTTTSTGGAACCTCTCGTAGGCCTCAGTCACCCTCTCAACAAGCCAGTTTTTCCTGGAAAATTCCCATTTTCCATTTGTACCTGTTGCATTTGGCCCTGGCACTGGACMCYGCYRGGAAGAGCCYGGATCCATCCTCTCTGCCTCCRATTCCCTCCAGGTATTTCTTCAYCTGGATAAGATCCCACAGAGTCTTCCCTTCTCTGGGCTGAACATCCCAGATCCTTCYGCCTCTCCTCGTGGGAGAGACGCTCCAGCCCCTTAAATATCCCTGTGGATTTTCACTGGGATCTGTCCAGCACATCCATATCTCTGTGTCCCTGAGGAGGCTTCAGATTCCTCAGATAACTCCCAAAAAATATTWACAAGGTTTTCTCCACCCTCCAAGGCGGAGGAAATGCTCCTGGGAGGAGGTTTTGGGATGTCTTCCGGCTTCTCCACCGATCCATCGAGCAGAAATTCCCTATATTTTCCCCGGGGCAAACTCCCTGTGCCCGCGGCTCACAGGAATGAGCTCTTAAAAGGATCAAGGAAATTTGACTTAAATCTGGAAAAAGGTTGAGGAAAGTAACAAAAGCTTGGCCCAGATGAGGGGAAAATGGAAAGGTTATGATCCATGTTGGGATGTTTGCTGATGGAAATGTTTCCATCCTTGGAATGGCTCCTGCTTGGAGCAGTGGCAGCTTCAGGAGTGATCCAGAGGAGGCCATGGAGATGCTCCAAGGGCTCTGGAGCCAGGCTGGGAGAGCTGGRAATGTTCACCTGGAGAAGAGAAGGATCCAGGGAGACCTCAGAGCCCCTTCCAGGGCCTAAAGGCGCTCCAGGAGAGCTGGAGAGGGACCTGGGACAAGGCATGGAGGGACAGGACACAGGGAATGGCTTCCCACTGCCAGAGGGCAAGGCTAGATGGGATATTGGGAAGGAATTCCTGGCTGGGAGGGTGGTGAGGCCCTGGAATGGAATTCCCAGAGCAGCTGCGGCTGCCCCTGGATCCCTGGAAGKGTCCAAGGCCAGGTTGGACAGGGCTTGGAGCCACCTGGGATAGTGGAAGGTGTCCTAGGACAGAGAGCTGGAATGGGATGGGATTTTGGCTGCAATATCCCACGGTCCAGAAGAGGAGCCGAGGTCAGCCTGGAATGGGAGATTTCGGAGCACTTTTCCGTGGACTCTGCTGACACTTGTGGKTCCTGCTCCGTCTCCTGGGCCGTATTTCCCACCCCACAATCCTGGCTCTGGATCCGCGGAGAGCAGCGTGATTGCTTGGATCGATCCCACAGCGCTCGGGAGCCCTTTCCACATCAGCGGTGATTAAAGAGCCCTTCCCAGGAGCCRCCGAGCTGGGAAACGCTCTGATTACGGAGCTGATATCCCGGGATTGYCATTGAGAACCAAATGGGGCCGTTTTCCTCGGGCTGATTAGCCGGGATACGCGGGACGTGTTTAATAAACCGCACAACAATTGGGATGATTTGCTAGGAAACGCGTAGGGAATGGGTTAAGGATGCAAAACTCCAGGAAACGGAATCTTTAAAGTCATGGSAGCTGGACTGACTCCTGCTCTGGAGTGTCCCCGCGCTCCAGAAGAAACCTGGCGGATCCCATTGGCCTCATGCYTTGCATTCCAGAAGAATAACCCCAAATCTAACGCTGGGACACCGCAAATCCCCTGGATTTGTCCAAGGGATGAGGAGTCAGSGCACCATGGGAGGTGCTCAGCACGGTCGGGGGGGATGGAAAACTCCCTTAATTAATGCACTGGTGCTAATTAAAGCCATCACGGTGATTAAATCAGTCCGGCTGGATGTGGGAATGGGATGGGAAAAGGTGTTTCTCCTGTGGGAGAGGAGGGTTTTGCCCTTTTCCTCCAAACCGGTCCTGCTCCCGTTTATCTCTTCCCATTTATCCCTTCCGGACTTGTCCCAAAGCATTCCCAGCGATGCTGGATGTGCATTTGTCCATTATTAYGCTTTCCTTTTCCAAAGGGAAGCAGCCCAAGTGGAGCAGGAGCGCTCTCAGTCCCAGCAGGGAGAGGAATTAAAGGGATTAAATGTCATGGGAGCTCATTCCAAGGGAGAATCCGTGGGGAGCAGCATCCTCATCAAAGGGCAACCACATTCCCAAAATAAAAGGGAGCACTGGGGAGCAGAGGCTGTGGGGCCAGGCACCGAGGAATTCATTTATTCCACAAATCAGGTGGCAGAAATGAGAAACCTTCGAACTCGGAAAAAAAAAAAATCTGCTTTACAAGACCAAACTTGCGGGAAAATCCTGCTTTTCTGTGATCTCCCGTCTCTGCTTCCACCCAGGCCGGAGCAAGTTCCTTCCCTCCCCGAGGAAGATGTTCCCTTTTTTCTTCAGATCTTATCGGGATGGAATGTTTCAAACACCACAACAGATCTATTGGAACACCTGAAAGATAAAGAAACTCTTGTTTGGCAGCAGTGGGCAGCCAGGTTTTTGCCGGATGAATCCCTCCCGAAGTCTGGGAAGCAGCAGGAAGCTCCGCCCGAGTTCAAGGAGCTTTTTCATCCTCCGTCCGCGAGGGTTGCGTTTCATTCCCGSCCTTCAAAAAGAGGCACAGCGCCGCAGGATCCCGTTTGGAATAAAAGGACGGCGTCAGGCTACGGCTTTCTCCAGGCATCCTTGTGTTATCCATGCGGGAAGAGTCGCAGGCAGCTCGCAGGAGGTGACRCAGGTTATCCAGCTTTTCCAGAGGTGTTGTTCCCGGGATTTCTGCTTGCTTTGTTCAGAAATTTGCTATTTTTTTCCTTTCCCTATTTTTTTTCTTTCCCTATTTATTTTTTTGCTGTCTGAATGTCGCTTCCCACTCCTCCTTTCCAAGCAGGGATTTTGCCAGGGATGTTTTGGTCTCACTTTTTTTTCTGTTTTCACACTGAATTTGCAATATCTCAAATACAAGCAGGAGCTCAGTCACTCCTCCTTAGAAAAATCCTACTCCTTCCCAGTGTCTCCTTTCCCTCAGCGATCCAAAGCAGAGYCCAGGGAACAAGAGAAAAAGGGGAGCATCCTCAAAATATTATTCCCAGACTCCAAGAATTTGCTCTTTGGGCTTTTCCTGACTCAAGATCGGTGTCTTGGCGTTTAATAATTCTCTAAAGTAATTTTTTAGTGATTTTTTTTCCCCATCTTTCCTGGAGGGAATGAAGGTTTCCCATGGATTTGGTTCACCTGGTGGAGGTTTCAGCCGGAGAAAATGAGCCATAAAAACAACTTTGATTTTACCTCATGATCAGTTTTTCCAACATTATCTGTGTTCAGTTGCCCTTTTGGGAATTCCTGGTGTTAAACCACAAATTATTTCCGGAGAATCTGAACTCCAGAAGCTTTCCAGGTGTTTTTGGGAGAGGTGCTCCCACACACACTTTCACTCACMAGATTTTGCAGGAAATTCTGATTTTTCACGGAGTAAGRCYGGGTTGGATGSGACTTGGAGCAACCTGGGATAATGGAACTTGTCCCTGCCTGTGGCTTTGAGGCTTTTCCAACCCAAACCATTCTGGGATTCAAYACAGCTCGGGAAGGGACAACTTCCTGAATTATAAGCTGAGAATTGAATAAATTATAACTGAGTGAACATTCCCTTGCATTTGAGAAGTGCGGGAGATGCCTCCTTGTGAGGTTGTCCCAAATTCCCTGGGAAAGCCCGTCCAAAGCTCCAGGCAGGTCCTATCCATGATCCAAACCGAGGGAATATGAAAAGTTTCCCACCCTGCCTGAGGAGCACAAGGAAGTCAATTTAGGACTGTTTTATGGCARCTTTAAGGAACTCCCTGCCTTCCTTCCCATTAAAACCTTAATTATCGCCGAATCCAACTCTGCAGGACTGAGAGGGTCTTAAAATGAATAAAYGTGGAACATTTCCCTGGTTTTTATGTATCCATGGAGCTCGGCCCGTGGGCAAATCACTTAACCTCTCTGCCTCGTTCTCCTCGTCCATAAAATCGGACTAATCGTCCCATCCGAGGAATATTCCCGAGGATTAATGTGCTCCGAAGGTGAGAAGCAGGCTGTGAATAGCAAGAGTGGAGAAGAAAGGGAAAAAAAAGGAARGAAAACCTCCTTCGAAGSGTTTTTTGGGAAGTAGAGGTGTCCGAGGTTTAGGTTGGATATCGGGAAAATGTCTCCGCGGAAAGGGTTGTCCGGTTCYGGCACAGGTGGAGTCCCCATCCCTGCAGGGATTTAAAATCCGCGTGGATGCGGCGCTCGGGGATGTGGGGCAGTGGTGGCCTTGGCRGTGCTGGGAATGGTTGGATTGGATGATCTTGGAGGGCTTTTCCAACCTGGATGATTCCAYGATCTCACCTGCACCTCCCTATCCATGGTTTCCTGATTGTGTCATTAACCCCCACGGTGCCAAAAATTCAAAGTTTTAAGGAATTTTTGCAATCRTCCCAAAGAGCTTCAGCCATTCCCAGTGATTTTCTGATGGTGTCYGGAACAACAATCCCAAATTTTAAGTATTTGAGTATATTTTGATTTTTGAATATTAAGTTCTACGAGGTCATGAAATACACAAGGAACTGATAAAAGTACAAAATTTTGGGAGAAGCTGCTGTCCTGCCTGGAAGTGTTCAAAAAATCAATGGATGTGGCACTTCCTGGGATCTTTTAACGGAYGTGGAGGCGTTTGGAAAAAGGTTGGACTCGATGACCCTGGAAGTCTTTTCCARGTGTGGAATCCCACGATTCCACGCCAGAAGAAAAAGCTGACTTTTTTGGTTTCAAGCTGAGTTTTCAGCCTGTTTCCTGTTTTCCAAATATTCCCTGTGAAGAAATAAGGGAASGGAGAAATAAGGGAAGGAAGAAATCAGGGAAGGAAGAAGTTYCCGTGCCGTTGAGTTTGCTCCTTGTGCCGTTCCCAGCGGCCACGGGAGGAGTCACCGGCGGAGTCTTCGGGAAYGTCATTTTTGCGCCTTCCCGAGGAATTCTCATGGAAACACGGCACGATCCGGGAAGAGCACGGATCGCATGCCTCTGGAAGAAAGGGAAAAGGGTGACTCATGCTCTTTCTTCTCCCACAGCACGAGCCGACAGCTCCGTCTCGGGTAGCGACGTCAAAAATATGAATCATTCCTGTGTTAAAAAAAGCTGGATTTGGGAGCTGCCGGCGCCGCTTTTCCAGCGGCRTCACGGTGAATCAGCGTCACTGGGCTGCCGCTGGAATCCCGCAGGAATTATTCCCGCAAATCCTTGGCGCCGCTCGGTGCTTGGCGTGAATATTCATTCGTGATTAAAAGGCACTTCGTAGAGTCGTGGTTTGGGTTGRAAGGGACCTAAAAGCTGATCCAGGGACAACTTCCGCTATCCCAGRGTGCTCCAAGCCTTGTCCAACCTGGTCTTGGACACTTCCAGGGATRGGGAACTYGCCCAGATCTGTCAGTGTGGATAAATTAAAATTAAATCAAGTTACTGCTGATATTTCATGTATTTGTTATATTCTGGTTGCTTGGTCACTGTGCTCTTAGCAGTGATTTCCACTTTTATCCCACTTTTTTTCTTTTTGGAGCTCTAAAAGCCTGGAAAAGTCTCTGCACGTTCCCGCTGAGGCGGCACGAYGCCCTTGTCCAGCTGGATTATCTGAGGCACAAAGGGAGGTTGGGATTTCCAGGAATGCTGAGCCCTCACGAGTCTCAGACCATGTGTGGGCTCTCAGATGATCAGGTCCAAATGTTTGGGGAATTCCTGGGAGAGCAGGGAATAGAAATCCAGGAGTCCTGACCGGGATGTTAAACCTGGAGCCGTTTCCTCTTTCCTGGAGGGAAACAACCTCCAGCTGAGGAAAACTGGAGACACAGCAAAATTCTGGTTCCTRACTGGGATATTTGCTGGAGGTGACCAGTTTGGAGAGTTTGGAAAAGTTTGGGAGCGGCAGCCTTAAACTGTGCACTGGAAGGGACGTGGCAAGCACATTCCCGAGGTCTTTCCGTGGGATGCTCCATGATTTTTTGGTGGAGCAGCACCAGGCTGGGGGTTGGGCACCAAAATGTGCAGCTGCTCCTTATGGAATATCAGCCCATCCCCACTGGGAACTGGCACATTTTCTGCTCCATTAGGATAAATTTTGGGATAGGGAACCGTACGGATRGCAGATTTCCCTATGGGATGGTGCTGTGTGGAGGTTCCAGGCAGCGGGAAATGTTGGAGAGTGTTGGGATGCACCAAGAGGAGAAGCTGGAGCGGAGCTGCCCTGGGSAYGGYCTCAYCTTYSATTTCCTTCYGTGACTYGTGGGCTCCAGGCAGGATTTTGTACGTTGGGCATGGAAAAGCCCCTTCCACRCTCCTTAAATCCTGGGATGCTCCCTATTCCCACAGCAAAGCTGGATCTGAACCTCCTGCAGGTGTTTGCGAGCTGGATCTGCTCGGCCTGGGAGGTCCCACTCCCTGCTCYGGCAGGGCCATCCCAGAGCACACGGCTCCGGACTGTGTCCAGAGGGCTCTGGAATATCCCCAGGGAGGAGACTCCAGCCCCTCTGTGGGGTCTGCCCAGGGCAAAAGTTCTGCCTCCTGTCCAGCGGGAATTTCCCGGGATCAGCTCCTTCCCGTTCCTCTGGGGCCATGGCTGGGCCCTGCTCGGAGCCCTCCCTGCACACKGGGACACACCGGGATATAAACRGATTTCCTGGGATATTGGAAGTGCCACGCTCAAGCGGGAGCAAGGAATCATCAAGGAATGGCTTTGGAAGCGTCGCAGAGCCCTCCACCCTCTGCATCACAAGCCATCCACTGTTTTCTTGGCAACGCCACATCCAGAAAGGGATAAATCAGAGGGACAATTATTGCGATAAGGGAGAACTCCCGGGATCCGGATTTAGGAAATCGCCACCGCAAGGAAAAGAGAGGAGAGGTGCAAATTGAATCCCCACGACGAGGAGGGATTTGCACGATATCAGAAGATAAGATATCCTATKAACTGATCGATAACCCCGGTGCCCGTCGCCTCCGGGAGCCGGGTCTGAATTTCAGGATAATTCCTCCTTGTCTCGGAGCGTTCGCTGAGGAAAAATCCCGGAAAGTTMAGGATAAATTGTTATAATTAAACTTCAGGCTGAATCCAGGCTTTGTAGACACGAATCTTTCCGTTCGTGCCCGGCTGTAAGGTTTTGTTAACACGGGATGGGCTAATTTATGGAAATATTGCCAATTACGGACGTTTCCTCGGGAATGAAACAAACGATCCTGACAATCGCGGAGCAGGGAGGATATTTTGATATCCGTGGATGTGACCGTGCTCGTAATGAAGACAACCTCGGTTAATTTAGAAGATGCCAGAGCTGTTTTTAATGAGGGGAAAACTTTCCTGARATACAAATGAAAACTAAGGAATTAATATCCCCGTCACAATTCTGTTCCCGCTGGAATGTCCTTGACCCGGATCCTTTGTCTTTAAGTGCTCTACTCCCAGTTTTTATATGGATTTGCTGTGCGATCTCCTGTGGGAGGTTTAGATTGGATTTTAGGGGGAATTTCTTCATGGAAAGGCCCASGGCAGTGGTGGAGTCTCCATTCCCGGAGGGATTTAAAATCTGCCTCCTGGCATTCCTGGCACCATCCAGGGCAAGGAAGCTCAGGGAAGGAGCATGGTGTGGGGTGGAATGTTGGGAATGTGGGGCTGCCTCCACCTCCAGGTGCCAGCAGGGCAGATCCCTGGGCATGGATCYTTGTGCTCTTCCCATCCAGCTACCTATTTTGACAGGAAAACCACCCAATCCATGCCCTGGGGCAGCACAAATCCTGGTGGGAATAACCCTCCCGTTTCCCTCTCTTGGATCCCAAAGCGATGCTCCGGATGTGGGGCATCCTCTGCCTTTCCCAGTGCTCAGGGAAGCTCCAGAGGAAGTTCTACAAAAACATTTGTCCGCATTGGATCCCATCCCACATGGACAGTCCGCGCCTGGAAAATCCTGCTGCATCACAAAGATTTTTTCCAGCTCCAATCCCATTTGTTCCCCTCGTTTTTTGTGCAGCATTCCCAGCTTGTTTCCACTTGGATGGCTGAGCCAGCCTGGGGAGCCATTCCCAATTCTCCTTATTTCTCTCGTTTTGTGAAAAAACATATTTATTGTGCTGGGAGATGCCATCGTTTCCCTGTGCTCACCCTGGAATTCTGTCCGTTACCTCCGGAGTTTGCCCACGGGAAGGGATGAAACAGCTGAGTCTCCTGGAACAAAAAATCCTCACTAAAACTTGGAATCAGACAAATGGGAATGTTGTGCTCCTAATTCCTGAATGCACTGCTCCCAATTTAATTCCAGCTCCAGCCTTAAAGGAGAGCACCAACTTCATTCCATCCCTCTGGAGTTCTGCTGGATCCCACGTGTGGGATCAACCCTGTTCCCTCTGGAACGCGGTTCTGCTCCAAACCTCCACCTCCTGGCATTTTACAAGATTCCCCTAAGTTGTTTTTGATCAGGGAATTTTCCCTGTTTGCACAAAACCCTTTTGGAGTCTGCTGGCTCCTCCCAATCCTCCCGGCAATTCCCAAAATAGCTTTGTCTTCCAACATCTCCTTCCCAGCAGCGCTGCTGGTGGCTCTGGTCACGGCTCATCCTCGGAGCCTGGGACAGCCTGGGAAGGGGGATGTGAGCAGGGAAACATGGAATGGGCTTGGAAGGGACCTTMAAAATCATCTCATTCCAAGGGCAGGGCTGGCACCCACCCGAGTGGGAGAGTGGGAACAGAAATCCAGGTGTTTACTGGGATATTCAAGCACATCGATTTGGTTTTGATGGATTTGGTTTCCCACGGAAATGTCAGGATTTTCATTATTGATTCCGCACGGAGCTTTATCCATGAGCTGCCACCAGCTCTGCTTGTGCAGCCAACGGGATGATCCCAGAATCCTGGAATGGTTTGGGTGGGAAGGGCCTTAAAGCTCATCCCATCCCATCCCACTCCCAGGGACACCTTCCACTATCCCAGGTTGCTCCAAGCCCCGTCCAACCTGGCCTTGGACACTTCCAGAGATCCAGGGACAGCCACAGCCTCTGTGCCAGGGCCTCCCCACCCTCCCAGCCAGGAACTCCTTCCCAAYATCCCACCTAAATTCCCGCTCTTCCAGTCTGACCCCATCCCGCTGTCCCTGGTGACGCTTTCCCGCAGTGGKGGCACGGAGCCCGTCCCAGGCCCAGCCTGTGCCCCCATCCCGGCTGGATCACCCATGGGATTTGTTATTGCGGAAGAAGCGGAGTCTCGCCGAGCCCTGAGGGCCAGTGCTGTGTTGGAGGTTTAATTGGGTGCATTAGTGTTTAATAACAGCTTAATAACGGCTTAATAACAGCTTAATAACGGCTTAATAACAGCTTAATAACAGCTTAATAACAGCTTAATGACGGCTCCTTCCCTCGGGACAGACCTGGAAATCCCATTTATCAACCCCAGTGCAGCTGCTTGGGTTGTTGGGAGCAGAGAGGAGGCACCAGAGAGCCAAGGAGAGGCCAATATTGTTCTGGATTGGATATATTATTATTTTAATTTTAATTATATTTTTATTTTTTATTTTCATTTTCATTTTCATTTTCATTTTCATTTTCATTTTCATTTTTATTTCTATTTCTATTTTTATTTTTTAAATTTAAATTTTAATTTAAATATTATTTTAATTTTACTTTTTATTTTTATTTTTATTTATATCCATTTTCATTTTCATTTTTATTTCTATTTTTATTTTCATCTTTTCTATTTAAATTTAAATTTAAATTTAAATCTTTTTCTTTTCCTTTTTCTTTTTCTTTTTCTTTT
>JACAXG010000127.1:1047593-1109032 GCA_018881555.1 Amblyornis subalaris
TTTTTATTTTTAAATTTTTAATTTTCATTTATTTATTTATTTTCATTTTCTTTTCATAGGACAACATTCTGCCTGCGCCCACCTTGTTTTCTCCCGAAGTTTGAGGGACAAACCCATTTTTTGCTGTGTTTTTTCCAGCCCCTCCCTCTCCTCCCACACCAATTCCTCGGTGGGGCAAAGCATTTCTCCCATAAGCATGAAAAAAACCGGGATATCCTAAGAAAAAATGGGAATATTTTAACCAGCTCTGATGGCAAAGATGGGAATTTCCCAGGGAACACCCTCAGTTCAGGCTCCTTGGAGCTTTGGGAAGGGCTCCAACGGAACACTCAAATCTGGGGGAGCTCAAAAACGCCGGAAAACCACRGGACAAAACATTCCAGACCCATCTCTTTGGAATGGGATTTTTCTCCGTGAGGAATGAGCCATCCAGGACATTCAGCAGGAGGAAACAATCCCTGAGCGTTGGGAGGCGTTGGCAAATCCTTGGAGTGCGAACATGTTTGGGAAGGAAATGTCGCTTTCCTTCTATTTTTATATTCCTATTTTCCTTCTRTTTTTTATTCCTAGGGAATTCCTGGCTCTGAGGAATGACATGTTTTGCCCTGGGAATAACTGGGTTAAACAYGGAGGTTTGCTCAGCCTGGCACTCGGGAATGGGACAAACAGAGCCTTGATTTGGACTCTTGGAATTCTTCTTCCCTGATTTTTGATCATCYGCCTCCAAGCGGAAACTCCTTGAGGGTAATTTAGGGATTTCTGTGGGGCTGGGGGGAYGTGGGAAGGTTCATTATCCTGGGATTAGCCCGATTGCTCTGATCCCACATGGGATTTTAGCTCCCCATTCCTCCCCAAATCCAGGGAAAACTCTCACTCGTTCCTCACACAGTGACCTGCCATTAACCCCTTCCTAGCCATGGRTTTATTTGGGATACTCCCAAGGAGRAAACAGTTTTCAGACTCCTGGAATGCTGATAGCTGGATCCGATCCGAGCAGAGGAAGCAGGAGGATATTTGGGATGTTTTCCTGAGGAATTCAACCTGTCTGGGCAGAGAGAGGAGGCAAGGGGGAGAGGGACCKCAGCACAGCTCTTGGAAAAACCTGGGATAGTGGGAGGTGTCCCTGCCCRTGGCAGGGGTGGCACTGGATGGGATTTAATTCCCTTCCAGCCCAAACCATTCTGGAATTCTGGGATTCTCTTGGATCTTCCTCCACAAAGCCATGGGTGCCCTGGTACCCGAGGAGGTGACCTGGACACTGGGCAGGGCTGGGCTGGCTCTGACAGGGTTAAACGTGGAGGATGGACATGGAATGGSATTGGATGGACATGGAATGGGATTGGATGCCCCTTTCCAGCGTAATTCCCATGTCTTTTCCTGATATCCTGACATTTGTATCAATATTACAATCCCTGTACAAACACAGATGTATGGACACACATTTAGATTTTTTTTCCATATTTATGGAGAGTTTTCCTCCATGTGGTTCCGGCCATCGCCTGGCTCCCAGCAGAGAGGGATCATCAGGACAATCCCAATCCCAATCCCAATCCCAATCCCAATCCCAATCCCAATCCCAATCCCAATCCCAATCCCAATCCCAATCCCAATCCCAATCCCAGTCCCAATCCCAATCCCAATCCCAATCCCAGCCTGTGTTCAGAGTAGGGTCACACCAGCGGGATTTTACCGGTCCCGAGCCTCACCTTCCCCCACCCAAATCACGATAGGAGTGGAAGAACAGGAAAATCCCAACAGCGAAAAAAAAGCAGGAATTGCCAGAGCTTCCAGCATTTGGGATTTATCCCAAACGAGCCGCACTAACCAAACCCGGGAGGATCTGGCGCTCCATTGTTCCCATCTCTGGAGCCGTTTTGCCTCGGCATGACCCAAATTAAACAGGAATTTGCTGTCCGTTGATTTTGTCAGGAATGTTTTCCACCTCCCCCATCCCAAAGTCATCCTTAAACACTTCCCTTTTATTAAATAAACGCTGCCAGTCGAGGAAAATCTTTGTTTTTATAGCCTGACATCAATTAATCACCACTTAATTAACTGAGTTAATTCCGGTTCTCTCCGGGCCGCTGCACACCGATATTCCCTTCTTCCCAAATCCTGGAGCTGAGGGATAAACGGGACATCGTTCCAACAGCCCGAAATTTTCACGTCTTTAACGCAACGTTTCGAGCACGAAAAAAGTTTGGATTTCCTCGGGATTAAGGCCATGGAATATTTCCAGAGTCTGGCAGCTGAAGTGAACACTCCAGTTTTGGGATGAATATTAGAGCTGGCTCCAATTTTTCCATGTTATCTTTCCTTTGTTTTTGTTCTCGGCAGCGCAAGGACTGAATTATTTATCCGGTGTTGTTCTTTCAAAGGAAAAGCCAAGGATTAATTCAGTTTCCAATGGGATTCGCTCAGCCGGCTGAGGAGAAGATGAAATGGGAGGAATCGCTAATGTTGGGATGGATTTAGAGCCGGATGGATCCCTGATGCCAGGAATTCTCCTCAAAAAGGCACCACTGTCGGGATCCAGTGAGCCCAGGGCGTGGAATTTGGGTTTAATCCGTGCAGGGAGTCTGGAGATGAACCCACCCATTGTGTCCCACCTGTTGGAGCAGCGAGTTTGGGAAAAGTTTGGGAATTTCGGGAGGGTTCCGGCTGCGGTGAGGCTGCTGKGGCCTTCCGATCCACCAGATCCAAAGGAAACAGCCTGGGAACTTCCSTGTTTCGTGGGAACAGCTCCAGAAATCCGGGCTGCCCAGAGAAGTTGTGGATTTCCMACGCCTGGAAGTATCCMAGGCCYGGTTGGATGKGGCTYGGAGCAACCTGGGATRGTRGGAATTGTCCCTGCTCATGGCAGGGGSTTGGAACAAGATGGGCTTTAAGTTCCCTTCCCAACCAAACCATTCCAAGGCTTTGGGATTTGATCATTTTTTAACACTTCCTACGGAGCAGCTGCCACAGATCCCATTCCCAGGGCTGGGGGATTTGGGACAGAAGAAGAATGGAATTTGTGTTGGGATTTTCACCACTCATGGGGGAGTTTCCAGACCTGGGAACTGCAATTGGGACTTCCATGGACACCATCCCGCCTGTGTCCCACAACCTTGGGAATGACCCAAGGAGACCTTCCTTAAGGAGATTTTCCCTATGGATAACTTTTTTTTAAGCCAAGAAAGTACAGAATGGGTTAAGCCCCGAGTATCCACATATCCAGAATTTTCCTAAGATCATTGGGAAGCAGCAGCGCCGTCCTTCAGTGGCAGAGGTCTGTTTTTCCATTAGGATCCTCTTTTCCAGGTGTTTTATCCCGCTCTGTGTCTCTCAGGTGTTCCCGRCTGCTCTGTGGAGGTGTCTTAATCCACTTACACAGGAAGGGATGGGAATTCCCTCTGGGAATGCCTTGGAGGTGTCCCTGCTCCCTGCTGCCTCCATCCAGTCCCTCCAGCTTCGCTCCTGAYACCTCCTCTGGCTCAAACCTGGGAAAAATTATCTTGTTTTAGCTCCCCTTCATTTTTTAATCCCTGTTTTCCATTCTGAGGTTGGATACATCCCATGGATATCCCTGCCATAGCAGGATCCACCTGGAAGCTGCCTGCAACTGCTTGGTTTTCCCAGTTGGCCCAGTTTCCAGCAGCATTTCCCAGCTTTTTTGGGGCTGATGTTCCCCAAATTCAATGGGAACGGCAGAAACTGYGGAAAGTGCCGGAAAAAAAAATCAAAATTCCCGTTAAATAGAAAGATTTCCAGGGAAATCTATCGGCAMCACAGAAAGAGGAAAGCAGGAGCCTGCTCTCCTTAATTCTCCTTTTAATCTTTCCAGTGGGGAAAGAGGGGGAAAAGGATCAAAAGTGATGGAAAGGAGGAGTTATCGCCTTTGCCATTTCCCTGCTCTCTCCCCGACAGGGATGAGGGAATTTTTGAAGAGCTTCCTTTTGTTCCAGCGCCAAGATCCAGCACGGAGCGAGCRGGACAAAGAAAAAAGGGAAAAAAAATCCCAGGAACATCATCATTCTCCGAAGGGAAACAATGCAGGGGCGGCCGCAGATCCTTCCCGGTTTATCTTTGATATTCCCGTTCCCGACTTTACGACCCGGATCAAGACAATCCAGACAAGGAATGTTTTGCTCAACACGCTCCGGAAAAGGGAAAATTCGGGAGAGCTTCGGAGGATTTGGGTGTTCAGGATGCTCTGTCGTGAAAATTTGTCACTAAATGAGATTTATTCCTTCCAAAACCTGTGTTAGTCCCTGGAAAAGCCAGGACAGCTCTTTCCAAAGGCAGCAAGGCAGAGGGAATGGAGCCGGAGAAGCCACCCTGGGAAAAACAAGGAATTTAAACAGGGTCAGTATGGAGAACCTGAGGAATATTTTTTTCCCATTTGTGGGGTCAGGTGGCTGAACTYGGAAGCATGGAAGTGTTGGATATGCACCAGAGATCCTGGAGTTGGGTAATTCTGGGAGGGAGGGAATTTCCAGGTGGAAATCAAGCAGCAGCTTTGTCCGGAAAGGAATTCCTTATAAAGAGCTTTTCCTGCCCTATCCATTCTGGAGTTGCCCTCACCCAAACCACGGCACGCGGTGAGAATTTATAGGATTTTCCCTTGACAAAAAGCAGCTTTTGGAATTAAAAAAAGGCTCCTTGCTCCAAGCACACGAATTTCCCGGATTGGCCYGAGGCGTGGGGAATAATCGGGCGAGCTCCCCCTTTCCCTGTCAGGGAATAAACGGATTTTGATTTGTTCTTCCCATGAAAAGTAATTAAAGAGCTGGAATGYTCCGGTCGAGGCAACAACCCCCAAGCTCGATTAGAAAACAATCTCCTTTAYGAAGTTACATCCAATTCCAGGTTTTCCATGGCACGCAGCTGATGCTGGCAGGTCACAGCTGCTCTGGGATATTTGGAGGYTTCCACTATCCCAACCCCATCCAAGCCGGCCTTGGACRCTSYCAGGGATCCAGGGGCAGCCACAGCTTCTCTGGGAATTTCATCCCAGCCCCTSTCCACCCTCCCAGCYGGGAATTCCTTCCCAATATCCCATCTAACCCTTAATCCAGACTGGATTAAGAGCGGAGGAGATGGGATTGAGTGGCCCTAATCCCAGGGGATGAAACGTGTCCTGACACATCAGAGCAAATTCGGGATGAAGGGATGGGTTTGGAATGCTGCTTGTGGGCAGGGATTGAATCCAAGACAGGTATTTACACAACTGTGGGAAGGAAATGTTCATGGAATATCCCATTTTTTCTCAAGGAAGGGCTGATCCCGATGGATACTCCCCAGATGGAAAGGTTGCTGCTTCCACCTCCGCTTTCCACTTCCGGTCGCTGTCATCTTAAGGAAAGAGTTTCCCTGGAAATCTTCAGTCTTTTGGTCCAAAATGCAGAATCCTATTTTATTTTATTTTATTTTATTTTATTTTATTTTATTTTATTTTATTTCATTTCATTTCATTTCATTTCATTTCATTTTATAGTTTCAGTGAAAACCTGGATTATCACTCCTCTTATCCCACCCTTTCTTCCCAGGCAGAAGTATCAGAAAAGCCAATATTGGAAACCACTGCCCTGCAGCTTTTCCCTGTTTGTTCCATCGGATTTTATCCAAGGCAGATCCCATGGCTGCCGTGTGCACGTTGGAAACGAAGGAATTTCCATCCCAAAAGCGCCACCAAGCTCGTGCTTCCTTACAACTTCCCCTTCGAAGGGTTTTCCTAACGATAATCTTATTTTCCCTCCTCTTGTTTTACTCAAAGCCCATTTAGCTCTTAACGAATTTCAGCTGAAATCCGAAAAAAAAAGGGAAAATTAAATTTAAATAAATTGTTGGGACACGAAGAAAATTTTCCTCGGCTCATTTGCGGCCTGAACTCCAGGATGAGTTTGACCTCGGTACAAAATCACTGCGGTTCCACCAAAAAACGGCTTTTTTTGGGTAAATATTCACAATTCGACATTCATYGGCTCCCTTCAATCCCAGCAATCCGCTGGAGAAATTCCGGAGGAGAAAACGCCGTCCGCGCTGCCGAGCCCGAAGCGAACACGGAGAGCAAATCAGGATTATCCCGCATTTCTGCAGGAAAATCAAGTTCAAATTGACTCAGGTATGGAGCAATCTAAYTGGGGATTCGGGTGAATCCCAGAGCCAAAGGCATCTTTGGAGATAACCAGGAGATAAGCAGGCTTTTTAGGAATGACAGGAAGTGGCGGGAAGGGCCTCGTTATGCTAATTAAAGCTAAAAATAGGAATAAGAAGAGTGAGGAATAATTGAATGTAAGGAATAGCTCCTTAATTAAGGAATTCAAGCATCTCTCCCGTTTATCTGATCTGTGTTCCCTGCTTGGCWCTGATATCCTGAATATTCCCARCTCTCCCAGCCCGGCTTCAGCCTTTGGAGCATCCGAATCCCAGCTCCTCCCTTCTCCCAGCCTCTGCTGTCGGAGCAGCTCCGGATTTCTCTGCCCGTYGGTGTTGTAGTGATAAATATCTTGTTTTCCCTGGAATGACTCGTTGTTCCTGTCTCTGGAAAATTCCGGTCGTCCCGATCAAAGATAAACAAAAGGAAAACAAATTAGGCCCGGACAGCGGATCGATGAGAAAAACCGCGGGAACAACAGGGAAGGGAAAAGCTGYAGGGAGGGCAGGGAAAKTTCAGGAAGGGCGGGAAAAGTTCAGGAAGGGCAGGGAAAGTTCAGGAAGGGAAGAGTTGGGGCTGTGCAAATTTAGGGAKGCACAGGGTGGGATTGTTGGGGGATCTGTGCAGGGCCAGGAGTGGGGCTGGATGATCCCTGTGTGTCCTTTCCCACTCAGGATATTCCATGATTCTAACTCTTGGCTCCTTTGATCCAATGAAACCAAGGAGACTCATCCAGAGCCGACACGAAGCTGTGGTTCAGCCACACGACGGATATTCCAGGTTTTCCAAGCGGTGAGGAGCCCGTTCCTGCTCCCGGAGGGAAACCTCAGCTCCGACTCAGAGTTTAGGAACCTTTTAAATTCAGGATCTCCAGCCCTGCTGAGGCTCTTGGAGCTGCTTTTCCCGAGGCTGGAGATGCCTTGGAATTCTTTGCTGTCTGTTAAAYAGGAGATTTTTCCTGTTTAATTCCATAATAATCGTGATTGCCCCACTCATAAGGACCAAAGTTCGCTAAATCCAAAGGATTCAATGGATGCAGAGCCCCCAAAGAGCATTTTATGGCTGATGCCATCGAGATTTCCCTATAAAATCCATATTTTTACACCCTGCAAACAGATTTAGGAGATTAACGGGAAAACGTCATAAAAATCCTCCTTAAATTAAAGATTTACCTTCCCTYCTCCCGGAGCACATTCCAGCCATAAAGCCACGATGATTTTTACAAGGATTCCYGAGCCATAAAACCCTCGTTTTCCATGATTTCCCCGATCTCACGGAGTGGTGTTCATCCATAACTCAACACGTTCCAAAAAAGGGCTTGACATTTATGGGAACGAGGGGGGAGAAGGGGTTTATAAGCAAATTAACGGCGGTGCCGACAGAAAATTAATTGGGAATAAAAAACGGGATCTGTCCAAGGAGCTCGCTGACAGGGGGATGGAACCGTTTTTTGCAGGAATTTTGAGGAGGAGTGTTAATATAGGGCTTGATTATCCCGGAAAACAAAAATTATCCTGGCACCAAAGTAACCACTGGAATTTCCTCCCTGTTCCCGTCATTCTTCGCACCTGGATGTGCCACGGATCATTCCAAAAGGCGGGAGGTCTGGAAAACCATGACAACAAAATGAAGCCATTCCGGATAGAGGTGGCCAGAAGCCACAGCGGCAAAATCCCGGCGTTTTCCCAAGGTTATTCCCAGAATCCAAAGCCTGGGATGTGTGGAAGTTCATCAMGTCCGGGRTCATCCAGTCCAACCTTTAACCAAACGCCCCCACTCCCACCAAACCCTATGGAAGTGCCGCATCTCCTTGTTTTTTGGACTTTTCCAGGGATGGGGACTCCAAGTCTTCCTTGAGTATCCTTTTCCAATGCTTGACCACTTCTCCAGGGAAGAAATTTTTCCTGCTATCCAAGCTGAACTTCCCTGGGTGGATCTTGAGGCCCTTTTTCCTTGTCCTTGGCTGTCTGGAGGAAGAGCTCTCCCAGCTGCCTGTGGATCACTGCTGCCAYGGATTTTCCCTTTTCCCGGTTAAAGGCGGGATGCTGCTGGGTGGCACGGGCAGCCCRACCTTTTCCAGCGCGGATATGCCGATCCCAATGGGATTTCGGCAGTGCCTGTTCKGTTGTTGCTCGTGGGCTGTGGTGTTTGGGAGACTCCCGGGATGTGAGAGGGATCCCGAGGGATGGGGCTGGTCCAGCTCTGCCAAGCCTGGGCTTCCCAACCTCCTGGAGGAAAAGATTCCTCCCAGATTTCCACGTATTTCCTGCCTGACTTTGGATGTGGAAGGAGCACCTCCAGGGCTTTTCCAGGTGTCCATCCCACGAGCAGCTCCAGCTTTTTAGCATCCCATTGGCTTTTCCTCGGGAACTTAATTCCTTCCTCCTGGTTGTGCATTATCCGGGAGCAACCTCCTGGTTTTCCCCATTCCCAAACACCTGTGATGAGCAGTTCTGTGCCTGCCCTGCATAAATCCTGGAGTCGGAGGAGTCTTTTGGAATCTTTCACTTCCAGCTTTTCCATCCTGGAAAGCTCAAATCCGTGGCATTTTTGATCCATCAGCCCAAGGAGATCCTGTGGTATCCAATTTATTTTTATTTATGGAGACATCCCCGGGGCTGTCAGGAAACACCAAGGGCTGCTTCTATCTACAAAATATTTTAAATATAATTTCATTTTTCAGATTTTATTTCACTTTCCTTATTTTATTTCATTTTCCTTTTTTTTTTTTGGGAACAAAATCATCTTCCCCAAGCAAATCCTCTTCATCCCCCTCTTGTGGGAAGGAGCTCCAATGGGAACGGGAGGAGCTGTTTGAGGAGGTGCCACCACTGCGTGGGGAATGTTTTCCCCRCGTTTAGAACCTCCCAGATTTTCCACTTTTCCCCATTTTTTCYGGACGTTCCGCGGTGGGATAGACCTGGAGGGATCAAAGCGGAGCTGTGCGGAGCAAAGTGAATTCAGGTTGGTTCCAGGGAAACAGGAGAGTTTAGGAGGAGCTGAGGCAGGAAAATCCAAATCCCGCTTTTTGTGTTCATCCGTCCTGATGGACACGAGCAACACATTCCCACGGACATTCCCGAGTGTCCCTGTGCATTCCTGATGGAGAATTCGGAAATGGTTCTTCTGCTGGTGCTGGAGACACGGTGGGCAGGGAATGGTCCCTTCTCCTGCACCACCAGGACACCGGGATGGACGCTGGATTTGGAAAAGCCCTCATGGATGTGGGACACTAAAACCTCACTGCCATTCCCTGGGCCTGAAAATCCCGGGTGAATTCCTGATATTCCAACCGGCACCAGGCAGTTTTTTGGCTTTTCCTCAAATTCCGTGGAGAAGCCATCAGCGCCTCAGTGACCCACCCTGGGAATTCCCTCTCTTTTTCCTGCGGGATTTGTGTGTTGGAGCAGAGCTCTCTGTGGAAGGATCGGAAGGGCACTGGGATTTGCTCTGCCTGGGCTAAACAAAGAGAGCAGGTCCTCAATTCCCGCTTGGAATATTTCCCTCTGCTCTCATGTTGGAGTGGTTGGAGATTCCCAGCGCACTCAGCAGTGGAGATGTTGCCTGGTTTTTGAGGGAACAGGGAAAGGATTGGAAACCACATTGGAATATTAAAGTGTGGCCGGATGACCGCACGAGTTCCCGCCGCGTGTCAGAATTCCTCTTGGGAAAAAGCTCTGGATTCATCCCAGGCGACTTTTAAAAAACGTCCTTTTAAATTTATTTTGTGTTTAATTAATTGAATTAATTCTTGCTGCTGAGGCACAGAAAATTCCAGCCGATTCCTCGGTTATTCCTCACTTTTGTGTCGAGCTCYGTTTGATCTGTCCCAAACTTACCCACGCACCTCCAGAATTCCCGATAAACCGCCTCGGGAAAGCAGCTCGGAGAGGAATTTACAGGCCAAATCCGCTTTGAGGTGAGTCTGGACCGCTCCGGGCCTCGCAACAGAAAAATTAGGAATTCTCCTGCCTTCCCGAGGCTGACATTTGAGGAGAAGGGCACGGAGGCTGGGAAATCTGTCATTCTGTCTCATCAGCGGAAAGKGGAACGGCCGCACGTCGGGATTTTCCCAGGATGCTGCCTGATTGTTGGAAACGCTCCTGCCTTTAACAATGGGGGGATTCGGCGCCGTCTGGAATGCTGATCGTCGTTCCCAACTCCTCAGGCAGGCTCGGAGCTCTCCTGGAAGTGCTGGAGAGGGAGGAGGATGAGTCGTGCCCATCCTTGGAGCGTCACCCGGGGATGATGGGATGGCCCAATCCTTCTCCCGGTGTCTTTTGTCCCGAATTTCCTGCCCCATTCCCTCCTCCATCAGGAATCCACTGGGGCTGGGTTTTAATGAGCTGTGAGTCCTTAATGGGAAAGGTCTGGAAATTTTGCTCCCGGAACTGTTTAATCCTAAAATTCCTTTTTTTTCTTGGTCTCCTTCAGRGATTTTTTGTTCTGGTAATGAGGTGTATCCAGGCTTTCCACATATTGGGAAGGAATTCCTGGCTGGGAGGGTGGGGAGGCCCTGGCACAGATTCCCAGAGAAGCTGTGGCTGCCCCTGGATCCATGGAAGTCTCCTGGGATGTGGAGCACCCTGGGATAGTGGGAGGTGTCCCTGCCCATGGAATGGAGTGGAATGGGATGGGCTTTTGGTCCTTCCCAACCCAAATAAATCCATAATTCCCTCATTTCACGTGCAAATCCTCGATTTTCCTTGYGTGTCCTTTCCTGTGGGAGAAAACACACGGAAAAAAGAGATTAAATCACGGAGTTCTCTGAGTGCTTCAGACCCGGGAATTAAAAACTCYGGGAAGTTTCAGCTGACATTTCTATTGGAGAGAAATCCATGAAAAGATGAGAAACTCAGGAGCCTGAAGAGCCTTTCAAGCCATCGGCATTCCCRGATATAAACCCTGGAATACTCCCGGCAGTTGCGCTGTCATCCCGTCGCTCCCAGAGTGGCAGGAGCAGGCAGGGAATGAGGGGCTGAGGATAATGCAAATCCATGGAAAGGCTTTCAGTGGATTTTAATTCCTGGAGCAACACGAAGCGATGGGAAAATTCCATCGGAGCCGGGAGATTCAGCTGTTCTTTCCCTGGATATTAACGGCAATATATAAATAGATGGATATCCAGAGATAAATCCCTGTGTACATGGATATTTTAAAAGCTTCCAGGGGCTGGAAATTGCACACGGAAGGATTTTTATGGGATTCCTATTGATCAGGATAGTGAATGAATCGGAATCAGAATATTGAGGGATTTTTTTTTCCGGCACGAGGTAATTTTCAGGCCAAAGTCTTTGTGGATCTGGAATTGTGGCTGAGGACATGTATCCATAATTTTAAGGTTAAGATCCTTCCCGGGAATGGCACTGAATATATTCCAAAGCCAGGAATGAACTSTTTGAGCAATTTGGGATATTAATAGTTTATTTATTAGGATGAGCATTAAAACAGATGATATTTTAGGAAGTTGAGGGAAATCAGCAGCTATTTGGAATGCAGGATTTGGGGTTCCATTGGCACCGGGAGCGTGGGCAGAGGAATTCCGGATCTCTGTAAGAGAGCAGAGCTTCATATCCTCACTTAGGAGCAGATAAATCCGGATAAAATACGATTCCAAAACGGGAAAGAGCGTTTGGATTTAAGCTGGAATGARAATACAAAGCGATGGTGCAGGAGGATACGGATCGGCCCTTGGAATGTGCATCTCTGGGAAWGGCTGAAGCCAAGGGAGTTGGACAAGTCACACAAGAAGGAAATGCAAACACGGACACTCTTTGAAGCCAGTTTTTATTTTGATTGTTTTTCCGTCTTTTTATGGAAATTCTTGGAGCAGCRTGCCCAGAGAAGCTGTGGCTGCCCCTGGATCCATGGAAGTGCCCAAGGCCAGCTTGGACGGGGCTTGGAGCACCCTGGGATAGCGGAAAGTGTGGAATGAGACKACCTTTAAGCTCCCTCCCAGCCCAAACCATTCCGTGATTCCACGATTCCATTTCCCTGAAGACGAGCCCTTCGCTCATCCCAAATTTATTYTGCGGCGGAATGAAAGCCGTTAAAAACCTCGGAGCTTTTACTCCAAACACTAAAAAAAAATCCAGCTGAGGCAGCAAAATCCTCCTTTTCCTCCCATAAAAGCCTTTTTTTTGAGGAATGGAAATCGCGTCATTCCGGCGATATCTGCCAGTCTGGGAAAAATGAATCCATGAAATTTMATTGGCTCCGTGTATTTACAGGCAGGAATTTCAAAGGGGCACTCCCACGGATCTGCCGGGCTTTGATGAGTCCCCTCAGGAATCAAAGATGTTCCCAACGGAGCCTCCAAAAGAACCTGGAAAACACCGAGGATCCTGCAACACTCCATGTGAAGCAACCTCCATATCCCAGGCTCATCTCCCAAGATGGATTTTTCCTAAATATTCTGTGGGAAGAGTTGATTTCTTTTTCCTTCCATCCCCCCTTCCTCCTTCCTCCATCCCTTGGCCGTAAAAAAAGAGCTGTTCCCGTTCCGCCTGTTCCCACTTTGCCCCCAAAGCTCGAGGGCTGAGCTCGGAAAACCAACAAATATCCGGACTTGTTGATTCCTGGCCGAATTCCAGGAGCGATTGTGTTTATCAGGAAAAACAGCACCTGCCGTGACACGGCCGTTCCCATCTCCCAAGGAGATGCTCCGTGGTTTTTAAGGAGAATTTAGGGCCTGGAGCAAGCCAAGAAATCCATTTTCCAAGCCTSTGTCCTGGATCCCGACTCAGCTGGAATTATTGCTCCGATTCCACCTGGCAAAGGTGATGTTAAGGCAGGAAGGAGGAAAGAAACAGGGAATGCGGGAAAAATGAGGGAGGGAATGAGCTGGAATGGGATAACGTCCTCCAGACGGCTCCACGTCAAATCAGGAGCGGCTCTTAACAGGCAGGAAATTGGGATGTGATCCCTGCATTCCGAAGGGAGGCTCCATGCCTGATTCCCAGYGAGTTCGGGTGGAAGTCACCCCCAGGTGGGACTTGGAAAACTGCAGTTTTCATCGCTTGTGCTTCCTTTTGGTTACAGAATCCCAGGATAATTTTGGCTGGAAAAGACCTTCGGGATCAGCGAGTCCAAGCTGTGCCTGATCCCCACCTYGTCCCCAGCCCAGAGCACTGAGTGCCATGTCCAGGAATTCCTTGGACACYTCCAGGGATGGGCACTCCAAACCCCCCTGGGCAGTTCCAAGGCCTGACCACTCTTTCCATGAAGAAATTCCTGCTGATGTCCAAAATTCCTCGTGATTTCCTCCACGTCGCCAGCCCACAATGCCTCTGCTAAACGAGRTTTTTCCTTGGAAATCCATTCCCTGAATCCCTCGGTTTCTGGGGATATCCCAGCACCTGTTTTTTGTGCAGGATTTTATTTTCAGATTCTGCTTTTCCCTTTGTTCCTCGGAATATGGGGAGAACTTTTCCAAGTGGGAAACAAGATCCACCAATTACCTTGGAGACACTGAGCTGCCTCCAGCATTTTCCCAACCTGTGGAGCAGCCCTTTCCCACTTCCCAGTCCCAAAGGAGCTTTTGTTCCATCCTTGGAATGTTTCAAACCCATGAGGGATGCAGTTGGAATGACAATTCCAACATTTTGGGATAAATCCCACCTCAGCTTGGGAAACGGCTGGATTGCAGCATTCCAACCATTCCCAGGCAGCATTSCCTTCCTTTGGGAACTGGGAACACAATCCACCCTTGGCTTCCCTGCTGGATGTGTTTGAATCCAACCMTTTTAGGGCTAACGAGGGAATAAATTACAGGAATAAGGATTTATTCTCCCTGGCTGGGTGTATCCTGCTGCAAATTCCTCAAAATAGGATGGCTGAGCTCTGTGGGATCCCTATTCCATATTCATGGAATTCACKGGGGATTAGGAGTTATTTTAAGCCTCACAAACGAAAAGGATTTGACTTGCACCAGATTTTGGAGTTGCTGTCACCACGGGATTTGCTTGATCCCAATAAAAATTCCCGGCAGGGAGAGGGAAAGGGAAGCGTTGGTCCGTGTGTGCCATAATAACAAATCCTTAGAGCTGGAAAAGTCCTCAGGTTATTCCCAAAACGTGCCCAGGTTTTATTCCCCATCTTCCAGCAGCCTCCTTTAGGAAGTGGCGTCGGCAGCACGGGAAGGAGGGAGCGATGCCACGCCAGGATTTGTGGGAATCAGGTCCTGTTTGGGAAGTTCCCAACACCTTGGAGGGGCGGATGGACCCTCCCAGCACCTCCACTCTTGCTCCCATTCCCATGGAACGGGGAAGTGGTGGGATTCCATCCCCATCCCTGGAATTGTTCCCGAAACGTGCGGATGTGGCGCTGGAGGACGTGACCTGTGACCGTGGGTTGATGCCGGACTTGATGATCCTAAAGGACTTTTCCAGCCTTCAGAATTCCATGGTTCTGTGGAATGGCCCGGCTCAGCTGTCCCTAATTGCGTTGGGTGACATTAATCAGGGGAATTAAGGCTGCTCCTTAAACCTGGATTTTAATCCCCCTAAGCCTGGCTCAGCTGGACTGGGAAGGACTCGGATAAGCAGYTCCCGGGATTTTTGCTGGCTGAGAAAGGTGGGATCCCTAATCATGGATTTAATATTTATTCAATTTCTGTGCTGGGCTCCTCTGTCTCTTCCTTGCTGGGCTGAGGATTCCAGAGGGAAATGCAGAGTAGGGATGGAGCCGGATACACCATCCCAAGGGGCGCTTTTAGTGCTGGATCCACGGGACAAACAGAAAAATTCCCTGATATTCCCATATCCCTGACTTGGGCAGCCAATCAAAATTTTTATCAGCCACTTGACAATTCCCTAATTTAAATCCCGGATTCAATGGATCATTTCAGGCCAGAGATAATCTTGGCACATGCCATTGGCTCAGCCCCAGCTGGGATCCCTCACTGAGAGTCCTTCAGTGTCACTTCAATCCAAAATTTATCAATTTTTGTCATAATTAGGATTTTTTTTGGGCCGAATTCTCTTTGTTTTCCAGCCTGGTGTGTTTCAGCCCTCGGAAATGCCTCGGCCACCCGGATTATTCCTTTCTCCAAGCAATCCTTTGGGAAATAAGGAGCTTCAGGTCACTGGGCCTCGCCGGGCTGGGTTTAAGGTCAAGCMGGATTGGGGCGGAATTTGGTAGCAGCAGGAAAGGCACTCGAAGGAATTGTCCGAGGAATCGCCATCCCGGTTCAAGGATCCCTAGAAATGCCGTGTTTTCCCTTCAGCCTCCGATTCCTGGATCATGGGATAACATTCCCTGGGACAGCTTTTTCTCTGAATTTTGGTTAATTTTTTGGAGCTCCCCAACTCTTCCATCGGAGCTCCAAACCCTGCTCCGCTGCTCATCCCAATTCCCTGGATTTGTCCGGCTGCTGGAGTCACTCCGKGGGATTTTAGGGCTGCACATTCCAGCAGGGATGGGCTCTGCCCTGCTCTCCTTAAAGACCTGGGGAGATGAGGTTGGGATGGCGTTGGAAGAGTTTCCGGAAGGAAATGGGATCTGCACATCTTTCCCATGCCTGAGGGATTCCTGGAATGATCCAGGAACAACACCCCTGGATTTTGTTTTGAGCAAGYCAGTAAGGAATTCTGTATCCTATATAATTTATCCAGGGGGTGTTTGGGGTGGGTTTTTTGGGATACGACGATGATCACTCCCAGAAACCTGGACAAAACCACAGGGAACCAAATTCCTAACAAATTTGGAGCTCCGTGTGCCATGGACTAAGCCAATATTTCGGTTGGGATGGGAAATTCCAGGATACTGTGCTGGTGTCAGAAATGATGCTCAAGAGGCAAAGTTTTCCCTAGGATTAGAGCTTCGAACGAACTCAGCTGGKTTTGGAAGCAGGAACTCTTCCCACATTTTCTCGTTTGCTTTCCCGGCGAAATCACACTCCTCGGATAAAGATTTGATGCAAAAATTAAGGAATTAATTTACCGCTGGAGTTCTTCACCTCCAAGGAAAGCAAAGGGAAAACGCACTTGGAATTTTTGCCTCCTGTTTTCTTTATAATTTTTTTCATTTGTGTGTTTACAGTGTAAAATATCTGGGATTACACTAAGGAATKGATTTGGATTTGGTTTTGATTCATCTGATTAAAAGAATCCACTTTAGTGAAATCGGAGAATCCCAAAATTCCCAGATTTGGGTTGGAAGGGACCTTAAAGCTCATGCAGGGACAACTTCCGCTATCCCAGGGTTGCTCCAAGCCCCATCCAACCTGGCCTTGGACACTTCCAGGGATCCAGGGGCAGCCACAGCTTCTCTGGGAATTCCATCTCAGCCACTCCCCACCCTCCCAGCCAAGAATTCCTTCCCAATATCCCATCTATCCCTGCCCTCTGGCAGTGGGAAGCCATTCCCTATGTCCTGTCCCTTGATTCCTTGTCCCAAGTCCCTCTCCAGCTCTCCTGGAGCCCCTTTAGKCCCTGGAAGGGGCTCTGAGCTCTCCCTAGATCCCGATTCCTCGYGTGGACAACGTGGAAAAGAACAGCTCTGGAATTAAAATTCCGAGAGAAATCGGATCCMCATAACGGAGCCTCCATCCATATTCAGGATATGCAAACGAGCTGCTCCAGGAGATCTTTGCGCTCAGCCAGGAAATCACGGAACAATGGAAGCCTAAAAATATGCCGGGAAGAGAAAGGGAGTGAGGAAGGCACGGATGGCAAAGGCTCGGCTCAGATCCACCCAAACCTCATTAAGAGCTYGTTTTTCCCAGATTTTTCCACACGAATCCAATGCAAAAGTTCCTTTTTGTCGGCTCCGCCTCGGTGCCGAAGCAGGGAACGACCAAAGCCTCTGGGTTTGTTTTCCAGTCTTTTCCTTTCTATTTTTTCCCCCCGGAGCCATCCTGAAGTTGGGAATGAGCTGCTCCAGGCGGGTGTTCCAACATTCCTGGGAAATTCCATCCGTGGGGTTTTTATTTTTCACGGGAAGGATTTGGGCGTGTTTAAGCGTTGGGATCGGAGAGGTCTCAGCCGTTGAAGGACAAAATTCCGGCGGAATCYTCCCGGCAAAAAGCGGAGTTTTCCCGGGAGAGGGAAGATCCTTGCTGGACRCAGGGGGTGTTAATTGGCCGATCCCGTGGGAGATACCCAAAGGCTTTTTTTTAGGAGCTAAAATTCCTCCAGGAGATTTTCCCTAAAGCCAAGAATCCCAGGTAATTGCCTCATGCAATATGCAAAGCGCCCGAGTGCAAACAACGGATTTATCCAGGGACCTGGAGGTCTCYGGGATGCCGTGTCCGGGAGGAAGTGCTGGCTCATCCCGAAATTTCGAGGGATGGAGCTGTGGCCCATTGGATTGATGAGTTCTAATTAATATTGGGTTAATTAATGGCATTATTCAGAGGGATTGCCRCTCCCACTGCAAAGGGATGCAGGGAAAATCCATCCTCTCCTAGTGAGCCAGGTTTTGGGAATCTGGATAATTTTTTTTCCAGGAAAATTGCTGTTTCCGCTTAGGAACTCTGCTTGGGGGTTCCCAGAGGAACAGGAAGGAAAAGATCCCGGGAAATTCCGCCTGGACAGGAGGCAGAACTTCTGCCCCGGGCAGAGACCGGAGAGGGGCTGGAGTCTCCTCCTGGGGATATTCCAGAATATCCACAATCCCGARCCCTGTGCTCYGGGATGGCCCTGCCGGAGCAGATGATTCCCTGTTTTCCCTTCCATCCTGGGATTCTGCCAATCTGAAGAGCTGAAACTCCTCAATTATGATTTTCTCCAAAGAATGGGAAACCTCCCAAAAAACCTCTTCCTCTGCATTTCCAGCCCTGAAGGTTGGATTTGACCTCAGCTCCCAAATTCCCGGAGTTTTCTTGTCCCTAGAAATCCACAAATTTTTGTTTATTTAAAAAAAATCGCTGCTTGTTTTCTGGGAAGGTATTAAACAGCTTTTACATCTTCTGTAATAAATAAATCCAGCCTGACCCTCTTAATTCTTGGGATAATTGGGAAGAGGTTTGAAATCCTTCACGGAACGAGCGTTTTCCCAAGGCTGCRCCAACATTACCTCGATTTTAAGCCGTTCTAATTCCTTTATCCAAGTTTAATTATTATCCTAATTCACGGAGCAGACTGGGATTTGCTCCTGACAATGTGAGGCAGATGAGGAGTTTGGGRAAAATATGGAATCTTGCACTGGAGTTCTGTTCCTCTTTTTCCTGAGGAAACAACGCTTGGGATGTTTGATATTTCTCCKAAGGGGAGGAGGCGTAGATGGGATATTTGGGAAGGAATTCCCGGCTGGGAAAGAGGGGAGGCTCTGGCACAGGGTGCCCAGAGAAGCTTYGGCTATTTTAATTAATCAGAATTAATTTTATAATTAATTTCTGTATTAATTATAAAAAGAGCGATTTTCCTTCAATCGCTCCTGAGTGGGATTCAGCAAAATCGTCAGGATTCGCTTTTGTGGGAAAAGAGCTTGGGAAAACTTCACTTTAAATTAAACGAAAACTCTGCCGCGCTCCAGGGAACAAAGCCTGGGAGGAGGGAGGTGGATTGTTGGAATGGGATGCCGGGAGGGCAGAATTTAGGGATCRCGAGGACGTTTTGTAGGAAGCAGAAGATAAAGCCTGACGAAGACTCGGTGTACGGGTTGGAAAGCTCCTAAAAATATGGATTAACCAGCRGGAAAAGCGAGGAATCCATAATTGATAAGAGGTAAAATATTAATTGAAGAGGATGACGTAATTTAGAACCAAAATAAATACATTTCAAATAAATATTTTATTTATTCTCAATAAATAAATTTCGAAGTTGTGTCGGCGCCAGAACTTTGCGAGGCACACGCAAACCCTGGCCAGGAATAAAGTCATSWCYCCCTGACCCTAAAAAAACACGGAGAGGGTTCGATTTATCCCGGGAATTTTGGAGGATTTGAGAAGAATTCCTAGCCAAGGTGCAGGAGCTCAGCTGGATGAGCCAACCTGTGGTGGGGTAGCTCCGTCTCCTGCTTTTTGCTGAAAAGGAGGAATATCCTGGGATAGGAAATGAGTGATGGGGACGAATCCCTTGGCTACAGATCCCAGATTTGGGATGCTAAATAGACAAAGCGCAGGAATTCAGCGCTGGAATTCCCAAACATTGGAGAAYTGGATGTATAAAAGTGGCTTTTCCTGTTGTTGCAGAAAACCTTTGGAAAAGGGAGGAAATTGTGGTTGAAAATGATGGAAATTCTCAATATTTGGTCCAAGTGGACCCCAAAAATGCTGGGAATTCTATYGGATATAAAGCACAAGCTGTGCAGTTGGAATGTGGAGCTCTGGATCACCGCCTGGGAAGTGTTCCCGTCGTATCCAGGGTCGTGCGCTGGACCTGATCCAAGGGACGGATCAAAGCCACCCTTTGGATGCTTTCCAACTCGGCCCTGGTGGTTGTTCCATGTGCAAAAATTCCCACTTTTTTTGGGAAAAAATGCAGCTAAAATCACGCGAGGAGCGGATTATCCTTCATTTCGGATGGGGCAGAGGTGTCCTTGGAATGGTTGGACTGGATGCTCTCGGAGCTTTTCCAACCTTAATAATTCCRGGATCGGCGGGAGCTGCGGAAGTGCTCAGAACTTGTGGAAAAGGAGGATTTAGGAGTAGCTGGAGTGGGATAATGTTCGATAAAACATCTCCTCTGCGTTATTCCCGCCCATCCAGGACTAGGCCTGTTTGAAGGGATGGAAGTGTTGGGATTCYTGAGATGATTTGAGTTGGCATTCCTAAAAATAGAAAGGGAATGAGGTCCCAAGGAGTGTCCAGCAAATCTCCGGGAATCTTATATTTTATGGAAATAATCAARGCTTGCTTTGGAAAAATCCCAGTGCGTTTGAGCCAGGCCTGGAGCTGCAACTCCAAGATTTTTCTTGGATATTTTTGGGTGCTTGATTTGTCTGGTTTTGACTGCAATCTGGCACCTTTGTGGGCTTGGAATGCAGCTTGGAATTTTGGGGAACAAATCAGGATGACACAGAATTCCAAACTGGATTGGGTTGGAAGGAGCTTAAATCTCATCCTGTCCCTTCCCATGGGCAGGGACACCTCCCACTATCCCAGATATTCCTCGGAGTTCCTCAGGCTCGTTCCCCCAAAACCTTTCCGGAGGATTCCTGCTGCTCCTCGTGCACCCCCAAACTCCCATCCCAGATATCCACTGCCAGTTATCCATGGGTCTCCATCGGCTCTTCCCGGATTCACGCTTTGCTCATTAAGGAAAATTCCTCCCAATTTTGCAAATTGGGGCTTTTCCGTTGCCGCCAATCCAATCCCATCGATTCCAACTTCATCCAAAGAAATCCCGARTGTCCAAACCCTTGACAGGCAGAGCCTGAGGCTTAAATATGGAAGCCTCAAAGCCCCTTTAGTTGGAAAAAAATTCCTTTTTTTCCCTTTTTTAAATCTTTTTTCCCTCCGAGTTGCCGTTTGCAAAAGCTGATGGCTTAGACACYGAAATTCCGAGGATTTTCCTGCCGGATCTTTATTTGGAAGAGATGTCTAAACSCAGGCTGGGATTAGGAATTTAAGACTGAGTGAAAGGCAGGGTTTTTTTTTCCAGGTTTTTTCCATCCTGGTTGACATAAATCCCTCCCGAAAATCCCCTCCCGGAGCTCTGCGTGGGAAATTGAGGCTTTTCCCAGCTCACGGAAAGGAAATTTGGGGATTTGTCCTGGGATCTCATTTCCATCCCAGGAACCACTTGCTTTTCATTTGGACGCTAATTCCAACAAGTCCAAATTCCCGATGTTTTTCCCACTGGAATGAATCTTTCCAAATAATAAACTGTGCACTCGGTGCCTCTTCACCTCCCTTAGGGAAATCTGTGTCGGGCGATTACACGGGAATATAATCGATGGATTGTGGAATTCTGCAGCTTTTCCCGTTGATTTCAAACCACAGAATCCYATTTTCCGTATTTTCCAGGCGGGAATAACCCCAAAAGCAAATTGGGCTTAATCAATAATACTCCTGGGGCAGGAAAATAAAAGTATCACTTGTAAAAAAAGATAAATTTATTTAAATATAAACTTTAAAAGTGATTTTTTTTTAATTTTTGGGAAGTTGTGGTGTCAATTTGTGCTCAGAAATCTCCCATTTTTAGCTTAAAACKTGGGATTTGTAGATGGATTTTTCAAGGCTTGTAACCTTTTCCAGGGACAGGAATTTCGGCACTGTGCTGGCAAAATACTTGATTTATTTGTAGGTTTGGAAAATCGGGATTGTTTATGGGGAAATTCCTCGTTGGGAGGATCAGACTGGAATTTTTTCACCTTTTAGGCTGAACTTGGGTGATTTTCAGGAATTTAAGCTCATTAAATGAATTAAAGTTTATTTGCTCGTCACGACGACTCCGTATTTTCGGAAAGATCATGGAAAAACGGCCGGAAAAAGGGGGAAAAGATCCCCAGAGGAGCCTTGGAGCAGTGGAAAATTCCACAATCTTTGAAGCCCATCAAAAATAGGGATTAAGGAGACTTTACCTGTTGAAGTCACTTCCTGCTGAGGATATTTCGGCTCCCAAAATTCTCTTACTAAGGGAAAAAGGGAGGAGAAAAAGCAATAAAAATAAAAATAYGAATTAGAATAAATTATTTTATAGATTGATGTGGTCAATCGCTGAAGTGACATTTTTCATCSATGTCTTCCCAGCAGAAGGGGAAAAAAATGTGGTTTTTGGGTCTATTTTATCCAAAAAATGTGATTATTCAGGAGATGTGTATAATTTATCAGGCAGCTTGATAAGATCCRATATGCAGGAATTCCTTGGAGAGTTGTTTGTGCCGGTAAAAGCTGGAATTTTATTAAAGGAATTGTACTTCGAATGAAATTTTACCTAAAAAATGGAAAGGARCAGAGGGGAATTTTTGCTTTCCTTGCACTCGATGTGAAGTTCTGGGAAACATCTTGGAAAAATCCAGCGTGAGCGGGAAAAGCGGATGTTTTCCATRCTGTCCCAGCATCCCCACATCGCTCGGTAAGTTTATTTCGTGGGAATGTTGAGGATGAGCTGCTCTTGCCTSGGATGATGGGAAAGTTCCTGCCTTGCCTTTGGAGTTTGGGAGAATTTTAATCCTTCGTTTAGGCCAATTCCCAACACCAGAGTATCCCACAAATGGGAAGGATTTTGGAGAAAGCAGCGGTTTTCCTTAAATTCCCACAGAGTACCAGCATTTTTGGATTCCCAGAATAGGGATACAGTTTTCCTAATCTGTAGATCTGGAATCCSTATTCCTGCTTTCCCTGTTTTCCAGCACTCTACCCTCAAATCCAGTGTTATCCTGGGAAGTCATGAGGGATGAACTGGGAAGATTGGAGTCTCCAGGTGAATTTTTTGCAATTCCATGCTGACTGCTGAAGTGGGAGCTGTGGTTTTGTTCATATTTGTATGGATAAAAAGAAATTCCATGATGAGGAAGGAATTCCTGGCTGGGAGGGTGGCGAGGCCCTGGCGCAGGATTCCCAGAGAAGCTGTGGCTGCCCTTGGATCCCTGGAAGTGTCCAAGGCCAGGYTGGAGCAGCCTGGGATAGTGGAAAGTGTGGGAAGGGGTGGGACTGGATGGGATTTAAGGTCCTTTCCCACCCAAACCATCCTGGGATTCTGGAATGTTCCCCTATCCCTCTTTACCAGCGCCCATGGAGATTTTCCCCCTGCCTGGCAAGGTGGGAATCTGCCAAAAATCCCATGGGAATCCTCCAAAAATCCCACGGAAATCCTGCTCCTGCTTCTGAGCACCAACCCAGCGGCACATTCCCTTTTTCCATCTCCTTCCTTGTTGATCCAGGACCTGCTGGGAATCAACGGTTCTCGGTCCTCTGGAATTGCATTGGAAGGGGTTGTGTCCACCTGCTCCAGCGCGGAATCCTTGCTGGAAAACATGAATCCATATGAGAGGAGGATTAATGGAATGTAGGATTGGGAGTCAGAGCTGCACTGCTGGGGGATAAATAATATTCCCTTATTTTAGATATTCCCTTATTAAATTCCCTTATTTTAAAGATTCCATGATTAAATAATATTCCCTTATTAAATTCCCTTATTTTAAATATTCCCTTATTAAATTCCCTTATTTTAAATATTCTCTTATTTTAAATATTCCCTTCTTAAATTCTCTTATTTTAAATATTCCCTTGTTAAATTCCCTTATTTTAAAGATTCCCTTATTTTAAATATTCCCTTCTTAAATAATATTCCCGTATTTGGCTCCGTTTTGGGATGGGTTTTGGAAACCTTTAACCTTCATGAACCCGGAAGCAGAGCCAAAGGGATTAACTCAGGGAACACGSAGAGATATGGAAAAAAATTCTTGCTGGATATGGGAAAAATGAGATCTGCAGGCAAAACTCTCCTTTTTTTTTAAAAAAAACCCCAATTTGTCCACTCTTTTTCTTTTTTCCTGGGTGTTTTCCCAGCTTGGATTAACTTAAATTTATCCTAAAAAAGGAGCTGGGAGATCCCAGTCCGCTGCGTTATTATTTCCTATTTTTTTRTGGAAAAGCAGCAGCTTCTCATTGAAAATAAAAACATGGATCGTGTAGGGAAAAAGCTGCTTTGAATCCCGGAATTCTTTGCGCTGCTCCAAAGGCGACGTGGCCTCCACATGTGGAATATGAATCCTGGCGCTGTCCTGCTTCCCGTGCTGGAATCTTCTCCCTCGCGCTGTCGGGAGCCCTTCGGCTTCGCTAATTAGGATTTTAAGGAATTAAAACGGAATTAGAGCCTGTTAACRATGTCTCCTGAAGCGCCGCAGGATTGAGGATTGGACACTTCCAGGGATCCAGGGGCAGCCACAGCTYCTCTGGGAAYTCTATTCCAGCCCCTTCCCACCCTCCCAGCCAGGAATTCCTTCCCAATATCCCATCTARCCCTGCCCTCTGGCATGGGAAGCCATTCCCTGTGTCCTGTCCCTTGTTTCCTCTTATTCCAGTGCTGGACAACCCTTCCAGGGAATAATTTTCCCGATATCCAACCTAAACCTCCCCCGATGTTCCATGAGCATCAAACTCCATTTTTTCCYGCGGGTCATCCAACACTCCCCCAGCACATTCCAAGTTTTTTCACTGGAAGGATTGTCAGGCATTGGAACAGGTGGGAATTCCCATTCCTGGAGGGATTCAAAGCCCTGTGGATGTGACCCTTGGGAATATTAGCCAGCGGAGGCCTTGGTCGGACTCGACCTTGGAGGGCTTTTCCAGCCTCAGCAATTCCATGATTCTGCTCCGAGATCCCACAGAATTCCCGATGTTTGCATCATTCCTGCTTTTTAAACTGGGACCTGCCTTTAAACTGGGCATTCCGGTGAAAGAAATGCAAAAAACATTGGAATTTTGGGATCCAGGTGAGCGCTGAGCCTCGCTCCGGAGAGGACTCCTGTAAATCCCCTCGGCTTTTACGGGATCGCTTCCAAGGGCASCTGGAGACGCAGCCATCGTGAGAATTCCCTGGATTATAAAGCTTCCTTTTGGCTTTTTCCAGCCGCAGGCTGAGCGATGCCTTGCCTTGAGTCATCCCATCCCAAAAAAAGCCATTCCGGAGACAGGCTCTTGTCTCCRCAGCCGGATAACCCTGGGGTCTCTCATAACTCTGGGAAAAGGGGAGAAACGGCGTTTTTAGCGGGAAAACGTCTCCGGAAAGATTGTCCTTGGAGCTGTGGGAAAACGCTTGTCCGGCCTAAAGCTCTGCGCGGGGATTTGGAGGGATARCAAAGCATTCGCCATTCCCGAGGTGTCAAACCGTCGGGAAAAGCAGATTTGTCGGAGCTGAGACTTCACGGAGCGATGGCCTTGGATTTTTTTTATTTTTCTTGGATAGGGATAAATTTCATGGGAAAAATTTCCCCCTTCGGAGGCGGAGTTTTTGAGGCAGTTGAGGAAAGGGAGGTTCGGGATTGGTGGTGTTGGATCCCAACCAGGACTCGGCAGAATCCCGGGATGGACCAGGCTGGAAGGGACCGCAGGGGGTCACCTGCTCCCGGAGCACGGCGCATGGAATTGTGTCCAGAGGGCTYTGGAATATCACGGCAGTGGATGGCTCTGGATCATCTTTAGTCTTTCTCCCAATCCAAGCCATTTTTAGGGTCATTTCCTCTCATTTTCCTTAGGATTGGCGGCAGATTCCTTATCCCRCAGTTTCCTCCACCTCCGGAATGCCATCCCAGACCTCGCCCTGCCCCGGTTGCGTTCAAAACGCACAATAAATCCTCGGGAAGACCTTGGAATTCTGCCAAGCGCCTGGGAACTCCAGGAAAGCTTTTCCGGGAGCAAACACAGGTCGTTTATCCTGCTCAGCATCCAAACATTCCTTGGCAGCTGGATTTGCCGCCTGTGGATTCCAGCCCTCCGGCCTCGGGGGGGGTTCGATGATCGGAGCAGGATTTTCCCAGGATTTTTTTCCTTTCTTCTCCTCCCTCAGAGCTTTTCCCATTCCTTTGGATAATCCCCAGCGATGGATGGTGCAACACGAGTCGATCCTTAAAAAAACAAACATCCAAGCGGTTTTCCAGAGGAAGGCGAAAAGTAGGGAAAGAAATACGATGGGAAAGACATTAAACCGAACGGCAGCAATTACTGATCCACTCATTCCCGGCACTCCCCATTCCAGAGGGTTTGGACACGCTTTTAAATGGAATATCCGGCCTGGGGAATCTCTCCCGAATTCCCCCYGCTTGCGGGCTGGGATGGTGACGGATCACTCCGGGATGGAAATGCCTTTTCCTTATTTATTTTCCCCTGCTTTTTTTTTTTATTTAAAAAAAGATCGGATAATCCGAGCATTTTGGAGAGAAAAAACGGGAGCTGCCCTTTCCAAAGGAAACACCGGCGGCTCCTGGAATGTCCTCACCTACAGGGAGCTCTTTATGCCACTTCCCAGCTCCGATTATTTACGATTTTCACGGAACCCCGGGAGCTCTTTGACCTGGGGTTAACGTTCCCGATTGACGGGAAAATGCAAATCCACAGGGAAAAAGGAGAAAATCCAGGGAAAAGCAGCGTATTTGGGGTGAATTAAGGGTTTTCTCTTGTTCTTATCCCTGGATTTATGGTTTTTTTGGGCTTTCAGCTCGTGTGCTGCCCTGGGGTGGGTCGGGAAAAGAATTCCTGCTGAAAACACGGCAATCYGGGAGAGGCGGTGTCCTGGGAGCGTTTTGGCGGATTCCTGGTGGATTTTTAGCTCTCCTCCCGCTCCTCTTTCCTTGTGGGATTCGGGAGAGCGGCCCGGCATGGAGCAGGAAACAAGGATGGGAACCACCTGGGATCCCTGAGCTGGGAGGGGGCTTGGACTTCCCGAATTCCTGATTAGGATCCTTCCTGTATTATTAATCATTTTCCAGTCTCCTGTTTGTGGAAATTTCATGGAATCTTTAGCRTTCCCACGGATATGGAGCTGTTGAGGTTTCTAGTTCTAATTTTAATGAATATTTGAGGTTGAAACCCTTTGATCYTTCATCTGCTTCATCCTTCATATCSTGGAAACTTTGGGATAAATCCGCTGGATGTATCCCCTTTCTAAGCAGCTGCTTCCATGGATCAGCCCGGTTTCCCGCATGGATGGCCGGAAAAACGGTGCCACATCCATGCAAACCCCCTCGGGTTGTGCCGGGGGAGATTTAGATGGGACAACAGGAAAAATTCCTTCATGGAAAGGAGTTTCAAGCATTGAAATCCTGTCCGGGGCAGGGCTGGAGTCAAATCCCTGGAATTGTTCAAATCCACGCGGATGTGGCACTCGGAGACGTGGATTAGTGGTGGATGTGGTGCTGCTGGGTTGACTTGGAGATCCTGGAAAGCTTTTCCAACCTTTATGGATGAGCAGCCAACTCCTAATCCAGCTMCTTTTGTATCCCATAAAATCCAACTCCATAAAATCTCACAGATCCCCAAAGTGGCCTTTGAAAGAGGCAGGCAAAGATCTTTGGGAATTCGGAGCTGCTCTTGTGCCGTGGTTTCCATCCCTGTGGGAATCGGCCGCCTCTCCATGAGGAAAGAGGGAAAAAAATCGCTGGGAACATTTGTAGGGTCGGGAGAAGGGTTTGGATTTGGAGTTTTAGATAAAAGTGTTTGGAATTCTCTTTGTTTGCTCAGTGCCGCTCCAAGGGACACGGTGCCAACGGTTTTCCATCTCAGCATTCCAAGAGGAAATGTCTTCATTCCAGGCCCTCTCCCCCAGCCAAGGAATCCCAGCACTCCTAAATCCCTCCCTTGACCCTGCGGAACATTCCAAGGAATGCTTCAAGGAAAACCCCGGAAACCGAGCGTGGATCCCTTGTGTTCCCACTCCATGAAGGAATTCCTTAATTTCTGGAGGGCTCCCGGCAGGATGGATGTTCCAAGCCAGGAGAAGCCTCTGCTCCTGATGGGAAGCGTCAGGAAAGAAAAGAAGCCTGCAGGAAAAGAGAGCCTTGTTGGATTTGGTCCTATTCCATCCCGGTTTTCCCTGGAAAACAAGCAGAAGCCGCGTCTGCAGCATTCCTCAACTTCTACTCCTCCAGCCTTTCCTTCCCTGGAGCTGCTGTTTCAAATCATGGAATTCCAGGATGGTTTGGGTTGGAAGGGACCTTAAAGCCCATCCCATTCCATCCTCTTCCACGGGCAGGGCCACCTTCCATATCCCAGATTTCCCAGCAGGCAACCACCGGGATAGGCAGGAAATTCCTGCTGCTCCATCCTGGCGGATCGCTCGGGATGAGGCAGCTTGGATTCCCGCGTGGAATTGCCGAGGGACACGGGAACGAGGGCAGAGCTCCCGAGTCTTGCCAGGAGCAACCAGCAGGGTGGGAGCTTTTCCTTCCTCGCCTGGAAATGGGAATAGGGAGCCAGAAAAAGGGAGGAAAAGCGAATCCATCCGAGTGCAGCAGAGCTCTGGAATAATCGCTGGATAATGCGCACTGACCCGGATAGGAGGTTGTTTACCGCATGGATGCATGGATTTAAATTAATAGGGAGCTGGAGGGGGAAAGCCYGGAATAATTGGGAAGGGAAAATAAAGCCTGGAAAAAACTCTTGTCCTGATTAAAACTTGCAGCTCGTTAAGGGAAAACGTCAGGATGAGCCAATTTGCCGGGAATTTGGCAGGAGAGGAGGATCTTACATAAGGGAGAGGGAGCAGGAAATCCCGGAGTTCCTWGTGGGAATCTCCAGATGGAGCCACTGGAATGGGGAGATCTGTGGTCAGGAATCCTTTGTGTTCGCTTGATCCAGGAATGTTTGGCTGAGGTGGATTTTTTGGGATGGCTGGGTCTGCAAAACCGGCGGGATTTGGGGAAAATCGGGATGCATGGAAGGTTTAAGGGAGGTTTCAGCTCGGAAGGGGTAAAATCCTGGCACSTCCTCGGGGGAATGTTTGGAAAAGTGGAGAGAGGATGAGGAATGGAGCTGAGTTTGGGAAGGAATTTTAKTCAGTGGGAGAGGAGGGATGATAAAAAACCCTGGATAATAAACAAGAGGAAATTATTGGGATGTAATTCTGTGAGATCCCAAATTAGTGGGATGGGAGGGTCTGGGGAGAGGAAGGAAAGGCTCGGAGGAAGGGAAGGGGAAAGAGTTCCTTGGAGAAACAGGGAATTTCTGCCCGGTTGGAATTGCACTGGTGCAGGCGGATCCTGTGGATGTTTGGAGTGGGAGCTGGGAATCAGCAGATTTGGGAAGAGCCGGCGCCTTGGGAAAGGTTCGTGGGTAAATCCCACAGGTTTCCGAGGGGCTGGTGGGCTTGGATCAGGGATTGTCCGGATGGGATGGCAAAGCCGTGAACGGCCTAAACACAAGGAATTCCTGAATCCTTCATTATGGATCCTCTCACTCCTCATTGCTYCCTGACCCTCTGGAAGGAGCCTGTGGGGTCGGGGCCACTCCTTTATCCCAGGAATCAGGAAAAACAGCCTCCCATGGCAGGGAGAGTGGGATGAGACGGTCTTGAAGGTCCCTTCCAACCCATTCCATGATCCGTGGATGGGATTTAGACCCTGGAATGGTTGGGTTCCATCCAGATCCTGCTGCGCTGGGTCCTTCTGCTCCCAGTGATGTTCAGGTTCTTGGGAATGAGGTGTGAACAATCCCTATCCCTTTTCCTGCTTTTCCTGCCCTGCCTGGCTTGTCTCTGCTGTTTCAAACCCATGGAGCCTCCGCTCAGCTCCAAAAGAGATTTTTCCCGTTTTTCCTGCTGCAGAGCTGGAGCAGAGGCCCAGGAGAGGGGATAATGAGGGATGGGTCATTCCCTGGATTACCCATAATTACGCGGGAAGCGCCTYGCTGGGAACGGAGGCTGTAGARTCAGGGAATATCCTGAGCGGGAAGAAATCCACAGGGATCATCCAGCCCAACCCCTGGCCSTGCCCAGACCCCCTGKGAATCCCTGGGAGCGTTGTCCAAACGCTCCTGGAGCTYTGGCAGCCTCGGGAATGCGCCCATTCCCTGGGGGAATGTGCCCACCACCCTCTGCGGGAAGAACCTTTCCCTAAAATCCATCCCAACCCTCCCTTGGAGCAGCTCCAGCCATTCCCAGGGCTCGCTGATCACCGGAAGTGTCGCCCGATCCCTCGTGGAATGTCCATCCTTGTGTTTGCGCTGCCATTTTTTGCGGGAGCATCCTTCAAACTCCGCATCCATCCGGGATTCTCTCCCATYTCCGGCGATTCCGCTTTCCCCCCGGATCTCGTGCTCGTGTTCCCATCTCCCAACCCTCCCAAAATCCAGCTCCGCGCTCCCATCCCGATCCACGCCTCGCGTTCCCGCCGGTGGGGTGATCCAGGCCCTGCTCCCGGCATCGCATCCCAGGGGGCACGGCCGGGCGCTGACTCATCCCTGTTTTCTGTAGGACTTTATGGAGCTGCATCCAAGAGCCCCGAGGTGCCTGCAGGGAATGACTCATTCCATGGGAGCCGGCGACAGGCTCCAGCAGGGCGTCCATGGCGGAGGGAGGGCTTTTCCTTAATTTTGGGGGGTTTTATTGAGGAAAATCCCGGATTTCGGGGCTTTTCCTGAATTTTGGGGGTTTCTTTTTGAGGAAAATCCTGGGTTTCTGGAGCTTTTCCCTAATTTTGAGGAGTTTTTTTTGAGGGAAATCTTGGGTTTCTGGCACTTCTCCCGAATTTTGGGGGTTTTTTTTGAGAGAAATCCTGGGTTTCCAGGGCTTTTCCCTAATCTTTGGGTTTTTATTTTTGTGGACAATTCCTGGGGGCTTTTCCCTAATTTTGGGGGTTTTTTGAGGAAAATCCTGGGTTTCCAGGGCTTTTCTCTGATTTTTGATGGGTTTTTTAGGAAAATCCTGAGTTTCCAGGGCTTTTCCCAAATTTTGGGTGTTTCTGTTTTGTTTTTTTTTGAGGAAAATCCTGGGTTTCCAGGGCTTTTCCCTGATTTTGGAGGGTTTTTTTGGGGAAAATCCTAGCTTTCCAGGGCTTTTCCCTAATCTTTGGGTTTTTATTTTTGTGGACAATTCCTGGGGGCTTTTCCCTAATTTTGGGGAGTTTTTTTGAGGGAAATCCTGGGTTTCCACAGCTTTTCCCTGATTTTGGAGGGTTTTTTTTGAGGAAAATCCTGGGTTTCTGGGGCTTTTCCCTGATTTTATTTTTTTTTGAGGAAAATCCTGGGTTTCCAGTGCTTTCCCTAATTTTTGGTGCGTTTTTCTAGGAAAATCCTGGGTTTCCAGAACTTCTCCCTAATTTATTTTTTTTTAAGAAAAATTCTAGGTTTCCACGGCTTTTCCCTAATTTTTGGTGGTTTTTTTGAGGAAAATCCTGGCTTTCCAGGATTTCCACATGACAGAGCTTGTGGGGGCCTTTCTTAAAACCAGAAAACGCTCTGAATTCCCTGATAAATCCCTAAAATCCAGAGCGAGGAGCTCGATCTTTCCAAGCTGTCTTGCTGCTCTCGGGCTGCTGCCGCTGGAATTCTTCCCAGGAAAACTCCAGGGAAAACTTTTCCTTTGCTGACTCCTCGTCCTGCCCTCGTAGCTCTTGCTGGGACAAGCTGCAAGCTCAGCTTTTCCCTGTTTTTGATGAGTCTTGGATTCGGGATTCGAGCTTGGCCTGGAGTCGGAACGGGGTTGTAAAATCAGGGATCAATTCCCACCGAGCTGGAATTCCGCACAAATTGAGCTGTCCAGGAATTGCCTATGGAAGCAGAAGGAATGTGAGTTCTTCCCTCAAAATCAAACTATCAAAAATGAAACTTCCAAGTTTTTCCAGAGGGCTCGGATTTACACCCCGAGGAATTGGATAGCCAAAAAACCATAAAATATTTATACTTCCCGCCAGGAAATCGAGATGGAAATAKAATTAATTCCATTTTCCAGCCCTTTTCCATCCCGGAAGCGAATCCAGCCCTCGAGCAGGCACCGAGTGGGTACAAAGCAAAATCCAGCTCCGCTCCAGGAACTTTTCCAGAACTTTCCATAAGGAATCACCCACTCAATTTGCCAGCTGGAAATGTGTATCCAAGGCCGTGCCGAAAGCAGCTATTCCCTGAATTTTCAGGGATAAACGGAAGCAGAGTCCTGTCAGCTGCTTTTGGCTGTCGCTTCYAGTTTTATTTTGCTCGGATATTCCAGGATCCAGCTTCCTGCGCTGTCTCTTCCCAGATCCAGCGGCATGGGACACAAAAGTTCCTCTTCCCACTCCCTGGAATCGTTAAACCATCCTGAAATTCATTTTAATAAATGAATTAATTATGATTCATTTAATAGAACAGAATTCATGGAATCCTGGGATGGTTTGGRATGGAAGGGATATAAAGGACACCTCCCATTATCCCAGGYTGCTCCAAGCCCTGTCCAGCCTGCCCTTGGACACTCCCAGGGATCCAGGGGCAGCCACAGCTTCTCTGGGAATTCTATTCCAGGGCCTCTCCACCCTCCCAGCCAGGAATTCCTTCCCAGTATCCAAAAATTCCCTTTTATTCACTATTTCACTTCTCTCCCATCGATTCCAGTGCCTCTCCCCTCCACTGCTCTTTTTTTCCATAGCTCCGCATTCCCTATTTTTTTTCCCTCTATCCTTGCAGGAATTGTCCAACACAAGGAGCAGCTCCCGCTGGAATGCTCGAGGGAACAATCCCAAGGAGCAGCGTTGGAATTCTGGGTACAAAGAAGTCACGGCTGAGCTGCTCCATCCATTTTTCAGGAGCTGGGATGCATCCGGAAAACCTACAAAAATCCAACTGCTCGCGTTTATCCTGCTTTTTCCCGGCTCGCGCTCCGGGTTTGTGCCTTTATCCTGTTCTTTTAATGGAATCACAGCCTGGAAATGCTCGAGGGAAGAAGGATCTCCGGGTGCAGCTTCCTTTGGAATTGTCCACCGGGGGGGTTAATTCATCATGGAGAGGGGAAAATTCSGGTGGGATCATTCCCTGCTCCTGCTGATCTCAGGGAAAAGCCCRGGAGGTGAGATCCTGGCGCGGAATGTGTGAGGAAAAGGAGGAATTGTGGGCTTTTTGTGGATATCTTTACTCAGAGGGTGGGGAAGCCCTGGCACAAATTCCCAGAGAAGCTGTGGCTGCCCCTGGATCCCTGGAAGTGCCCAAGGCCAGGCTGGACAGGGCTTGGAGCAACCTGGGATAGTGGGAGGTGTYCCTGCCCTTGGAAAGGGGTGGGACTGGATGGGCTTTGAGGTCCCTTCCATCCCAAACCCCTCTGGAATTCCAGGACTCCCAGACCCTTTCCCAGCCCTATTTCTGGCAGCCAGAACTAATTTGGAATTTCTGGGGTTTTTTGGGCTAAATACATTTGAATGAAAATGCRGGAGCACCGTGGGAAAGAGGAATTCTGGGAATTCTTTCGGGAAACAAAAACCTTTCCCACCGACTTGTTCCAGAGCAAGGCACAGCTGAAGCTGGCGAGCCGGAGGGAGACTGGAGCCATCGTTTTCCGGGAGCTGCTGGATAACTGGAATAATGTTACACCTGGAGTGGATATTCCATAAGGAACCCCGCTGGGATTCTTGCATTTGCCWTGAGAATAATTAACCCTTCTCATCCTGATTCCACGTTCGTTTATTCCTGATGGGAATACACGGTTGTTATTCCAGTGTCTGAGCATCCAGAACGGTGTTGGAAGATCCATATGGGATTGTCCAGCGCCGCGTCTATTCCCTGACTCCCAGTGGGAAGTTTTCCTTCCAAGCCACGYCCTCTGCTTGGAGCTTTTGTGGCTCCCAAAATCCTTTCCTTGTGTTGGTCCTGGTTATCAAAATTCATGGAAGGGAGGAAGGGGCTTGGCCACTCCTTGCTCCGTTTCCCGCCCGGATTGGATGTCCCCGCGCCCTCGGGATGTGCCAAGGGGAATTTAGGGATGAGAGGGGCATGGACACGGTGCTGAGCGCATCCCTGAGGATGCAGAGGTGTTTTTGGAGCTCTGGGCTCTGGTGGGATCGGGAGAAAGCAGGGAACGGCAAGATCCATCGGAGCAAGACAGATGAGGGAATTCTGAGCGAGCAGCACAGGACATTCCATGGACAATATCCATTCATCCTGAATGAGGACAGTCGGTCTGGTCGTGTCCTGAYGGGAGAACTCGGAGCTGGGAATGTTCACCTGGAGAAGAGAAGGATCCAGGGAGAGCTCAGAGCCCCTTCCAGGGCCTAAAGGGGCTCCAGGAGAGCTGGAGAGGGACTTGGGACAAGGAATCAAGGGACAGGACACAGGGAATGGCTTCCCACTGCCAGAGGGCAGGGATAGATGGGATACTGGGAAGGAATTCCTGGCTGGGAGGGTGGGGAGTGGCTGGRATRGAATTCCCAGAGMAGCTGTGGCTGYYCCTGGATCCCTGRRAGYGTCCAAGGCCAGGTTGGACGGGGCTTGGAGCAACCTGGGATAGTGGAATTGTCCTTTATACCCCTTCCATCCCAAACCATTCCAACATTCCTGCTTTTTTTCCATGATTAACGAGGCTCAGGATGTTGCTGGGTGGGTTTGAGGAGCACAGTAATCCATACAGGGAAGAGTTGCTCCCTTTTTGGGATGATTTAGCAGCATTTTGGTCTGGATTAAATCCCATTTTTTGCTCTGCTCGGTGTCTGCCTGCAGCTCCTTGGCTGCTTTTCCCAGAGGGCAACGATTCCCATTAATCCTGAAGTTTAAAACRCAGGGAAGGTTTAAACGGCCAAAAAACCTCGGAAACACGGGAAAAAAGGGCGCTGGAAAAGGGAGTGTCTTCTGCTCTGGGAATGCAATCCCAGCCCTGCCTGTGGGATCAAAGCTCTGGCGGAATTTTGGTGGAAAAGAAACTGTGGAAAAAAGATGGGAGGGAATAGAAAGAGTTTCAATGGGAGGGGGTGGGAATGGGAAGTGATGGAGATTCCGAGGTCTGCAGGCAGATGGAACATCGGATCCACCAGAGATAGGAAGAATTCCAGAATCCTGGGATGGCTCGGGCTGGGAAGGACCACAATGGGGCGTCTGCTCCAGCAGGGCCATCCCAGAGCACAGGGCTYGGGATTGTGTCYGGAATATCCCCAGSGAGGAGGCTCCAGCCCCTCTAAGCATGGAGTGTCACCACCTGACGAGGAGCATGGAAAAGTCTTTTCCCTTTAAAAYGCTCCGAGATTCCAGCAGAGCTCCCGAATCGTTTTCCTGACAAAACATCTCCTGGATGGGTGGCGAAGAGGYTTTGCTGCTGAAATAAAACCCCGAGCCTGGCATCTGGGAATTGGAGATAAGCAAAGAGTGGGAATAAAAATCTGGATCATCCCCACTGCGCATGAGGAAATGTGGGAACATCAACAGCCCGGCCTTTCCCCGGAGCCGYGGGATCCGTGTTCCCAGGGATTCACTGGGCTGGTTCGTTACATCATCCTTAATTGACACCTTTTTTGGGGAATTCCAGCAAAACGTCGGCTTGGAAAACATCCTGGTTTTTTTTTTCCCACSCTTCCAAGGATGAAATGTTACCAAGCAAAGCTCCTCTGGAAAATTAGGGAAGCGTTGAGGGTTTCTTCCCTCAAAAGTAATTTGTTATCCTGGATATTTCCAATGGCCTAAAATCAGAGGATGGTTTGGGAGGGACTTTTAAAGGTCGTTTAGTCCAATTCCCCCTTAAAAATCCCATTTTTAATTCCATTTGTGGATTYGAAAGGGATTTTGAGATCCCTGGACTGACACACCCGGAAGTGCTCAAAAACGAATGGAAGTGSCACTTCCCGATATGGATTAGTGCTGCTTCAAAGGTTGGACGTGATGGTCTTGGAATTTTTTCCGACCTAATGATCCTGTGATTTTCACTGGGAGGGTCTTATCAATTCAGCATTTTTAAAAACTGTTGGTTTTTCTGGAAAACCTGAGGAAAAAGGGCTTTTCCTACAGATTCCACGGGAATATTTTAGGGTGGAAAACTTCCCCAGAGCACTTCCGGTTGTAACCTGTTACTTATCCTTGCCTGGCGCTTTAGCCATGCAGGATCGAGGAAGATGGAGGGGCAATTCCCAAAGAACCCACAGCAATTCCCGCATGGATTGTGAGCCGAGGTTTGTCCTCCCCACGAGGTCCCTGCAGTCCCTGGGAATGTCACCMGTGAAATATCGGAAGTTGGACTCCGGCACCAAGATCCCTGCTGRTTTAATAAGAATTCCTGGTGATGCTTCACAGGCTCTTCCCATGGTGCCTCGGGCAGGATGGATCGCACGGGCTCCCCTTTCCAAGAGGGAATTGCGCCGGCCGATCCGGATGAGTGAGCGGAGCATCCTGCTTCATCACCAGCCTGATCCCGAAACTCCAACCCTGTGCTCCCTGAGCCTTCCTTTTCCCAGGAGCCGAGGCAGAGGATGCTGCTGTCTCCTCCTGGAATGGCCGACACCTCATCCCTCACGGAAAATCACATTCCATCAATTCACGGCTCCCGCGGGGAAGCTCCGTATCCCTCACGGATCGCGCGGAGCCAACGGGGATGAGCAGCSCCTTTTATCTACTCCTTCCCCCGAGGTCCGGGAGTGTATCCMRRATAAATCTTGGGAGAAGGTTTCATTTGTCTCCGGCGTGGTCGATACTCGGCTCGCAGGGGGCTGATCCGTCTGTTCATTCCCTTCATCCCGTCGGAAGAYGGATGGAGCACGGGGCTGGGAAAGGGATGCTGTTATTTCCTCTTCCCTCTCCGCCTGTGATTTTTGGAATAGGCTGACATGGAGTTTAATAAACACGCGGATAAAAGGGAAGGAAAACATTCCCTGCAGAGCTTCRGCTTTTGGACGGAGGAAGGAAAAAAGCAGGGAAAAATCTGAGATGTTTCAGATTTCAGGGGTGGCTTTGTTAGGAGAAGGAACGGGATGACTGCTCCTGGATTAAAATACCGGGAAGGCCGGGTTGGAATGGGCTGGGAGCAATTTGGGATAGCGGAAGGTGTCCCTTCCTTTTTGCTGTCTTTAATATAACACCCACGGTAACCCCAAACAAATTCCCAATATCCGGAAAGAACGGCGATGAAGGGACCGGAACAAAGAGATGTGGAAGCCCCGAATTCCATCGGCAAATAGAAACTCGATGGAATTTTACGAAAGCAAATCYTTGGGATTTGCACCTCTAGAAAAGTCTGCCTTTCCTGGGTTTTTTCCCAAGCCATCATTCCCGTTAAGCACGGGATGATGGCACATGGCAGGGAATCACCGGCTGGATATGGGATCAATCAACTCGGTGCTGATACGGCACAAATATCTGGGAAACGAGCCCAGAACGGGAGCTTGGGAATGCGACCTGCAGGGAAAGGTCCTCTCTGGGAAGAGGGGAAGGAAGGAGCTGGGTGGAGGCAGAGGAATTGAGGCTCTTCTCCGTTTTTCCCAGCAGATTTCTTTTCCCTGATTTTCCTGAATTCCACCCCGAGTTCAGCTCCTTCCAAGTGCATCACTGCGGAAGCGATTCCCGCAGTTCTGCTCCTTATGGAATGGGAGGACAATTGAGTCTCCACATTTAGYTGATCATTCCCAGTATTTTTTTCCCACTCCAGAAAAAAAGGCAGAAAAATCCAATAATCCACAGGCCAGAGCTGGTTCTGACATCCTCCTGCCGGGACAAAGTTGGGATCCGTGTAAGGAATTATGGAAATATTCCAGTCTGTGATAATTTCATTTAAAATATTAATAAGTGGCTTTGGGGTTTTAGCCCTTCCCTAAAAACCAAAGGAATTTAAATTAAAGGAGTATTCCTTCATCTTTTTTCCATTCTCTGTCCCATTGATTAATTTTAGGGATTTAATTCCTATTTAAGGAATTATTTCAGGGTGTTTTAGGGAATCTCAACTCCTCCAGGATGGATAACACATCTCTGACAGCCCAGGCTTCCCAGAGAAACTGTGGATGTCCTATCCCTGGATATATCCAGGTTGGAGAGGGCTCAGAGCAACCTGGACTTGTGGAAAGTATCCCTGCTCTTCTCCCGACTTTTGTCAAGAAAGAATTCCTCGAGGGAACAAGCCACGCCTGAAATCCCAGTGTTTCCCGGTGATTCCTAAAATAAGGAACAAAATTAATCAAGGCGAGACTAAATTCTCCTCTCCTCCTTCCCAAAACGGATCAGCCCAAGGAGAGGGAAAAACACAAAAAACCCCCAAAATTCCTTCCGCGGTCACGGGAGGGTTTGGATTTGGGATTTTTTATCCCGTTTTTACAGGAAAGCTGGATTTTCCTCCCCGCTCCAAGCGAGAATTATTTCCAGGCTAATCACCCCTCAAGCACAGGAACCACAACGAACACAATCCGCRTTTTTCCCGGCGCCCAAGGACGCTGGATAATTCCCCAAATGACAGCCCTGCCTCTGGAAATTCCTATGGTTTTCCTGCACCTTTTCAGGGAGATTTTTCTTCACAATCCGTGCACAAACAGGGAATGTCATAACRGGAATTACGGCCACTCGGCAGGGAGAAACAGCACAGGAGAAAGGACGAAATCCAGGACTGGAATTTGGAGCCAGGCTGGGAGAGTTGGGAATGACCACCCTGGAGAAGAGAAGGATCCAGGGAAACCTCAGAGCYCCTTCCAGGGMCTAAAGGGGCTCCAGGAGAGCTGGAGAGGGACTTGGGACAAGGCATGGAGGGACAAGACASAGGGAATGRCTTCCCASTGCCAGAGGGGAAAATTAGATGGGATATTGGGAAGGAATTCCTKRCTGKGAGRGTGCRGAGTGGCTGGAAYGGAATTCCYAGAGAAGCTGTGGCTGCYCCTGGATCCCTGGRAGTGTCCAAAGACAGGCTGGATGGGGCTTGGAGCAGCCTGGGATAGTGGRAGGTGTCCCTGCCCATGGCAGAGGATGGGACTGGATGCTCCTTAAGGTCCCTTCTGAYCCAAACCATTCCAGGATTCTCCAATGGGAACAGGACCCTGGAAGGATCATTCAGTCCTGTTTCAATCCAAACCCACCCCATTTCCAGCCTCCTTTCCCCCCTCATCCAAGCTGGGCTCCCTTTGGGAAAACCACGAGCTCCGTGTCCCTAAAAATCCCGATTTCCCTTCCATCCTCGGGGGGAAGGAGGAACGAGCTGATCCGGCCGAGTTCTTTCCAAAGGAATTTTATTTTTTTTTTCCCTTCRCTTTTGTGGCGGTTCCGCCCCGAAAAGCTCCCGAGTTCTGCTCACCGGGAGGCAGGAAAAGCGGGAGCCGTTGGAATTCGCTTACTCRGGCGCTCGGAGCTGTGGAGTCAGTAGAGATCGCTCGACCTCGGCGTGTTTAATGACAGGGGCAAAAAAAATGGGAATATTTCCAGTTGTTCCATGCACGTGGAAAAAACCAAGCCCTTCCCGTTAAATATTCTCGCATGAGAGAGGAATGAAAAGGTGGAAAAGCAAGGAAAAGCRGGAAATGTTTTGTGTTGTAAGGCCTGGATTGCCCCGGGATGGAAGGGCGGGAAACGAGAGGAGAGCAGGGAATTCAAAGGAGTTTAGTCCATGGGAAGCGCTTGTGGAAAAGTGGGAGCTGGGATGTGCTCCCAGGGAACAGGGACGGGAGGAGAGGRAACGGCCTCGAGCTGTGCCAGGGAGGGTTTAGATTGGATAYTAGGGAAAATTTCTCCATGGAAAGGGTTTTCAGGCRTTGGAGCTGCCCAGGGAGGTTGGGAGTGCCCATCCCTGGAGGTGTCCAAGGAATTCCTGGATGTGGCACTCAGTGCTCTGGGCTGGGGACGAGGTGAGGATTGGGCACAGCTTGGACTCCGTGATCCCGGAGGGATTTTCCAACCACACGGTTGAGCTGCTGGTGTGGAAAACCAGGGGAATTTCTGCCTCCTTCAGCAGTTCCCGCATGGAATCCTCATGGAAAAAGCACTTTGGGTGTTTTCTGGGCACTGTTTCCACTCAGTGGCACTTTTGTTCCAAACCCCCGGGCTTTTCCTGCCTGGAATTGTCCTGCTGGCATTTCCTCRTCCTGCTCCTACCATCAGGCATCTTTCCAACAGGGAATGGCCAAATCCGGATGGGGGGAGATAACCTGGAAAAGCAAAGCTTCCGTCTCCTCTAAGCCATAAAACTCCAGTTCCCGAGGGAGGAAATCGTTCCAAAGGGGTGGAAAACCAACTCCGCAGATTTCCACGTGCAAATCCAAGGTGTGAAACGCCCTGGGCACATCCGCAACATTCCCAGCACGTCTGGAATCACAAAGACATTGGAAGCACTTGGATCCTGCCCTTTCCCTCCAGCTCCAGCCCAGGCAGGCACGGATCTCTCCTTGAGAGCTTTGTGGGAGTGTTGAGTGCCTAAAATCCCGTTTTCCCGCTCCCAGCATTCCAAAGGTTAAACCCCAGGCCGCAGGTCCGACTTTCCAACTGTGTTTCCCTGGAATTCCTTGCCTTTCACCACGAATAGAGCGAGAAAGGGTTCGGCTGTCATGGGATCTTGGAAAACATGTCAATCCCGGGGAATGAACCAGCAGGTGGGTCTGGAACGGCACCGGAGCAGAGGGAACGTCCTGGGATTGGAAGGATACGTGGGAAAAGCTGAGTGACCACAACGGGCAGCAGGAAAATCCCTGAGGGACAACGACAGCTTCCCGCATTCCAGAGGCTGTGGATAAAGCCCTAAATGAGTGGATCAATAATGGATATTATGGTAATGATAATGGGAAAAATCCTCTTTTTCCCCTCCTCCCAATCCGGCTGCCGGGATCTTGGATACAGCCTGGTCCGTGCCGGACAACCAAGGATTCCTTTTGTTGGGATACAAATGGAAAAGGGCCTTAAAAAAGAGGTTTTAACCCTTTATCATCCCTGATGTGCTCAGGGAGTTGGAATAAACGATCCTYGGAGGTCCCTTCCAACTGAAATATTCCGTCTTTTCCATCTCTTCCCATTGGAAGGAAAACCCTGCACSGAGCAAATGTTAGGAGTTAAAATTTAAATTAAGGAATCACCAATAACAGCAGAAATCCCTGGATAAATAATAAATAGTGTCCCTGGATAAGTGTCCCTGGCCACCAACTTTCCAATGGATAGGAAATCCATAGGAAAGGATGGATTGGAGAACGATGCGGGCTTTCCGAGGAGAACAGCAGAATGCCAGGATATTTAAACTGGAATTTATTGCCTGCTCCGCTTTTTTTATGGCATAGCCGTGCTATGGAGGACTCTGGAAAATGAAATACAGAGGATTCTGGGAAATGAACCATGGAGGATTCTGGGAAATGAACTGCAGAGGATCCTGGAAAATGAACTGCGGGAAGCTTCCGGAATTACAAAGAATCCGAAGGCCTATCCAGTACTGTCTGAAGATGAAACAATGGAAAAAAGCAGGAAAGATCAAAAATTCCAACCTTTTTGGGAGCACAGCTCCATGAGAGCAAGAACGTAAAGAGGAATAWTTTTAGGCATAAAGTCGGGAAAGGAGGGATAGAGGGGAATGTTTTGTTTGGAGACTCAGCCCCTGCACAAATCCCAAAGCAAAAATCTGGGAGACGCCGGGGAGAGTCGCGAGGGATGCAAATATTCCGGAGGAGGGAAGTGCCGGCAGCACAGGGAAGGACTCCAGGGGGTACGATCGGTGTGCAGAGCCCGGGATTCGCACTCCACAATCCTCGTGAGTCCCTTCCCGCTCGGGATATTCCGGGAATGATCYGCTGTCCGACAGGTTGGGTGTCGGCGACCTCCGCCCCACGCGGATGGGGATGAATCACATTCCCGGCGCTTCCGTAAGRTCCTTCCAAGCTCCTGCTCCGGGCTGGAAGACGAGAATGGATTTATCGGAAGGCTTTGATGAGAGCCTGGAGTGTTCTATCCYAGTTTTCCTGCAGGAGCCGTCCAGGTGCACCAGCTCTGCCCACAATTATCCACACCAAAGGCATTTAATCCGTGTTTTTCCACRGTGGAGCAGGGAAAGATGAATTCCCGGTGTTTATCACAGCTTGGGGCACAGGTGGGAGCTGTGGGTGCCAAAATTTCCTCCTTTTCCAGATCATTCCAGGTAGCGGAAAGGGCTRTAGGCACAGGAAAAGTGCTCTCTGCTGGAAATAAACAACTGGGATCACACCCCAAGCACCAAAATTCCACAGAGGAAGAGAAATCCTCCTTCCAGGACCCMAAAATGGTGGAGCATTCCCTTCATAAACACGGAGGGCCCAGCAAAACGGGAATGATGAGGAATGCCCAGGCTCAGGGAGTCAAAGAGGAATGGGAAAAGCGGAATTATTTTGGAGGTGAAAATCRTTTGCCGTAAATATCTGCCAAACCCCAGCTCCAGGTGCCGGAGTTATCCTATTCCCACGAGCGGAATTTGGGGAATATCAGCTCAAATTCCCTCCCCAAGTTCCTCCCTCATCTGTGGGGTGTGAGCAGCTGAGTCGGGATTTTTCCTGCCTGAGCTCGGGATGAAAAGCTTTCCCWTCAGGAGTCAACCAAAAGGCCGAGGAAGAAGCTGTGAGCCAATTCCGATCCCAGCACGACGGAAAAACCGGGAATCTCCGAGTCATTTCTTGTGCCAGGTCCTGAGTGGGGTAGGAGATGCAAACGCTGCACGTGTGTCCTCCTGCTGATCCCAAACTGAATCCCACTAACGAATTACACGGATCCGGAACTTCCCAAAGGATGCCCACGGATTCAAAAGTCATCCCAATCCCATCGCTCTGCCCACGAATTGGAAAATATCAAGGAATTTCCAGGTTGGATATTTAAAAGTTTCTTTTCAGAACGACTTCAGCAGCTCAGAAGTGACTTTGGCGTCTCCCTGTCAACATTCCAGCCTGAGTTTTTATCCCGAGGAATTCCGACGCCGAGATCATTCCTGTTGTGACACGGAGACAAAACGAGGGAACACAAAAGCCAGGCCTGGATCCGTTGTTCCCCCCTGGTTTGCGGATCAAAGGGAACAACCCAGCCTCGGAAAAGCGAGCATGGATTTGAAATCCATCACCCTGGCAACACAGGGAACAGCCAGAGGGGAACTGGAATGGCCAAACTTTGGGATCGGCMGGAGTCTGCTGGAGCAGCCGGCATCGAAGGTATGGATCGTGGTCATTCCCACCCAGGACACCCCTCAGGACACTCCCAGGAGCTGAATTCCGGGAGTTGGATTGACTGGAAGATGAGCTATTATGAAGTAAAGATGGATAAAATGCACCCCCCCCAACACTCCTGGGCAGGTCTTTGTCTCTCAATCTCGAGGAGAATCCTTGGGGAGCATTCCCAAATCCCAAAGGAGGAATCTCCACCCTCTCCAGGGAGGAATGYGATAGGAGAAGCTCCCCCTCACTGTGGGGATGTTTGACTTTGGGGTCGCTGAGCCAGGCTGGTTGTACCCTAATTCCACACCAATCCCGGTACGGGATGCCCCTCTCATCCCCGCAATGGGATGTTGTCCCAGTGGATTGACCACATTCCAGGGAAACCATCCCGCTCCGGGCTCCAAGAGCTCCAGGCCCAAGTGGATGAGTTTTGAKGACAAACCGAGCCAGCGGGATCGGCTCACAAGCCGAGATTTGCTCATTCCCACGGAAAATCCCATCACTTTGGCCAAACCGGCGCTTCCCTTCCAGCGGGAAGGTTTATCCTGCTCTTCCCAAGCAGCAGGAGCTSGATCCAACACTTGGGCTCAGCTAATAGCGGATTATCCCTGGGRATTCTCCCTAGGGAAAGTGGTTTAGAAATGATCCTTCCGATTAAAGCAGCGACACTTCCTAAACGSAAAAGCTGCGGATGGTGGGATGGGGAGGGATCAGGCGCTCCTGGAATCCTTGGGAAAGACATCTCCCTCTAGTCTGAGGATATTCAGGGAACGTCAGTGGTTTTTAGGGATATTTCGAGGCCGATTTCCATCTCWCCCACCTGGAAAGACTCAAAACACCCCACAAACGACGCGCTTTTAACCGGAAGAATTTTTGGATGCATTTTTAAGGGATTCAAATCATTTTTAAGCAAGAATCCCAGGAAATAAACCCCCTGGCGCTCGACCTCCAGCCACGTTCCCTTTTGAAGGTTATTTCCAATAAATTCCGGGAAGTGTTTCCGATGAATAAGCGATGTCCGCGCTCCCGTATTATCCTGCCACGGAGAATTTAGTAAAATATGGGCAATTTGCTCCCGTTCTTCCCACTTCCCATGAGCCTTTTAAGCTGCAATTATCCCACRCTCGTATTTCCAGCCTCCTGAGGTTTTTATCGTGGAGCGCTGGAATTCCTTTCCACGATATCCGCCCAAAAAAAAAAAAGAGGGAACAGTAAAAAAAGGTTTGAAGAGAGCAGAATCTGCATTTAAGGGATGAATATTTTAGAGCCTTGCGTTAGGAAATGGCAGCTTTAACTCGGCGRGAGAAAGTTCCTTTAAAAAAAAATCGGGAATTCTTTTTTTAGGGCTGGCTGATCCGAGCGATGGCTCCTTGTTAATTAAAATAAAAGATTTGTGGGTGCTAAAAGGCAGAAATAATTAATCTGGAGACGGCGGGAAGAAAGGAGCTGTTGTTCCTCAAAAATTCCTCGTCAGGTTGTGCCAGGGAAGGTTGAGATGGGATATCAGGGAAAATTCCTTCGTGGAAAGGGTGGTCAAATATCCGAACAGGCTGCCAGGGAATCCTCATCCCTGGAAGTGTGGACTTGGTTTAGTGGTGGTGTTGAGCTGGGAGAAGGACTCGGTCTTGGAGGTCTTTTCCAGCCTCAGCCATTCCATGATTCTCTGATAAAGCATTGGGAAAATTGAGGGAAATAACTGACTCGCCACTGGTTCAAATTCCTGTTTTTCCAGCACTATTCCTGCTGAAATCATAGGACAAGAGCTGCCATTTCCCCAAATAAAAAGTTAATTTAAGCTGCAGAGAGGAGCTTTCCCAGTCCTTTTCCCAGAGAGAAAGGGGAATAGGATCTGGCTCCGGGATTCTGGCTCTGCTCTGCTCCCACGTCTCCTCAGGAATATCCCAGCCAAAGCCATAAAAAAGGGAGGAGAAGAACAAACTCCAAAGKATTCCAGAGGAGCTGCGACGTTCCCTACGAAGGGATCTGTGGTTGAATCCATTTCCCGGTAATCCTCGGAAGTGTTCATAAACCATAATAATTGGGAAAGGGAAAAAATCAGGGAGCAAAGTGGATTTTGCTGCTTTTTCAGGACACGTTGACTGGTGGGACATGGAAGGGATGGAAGCACTGTGGGATAACTTGGAAAATCAAGTGGGAGTTTCTCCCAAGGCTGTGAAAACGCGGGATCCATCCCCGCTGCTGAGCACGAGGAAATTCCATGGAATTGAGAGGCGAGAAGTGCGGAGAGGAGGGAAAAAAGCTCCTTTTTGCAGTTTATCCTCAGCCTGCGGAAGGAAAACGATGGAAGCAAAGTCACAAGGTCACTCCTTGTAACCTCCACGAGGAGCTGGGATCCGTTCCAGTCTTGGAATTTCCCTGCTCCCGACTGCAAATTATCCTTGGTGGGGATAATGGAGGCAGATCCCCCATGGATGGGAACGATCCGTGGGCTSTGGGAATTTCTGTTGCACATCCAGGATTGGTGGGGGTGCGTTTTGGTGCTGAACATGCCGGGAATTCCCGTCGGGAATCCGCTGAGTATTTCCCAGGRTTGTTCAGTTCCTAGGTGAGCAGGAGGACTTGGAAAATGTTAATTTAATATTAAAGTTAATTTAATTTTGCAGCTCGAGCAGCAAAACGTTCAGGGAAGATCCAAGTGTAATCCAAGTTCGATATCAACTTCTTGCTCCTTAATTAATGAAACTCCGTGGATTCTCCTTATTTGTGGGTTTGATCCCTGATTTCCTCAAAAACCCCACAAATGCCGATTACAGGAGGAATGTTTATGTACGGAATTCATTTTTTGGGACCATTTCTCTGGGCGGAGCAAGTGGAAGGATTCTTCCTGCCGAGCTGAAAAAATGAAATATTAGAAAATGAAATATTAGAAAATGAAAATAAATTTGGATTTTTTTAAGCTCACTTTGATGAAAAACTCGGCTTTTGGTGTTTGTCCGAAGGGTTCGCGGCCGATCCTGGGGCCACGCGTTTGAATTCCGAGGAAACTCGGAATTAGCGGCGACCGCGGTGGACTTGAGGATATTCCAGGTCTTTTTTGGCCTTAACCATTCYGCGATTCCATGAATTACAGCCACAAATAAGGAATTCAATTCGTTTACTAGAATTATATCCTGGTGTTCGGGCCCGGGGTCGTGYGGATATTTAATCATGGCAAATTTCCCGGAAAAATGCTTCATCCGAAGCTTTACCTTTCAGGAGGAGATTTTTCAGTGCAGGTCGTGAAAAGAAGGAATGTTTTCCACTCTGTTTGAACTCCAGGCTTGGAGTTTTTCCCAATGGTTTGAAGATTTTCCGGACGTGTGGATCGATAAAGTTGATTTGCAGCTACTCCAAGATTTCTTTATCCAAAGGATTTTCTCCTAGTGGGAAAATCTGAGGTGGCAAGGTGAATGTCCTTCCTTTTTATCATTTTCTCTTTAAATCCCRGGTTTTTTTGGGATTGCTTTGAAGAGGAAAAGGTGACCCCCGTAGCCAAGGGTTTACAGGAAGAAGGGATGAAAACGGCAAAGAAAATCCGGATTATGCCATGAAAAAGTGGGATATGCAAAGATAACTCAGTTTTAATTAAATTAAGAAGAAATTCATATTTTCCAAGGGCGTCTCCTGCCGCCTGGAGCACATTTGGAGCCTTGGGATTGAAGTAGGAGGAAAAGCAGAGGAAGGACAACCACGAGGACAGAACCAACCTCTTTTTCCAGGTCCTTCCGGGCCGATCTCTCCATAATTCCCACAGCAAGGGGAGACAAGGTCTGGGAAAAACAGGAATTCTAAAGAAACCAGGTCAATAAGGACCTTAAATCTCTTGGTTTATATTCCTCACATACACCTGGAGCCATGGGATGTTTTTTCCCGGTTCCTTTCCATGTGTASCTCATCCCAAATGATCCACAGAACGTCCATTCCCAAAGCTGCCGCAAACTCCAGTGCTCCGGAAGGAACGTGACATTCCAAAGTCCTTTTCCACCTTCCTGCCCTGCAGACCCTGAAAAAGAAGGAGGGAGAGCCGTGGGCAYGTGGAAAGAGGTTTTCCTTGGAGCAAAGATCCCTCCCCCATCATCTGTTCCCGCATCCCACGCAAGCCAAGGTGACCGATCCCGTTTGGCATTCCAGAGGTAAAATTCCTGCCAAATGGATCGGAGTCACTGCAAGGTCCTTGCGGGAGAAACGCTTGGAGCTCGGATTTAAATATTCAACCCCTTTTCCCATTTTTTTTTTCCCTTGGAATTCGTCCAATCCTTGCTTTTTGGGCAGAATCCGCACATTTCCGTTGTTAATGTTGGTCATATTAAGGAATATCCATCATTAATATTAAAAATAAAGCATTTCATTCCTAATTAATTCCTCTAACAGCACCAATCCCGTTCGGCTTAAACCAGAATTTCTCCTCGAATTGTGTGAATTCCGCCCTGCGATATTCCCTGATGGAATTTTAACGGCTGTAGATTTTGCCTTAAAAAAAAAATTTCYGATTCCAGCCCTTCCCGCGGTCCAGTCCATCAAATTGTGCTGGGAAAGGAAAAGCTCCAAAAATTTCCATCTGCGGCCGTTAACAAATCCTTGGCTCCGTCGATAACGTCTCGCTCCGGGATCGTGCGCCTGGCCAGGGTTTTCCGGATAACAATCCGGATGTCGGGAAAACGCAGCGGTTACGGATTGATATCGGCGGCCGCGTTCCAGGCGCATCCATAAAAAAGGGATTCAAAAATACATCCCGTGACTTGCTGGGGACTGGCAGGGTTTGCGTCCCCAAAACATTCCAGGATCCACCAAAACTCCATGGATGCCCTTAACGCGCCAGCGCTTTTCCAAGGGGAACGTGCGTTCCRTTGTCTCTGGGATCCGTCGGAGTGGCAGATGGAGAGCGGAGCCCTGGAGGAAGGAGTTCATCCAGGAATTTGCTGTTCCATCCCAAAGAAGCTTGGCTTGTTGGATACTTATCCAACCCCAACTRTCCCACCTTGAACGATCCTTGCGGTCCCTTCCAGCTCCAGGATATTCTGGGATTCCCTGATTTGCTCCTCAGTAGCTTCCCTACRACTCCACTATCCACAATTCCCTGACAGGATCCAGGTGGGAGTTGGGATCTGCTTCCAGGGAGCAAGGGGCAGGACAAGGGAATGGCCTCAAGTGRTGCCAGGAGAGGTTTAGGTTGGATATTAGAAGGAATTTCTCCATGGAAAGGGTGGAACTGCCCAGGGAGGTYTGGAGTGCYCATCCCTGGAGGTGTCCAAGGAATTCCTGGATGTGGCACTCTGGGCTGGGGACAGGGTGGGGATCGGGCACAGCTTGGACTTGATCCTGGAGGGCTTTTCCAACCTCAGCGATTCCATGATTCCGTGATTCCTTAACCCAGACACGCTGAGCTCTCAGGTGTTTTCCATCAGACCATTCCATGCATTCCATCTCCAAATCCATTTCCTGACAAACTTTGAGAGGTTTTTTTTCTTTTTTCCCTGAATTGCCTATCTGGACAACTCCGAGCTGTGAGGCTGGAACAGTTGGAATGCTGGGAAAGGCACAGTTTTTTCCTCCAGGAGTCACAACCAACCCAGAGTGAGGAATTCTGTGCCCCTCATCYGACGGATGAGGACACCTCCCACTATCCCAGGCTGCTCCAAGCCCCATCCAGCCTGGCCTTGGACACTTCCAGGGATCCAGGAGCAGCCACAGCTTCTCTGGGAATTCCATYCCAGCCACTCCCCACCCTCCCAGCCAGGAATTCCTTCCCAATATCCCACCCATATCTACCCTTTTCCAGCTTAAAGCCATTCCCTGTGKCCTGTCCCTCCATGCCTTGTCCCAAGTCCCTCTCCRGCTCTCCTGGAGCCCCTTTATTCCCTGGAAGGATCTCTGAGCTCTCCCTGGATTCTTCTCTTCTCCAGGTGAACATTCCCAGCTCTCCCAGCCTGGCTCCGGAGCAGAGGGKCTCCAGCCCTTTTTTAATTTTTATTATTTTTAAACTCTTTCCTTACCAATTGTTTCCTCTCTTGGTTGTCAAAATTAATCCCATTCTTATTGGTTTCTTTGGAATTTTTTCCAGTTTTTTTTAGGATTGAAAATGTTCAGAAGAAAAAGGGGTGGCAGAGATGTGGAATTCATCCTCTCTGGAATTTCGGGTGCTTCAGTGGTTTTTGGGTGGGGGAAAGGAAAGGAAAGGAAAGGAAAGGAAAGGAAAGGAAAGGAAAGGAAAGGAAAGGAAAGGAAAGGAAAGGAAAGGAAAGGAAAGGAAAGGNGGAAAGGAAAGGAAAGGAAAGGAAAGGAAAGGAAAGGAAAGGAAAGGAAAGGAAAGGAAAGGAAAGGAAAGGAAAGGAAAGGAAAGGAAAGGAAAAAAAGATGGAATCAGGTTTGGCAGCTCTTGATTCCGAGTTCATGAATCACCTCCTCCTTTCGGAATACACATGGAAAACCCCTGGGTTTTGCTACGCTTGGAAACCAGGATTTACTTTCTGTCCGGAAAGAGCTCCAGGTCTTAAATTCCATGGCAGGAGAGTGTTTGCAGCCTGGGAGCTCCGAAAGATTCATCCAGGAGGAATCAATTCCTGCTTTCACGGGATAATTACAGCTGGCTCGGTGAGCTCCAGCTCCTCGGTTTTCCATGGGAACGTTAAAAAAAAATCCATTTCCATACAAATTCCCTTCACTGCTTTTGTATTTGCTGCCGAGTCCCAGCATTTCCTTGGATATATGAACAATTCCCTCCCGGCTGGTGCCGTAAATATTCCTTTGGGCTGAGGCGTGCTGGCTTTTCCAGGCGTATTTATTCCAAGGGAAGMGCTAAATTTCCCGGCGTTGGCTCCGGGATGGATTTAAGGAGCAGCAAAATGCAAGGGAGCTTTTGTTTTATGGGATACGCTCGGGATCAAATCCTTTTTCCAAGGCGAAGGGAACACGTTTTGCTCATTGGGAGAATTCCTTGGAAGTTTGTGGTTTTTTCCCGGTGTTCACAGAGCGCGGGAAGTTAATTCCAAATCCCTTTGAAAGGTGGAAGAACACGAGGAATAAGAGGAGTGGAGAGGGAAAAGGTGCGGTGAGGCAATAATCCATCCTTAAAACCTCATGGAATGGTGAAGTTTAAGGAGGGAAAAGGAATAACAAAACAAATCCCATTTATTCAGCCCAGAGGTTCTTTCCARTTTTATCCTTAATTATCCTGGGTGGGATCCATTGTATTCCGGCTTAAAAACTGKCAGTGGTCCTAAATCTGGAATTTTGGCTTTCCGAGGAAGAGTCTGGGGTGGGAAGTGCCTTGGACAGGGAGGGTGGAGGGAGGAGCTCCAACCTCTGGTCCAAACCAGATCCATCATTTTGGAAAGRGGACCTGGAATGAAAGACATTTGAACAGGATCTGGGCTCCCATTCCAGCTCTTTCCCGGATTTCTGGATGATCTCAGTGCCAGAAGGGRAGTTCTCTGTTAGTGGCATCCCAGTCTCCCCAGGGAAGGGAAGGACTGTCTTTTCCAACACTGGGATGTGGGAAGGAGATTCCTGTGGATGAGGAATGTCTGTGCCAGAGTCCTGTTTCTCGGTCCCACAGCCTAAAATAATTCCAATATTCCATTTATATTCCTGACTTTGCCTTCCTTTGCATCTTGTCCATGTCCGTCTTTACTCTCCAAAATCCGGGATAAGATTCCCTGGGCACATTTGGAAGGGTGAAGTTTAAGGAAGGARTAGGAATAACAACAAAACAAATCCCATTTATTCAGCCCAGAGGTTCTTTCCAGTTTTATCCTTAATTATCCTGGGTGGGATCCATTGTATTCCGGCTTAAAGATTGGCAGTGGTCCTAAATCTGGAATTTCGGCTTTCCGAGGAAGAGTCTGGGGTGGGAAGTGTCTGGGACAGGGAGGGTGGARGGMGGAGCTTTGGAAGGGGCAAATGGGCAATTATCCCTCATTTCCCGGCTCAGGAGGCTTCAATCCCTGGATAAAGGCCGGAAGGAGAGGAGGTTTTTCCCAACAGAGCTTTTCCAGGTGACCACATTCGGCTCCGTAAGAAACTTCCCTTCAAATTCCTCGTGATGTGGATTTGGCTTTGTCCAAACTGTGCCTGATCCATAGGGAGGTAACTGCACTTCCGGAAGGACTTTTATTCCAAGTGCTGAGCTTCCCTTAGTGCCCCTCCAGGCCTTGGAATGTCTCTCTGAGACCACACCCCAAAATCCGGATYCTCCTCCCGGTGCTGTGGGAGAAACGAGGAGAAAACCACAGGAATCGCAGAATTCCAGAACGGTTTGGGTTGGAAAGGACCTTAAAGCCCATCCAGTCCCATCCCATTCCATGGGCAGGGACACCTCCCACTATCCCAGGCTGCTCCAAGCCCCGTCCATCCTGACCTTGGACACTTCCAGGGATCCAGGGGCAGCCACAGCTCCTCTGGAAAACTTGTGCCAGGGCCTCCCCACCCTCCCAGGGAAGGATTTTTCCCAAATATCCCATCTACATCTCCTCTCCTTCTGCCTGAGGTGACTCCCCTATCCTATCCCGGTKAAAATTCCTTCTGGCAGCTGGAAAGCGGAGGGAGAACCCAACATTCCTTCTGGAAGGGACAAGTGACAGGATGGAGCAAGAGGCATCGGAGAACCTGCAAATCTCCACAAAAACCTTGGGAATATTCAGACAACTCAACACCAACTTATCCCCACAAACACACAAAGCCACGGGGACCATTCCCTCGGGATTGTTTTCCYGGAGCAAATCAGAAGAGAATTTTCACGGAATTGCTTTGAGAATCACATGAAAACCATAAAACCAACCCCAAGAAATATCCCAAATATTCCAAAAATGCACTCAAACTCCACAAATCTCATTAAAAAGAGAGACAGGGAGGAGGCGCCAAATTGTAAAAGTGGCCTGAAATTCCTGGGARTTTTAAAATTTTTTTATCTCTTTTCTCCAGCTCAGTTAAGGGAATAATCGTTTTCCACACATTTGTAAGTCGGAAAGGGAGAAGAATCCATAAAAATGATCCAATCTTGACCTTGCATGGAAGACACTGTGGAATTTCCTCTCCTTCGTCCCTAATTCATCCAAGGCAGGAAAAATACTTCTGACATCATCTGAGGCAGAGATCTCCCAATCCATTAAGGAACAAAGGAGAATCCTTTGGATTGGTGCTGATGAACACCTTGGGATGCAGAAATCTCATTTATGGATAACTTTCCTAGGAGCTACAACCATGCAAATCCCAAATTATATCATTGGCGGATCCACGTGGGTTAAGGCTGGTGGGATAATTCCTGGCCCGTGGTCCCGTTCTGCCGCAGGCCCTTGGAATTCCCAACATTTTCTCCCGGTGAGGATCCATTCCCAGCTGCACGGGGGGCTGGGAACACCTTCCCTCCTCCCAGCTCCTGACAAATCCCCCTCCTTGCTCAAACCGGGTGAATTCCCGGTGTTCCTTCTCTCATTCCGGTCTCCAGCCTTTCATTCCCGTTCCTCCTCCCTCAGCTGGGTTGGAGGAATATTTGACAATTCACTCTGGCTGCAGGGAATTTTATTTCTGACCTCGGGAATTTTTTTCCAGATGTTTTGTTCCCTTCTTCTGATTTCCCAGCTGTCTTTTCGAAATGGAAGTGCCAGGACTGTGCTCAGGATCTCCGTGGAGTTTTCCCAGCGCTGGAAGCAGGAATAAAATTCCCTGTCCTTGATTTCTGCAGTTCTCCCTGTGCATCCAGCAGGACCAGGACGTGGATTGTTCCGAGTTCTGGGCTTCCCGATTTGGGAAGGACATGGAGGGGCTGGAGCGTGTCCGGGGAAGGGAACGGAGCTGGGAAGCGGCTGGAGCAGCAGGAGCRGCTGAGGGAGCTGGGAAAGGGGCTCAGCCTGGAGAAAAAGGGGGATCTTTTCCAGGAGGGGGCAGCCAGGGGGGATTGGACTCTGGGAACAGGGAACAGGGACAGGAGGAGAGGGAACACCCTCAGGGTAGGCTCAGGTTTGGACATCAGCAGGAATTTCTCCATGGAAAGTGTGGTCAGGCATTGGAATTGGCTGCCCAGGGAGGTTTGGAGCGCCCATCCCTGGAGGTGTCCAAGGAATTCCTGGGCGTGGCACTCAGTGCCGAGGTGGGGATGGGGCACAGCTTGGACTCGCTGATCCCGGMGGACTTTTCCAACCTCAGTAATTCTGGGATTCTTTCTCTTAAATGATTTTCCTCCCTTTCCACCCCACAATCCCTTCTCTGAACCTTTCCCGTTTCCCCTGGGCTCAGGGACTCAAAGCCAATCCCAATATTTTGGGAATAATTGTCCACCGCAAAACCCGGCTCAATATCAGCCCTCGACGAGCAGCCAGGATTTCAGGAATTCCCCTTCCAAAACTCCGCTTCCATCCTTTCCCCTCATTCTCCACATTTCCGAGCTCCTGGAAGAATGAAATCAGATGTGCCTGACACAACTCCTTTGTCGTGAGACGCTCCTGACTGGAATTAATTCCATCCTTATCTTTTAATCCTTCTTGATTTCCATATCGGCTCCCTCATTATTCCGCCCGGGACTGAGGGCAGATTAATGAGCCCTGGAGTTACTTGGATCATCACAATTCCTTTTTTTTTTTTTTTTTTTTGAATTTTAATGTGAAAAATTCAGCCTTTTTTTGGTCTTCTGGAACGTCTTTTTCATGGTATTTATTAGGAATTCATAGCAGCAGGGAAGAGATTTTACGGAGGAATTTTTTTTTTCAGGATTCTTGGCTGAAATTGATCCAGGTTTGCCTAAATTCCCGCGAATTTTGTCTTTTAAAAATAGGAGTTTTTTGGATCGGGAAGATGTTCCGTCATCCCTTCCCTACAATCCATGAAAAGGTGGATTTGGTGGGYGGGTGGGGGAGCCTCGCTGGGATAATTTAATAATCATTATTGATAATAATCCCAAATTAATTGTTCATTTTAGGGCTTTCTCTCCCTGTATTCCCGAGGATCCAGCGCCCACAACTTTCTCCCCGAYGTGAGCAGCTCATTCCCATGTCCCAATCCCATTTGTCCCTTCCCAAAGGTCTCGACAGGCCCGAGGTTTCCTGCTTAATTACTGCTGGATAATTTCATCCATTAAAAAATACGAKCTCGTTAAACTTCCACGCGGAGCTAAGAGAGATCCAGGAATCCCRACAAGGCGGGAAAAGGATGGGAAAAGGAGGATTTTATAGGTTAATCCCAATCCTTCCTGCTCAGAGYTTGGTGTGGGTTCAAGCGCTTCCCAATCCCTGGAAGTGTCCAAGGTGGGGTTGGATGGGGCTTGGAGCAGCCTGGGATAGGGGAAGATGTCCCTGCCYGTGGCAGGGAGTGGGATCRGATGGGATTTAAGGTCAGTGATGCCCCAAAGGAAGGAAAAATACTGGAATGTCCAAAGTCCCTCTCCATGTTTCTTGTGGCTCCTTYGTGTCCTGGAAGGTCACAATGAGGTCATCCCAAAGCTTCTCCTCTCCAGGCTGRGCAATCCCAACTTTCCCAGCCACTTTTATCCCGAGTGCCTCACCCCCATCCATTCCCTGGGAAAGCCGTTGGGATGAGCGGGGTGTTGCAATGATATTCCCAGAAAAAGGGGGCAYGGGGCTGACGARGGATGCTCCTGTCAAGCTCCCACTSCCTGCAGGACACRTTTTCCCGTGTTTCTGACTCCATTCACTCCAAAGGGAGCCCCACAATGCAATGCTCCACAGAATCTTGGGAATTCACTCCTGGAAGCGTCACACGCTCCTTCATCTGGGAGGTGACAYGGAATCAGCAGAGCAGGAATTCTCTCCGGACACCTCCGGRGATGGACACTCCAAACCTCCCTGGGCAGYCCCTTCCAAGGCCTGACCACCCKTTCCAKGGAGAAATTCCTGCTGATATCCCAGCTGAGCCTCCCCTGGCCCAGCTCGAGGCTGTTCCCTCTCCTCCTGTCCCTATTCCCTGATATTCCCGGAAAACCACCTTGGAACGGCGAGGGTCGAAAGGTTTTCATGGGAAAAGCYGGAAGCCTTGGAAATTTCAGGCAACTTCCTGTTGTTGTGTCCCTGCCGTAAAAAAAGCGGCAAAGGAGAAATCCTATTCCATGGAAAAGCCCCAGTGAAGGCCAAATTTGTTGATCTGGGATTTGAGATCCTAAAATCCATAAAAAAGAGAAGATCTATGGAATTTGCCGATCCAGCCTTTCCTTACAGATTCCCGTTAAAGATCGTTCCCTCCCAAGGCAGGATTCTCCTGTCATCTCTCAAATCCTGCATTCCTTCTGTTCCAAATCCCGGAATTTCTGTCTCTAACTCCCTCCCAAACCCCAAAATCTTCCAGCTCTCAGGGCTTTTATTCCCACGGATTTGTGGGCGTTGGGAGCAAAGAGCTGGAGAGCAGATCSAGGATTCCTGATCCGCCAGGGCTGGGCCTGCCCCTTCCTTTCAGTCACTGATCCAGAGCCACATCCCAGGTGAAGGAATTCTCCTTGTTCCTTGATCCTTTGGGAAGTTTGTACCTCAATAATCTCTGACCCAGTGGGGTCACTCCACAAATCCAGGCTGGGAAAAGAATGGATGGGGAGCAGCCCTGGGAGAAGGACTTGGGATTGCTGGTGGGTGAGAGGAGAAATTCCAGAGATTCTCCAAGGGCTGGATCCAGGCTGGGAGAGCTGGGAATGTTCACCTGTAGAAGAGAAGGATCCAGGGAGAGCTCAGAGCTCCTTCCAGGGAATAAAGGGGCTCCAGGAGAGCTGGAGAGGGACTTGGGACAAGGCATGGAGGGACAGGACACAGGGAATGGCTTCCCASTGCCAGAGGGCAGGGATAGATGGGATATTGGGAAGGAMTTCCTGGCTGGGAGGGTGGTGAGAGGCCCAAGGAGTTGGTATCCATGGCTGGGATGTGCGTAAATCATGGAATTCTGGAATGGTTTGGGATGGAAGGGATATAAAGGACATCTTCCACTATYCCAGGCTGCTCCAAGCCCCATCCAACCAGGCCTTGGACACTTGCAGGGATCCAKGGGSAGCCACAGCTCCTCTGGGAATTCTATTCCAGGGCCTCCCCACCCTCACAGGCAAGAATTCCTTCCTAAATCAATCCAATAAAAAGATGTCTTCCTAAAAATAATAAAATCAGGCTTCCAAAATTCACGGATCCAACAAAAAAGCACGCACAAGGATTTATTCAAAGGTGTCCTGTAGGATTTGGAAGCTGCTGTAGGAATCCAGGATATTTAGGGCTGCATTCCCTCCTTGGAATGAGGGTGACAGCTCCGTACATCCCAGGAAATTCAGCTGCTTGGTGTTCGGGCAGGAATTTTGGCAGACACATCCATTTGGAATCTCCTCGCCAGGATGATCCAGTGTTCACTCTGCTAGGACTGAAAGGGCTCCACATGGAGCTGTAATCCATAAAATAGCTCGGGAATGACGTTGCCATAAATTCCAGTGGTGCCCTGACAGGCTGCAAACGSAGACTTCCAGGGAGGGGAAATCCGAGGCTGGGGTGAACTCCAGCTCCGGAAAAATCCCYCTCCGGCTTCCCTGGAGCCCCTTCAGATCCTGGAATTTGCTGGGAGGTCTCCACACAACCTTTCCTCCTCCAGGCTGAACATTCCCAGCTTTCCCAGGCTGGCTCCGTAGGGGAGGTGCTCCCATCCTATTATTCATGGATGCTTTAATGTGATTTTTAAAGGTCATTTTTGACCCAAACTGTGCTGKTTTTTCTGTCGTTTTATGATCCTATTTATGTGCCAAGGCGATATAATCTGCTCCGTGAAAGATTCCCTGGAAAATTCACGCCACTGAGCCTTTTCCAATGCCGGAATTCCSATCCCCCACGGATTGTCCCACCGCAAACTCAGGATTTTGGGGTTTAATACCCATAAGAGCAGGGAATGAGGCGGATCCCTCCGCGCCGGAGCATCCCGAGGTCATCCTTAAAAAAGAACTGGAATTTTGCCGAGTTCGGCTTCGTCGGCGAATTCCTTTGGGCTCCCGAGGGAACGCCGGAATGTTGTTTCAGCAAAACACGCTTGGATCCGTGGGGTTTTGTTTTGGAGAGGGATCGGTAGGGAAAAGGCGCACGGAGCTCCCCGGCGGAGGGTCGGATCCCGGGAATCTTCGTTGAGGCTGTGTGAATTTAATGAAATTTTGTGTTAATTTAATGAAATTTTGTGTTAATTAATGAAATTTTGTGTTAATTTAATGAAATTTTGTGTTAATTTAATGAAGTTTTGTGTTAATTAATGAAATTTTGTGTTAATTAATGAAATTTTGTGTTAATTTAATGAAATTTTGTGTTAATTAATGAAATTTTGTGTTAATTTAATGAAATTCTGTGTTAATTTAATGAAGTTTTGTGTTAATTAATGAAATTTTGTGTTAATTTAATGAAATTTTGTGTTAATTTAATGAAATTTTGCATTAATTTAATGAAGTTTTTGGCCTTTGCCAAGAGGCAGCAAAGCTCAGCCCCCCCGGAGATTTCCCAGTGTTCATCCCTTTCCCGCGTTCCCGGAGCTGGGGCCGCAATTCCATCGATTCCAGGCACGGCACAAATTCATGGCGGTAAAATTCCCGCGGGCTGAACAARATAAGGTGGATTCATCCCGATTTTATGGTCGCCTGCTCCCTAATCCGTGTTGTTAACCCTTGTTAGGATCCCGGAATGGTTTGGGATGAGAGGGAGATTAAAGATCATCCCATTCCAGCCCCTGCCATGGGGAACAACTTCCACTATCCCAGGGTGCTCCAAGCCGTGTCCAACCTGGCCTTGGACACTTCCAATRGCCACTGGAATGTCAGATGGAGAGGATGGATCCCTGGGAATTCTGTGGTGTGGGAAGGCTCGGGACGAAGGTGCGGAATGATCCAGAAAGGAGCAAGTAAAAGTTACAAATTGTGGGATAAAGGAGAWCAGGGAGAAAAGGGAGCTGAGGATGAGGAAGATGAGACTTAAACCAGGAATCAGCGAATTCCTCTCGGCTGGAAATGGGAATTCACTTCCCTCACCATCTCCCAGAGCACGGGATGCTCCTTCCTTCCTCCCCCAGCAGCTCCAAGTCTCTGCGGCTTTTTTTGGGAGATTTATGTCCGTTTTTCCGCACATCCCATTAACCGCCCCGTAAACTAAATTCCAGGAGCTGCACGATCCAATCTGCATCCAGCCAGGCGATTTTCTCCCGGCGCRTTCCCCGAATCCAAGCGATGCCGGGAACAGGAAGGTGAGAATCCACGGAAGAGCAGCTCTGTCTCCTAATTAAACCCAAKTAGAATAAGTTTATCACTGCCCAGCTCCCTGCCAGTTCCTATCTCCTTCATGATTCCATAAAAATGCCGAATGTCCTCCCTATTCCCGGGAATCCCTCGGTGCGGAGGATTTTCAGGGCTGGCTTTGTTCACGTTCGGAGCAACGGTGGAGTCACGGTTCGAGGGGCTCCCCTCCATTCCTTCACTTTATTCCCGTTAACCATTCCCGAGCTCGAATCCAGGATTTTCCTCTTTCACATCACCCAGGGATACAAACCAAGCTTTTTGCCTTTATTTTTGTTTTTTTTCCCTGTTCTCTCGGACATTGGAGCATTCCCAACAGTGCCAGCAGGGAAGGGAATTCCCTTCCACCACCCCAACTGATCACCGAGCTATTCCCACTCCGAGACGAGCAGCTTTTCCTTTTCCCATGCCACAGCTTCCCTCTCCGAGGCCATTTCCAAGGAGCCCTTTTTTGCTCAATCCCAAAGAAATCCTGCTGGGAGCAGCTCTCCGGATCCATCTCCCCGTTTTTGCTCGAGGCTTCCGTGCATCCCATTCGGATGGATCCATTCAGTTGGCCCAGCACTGAGGATTTGGATCCAGCTTTTTATGACGTTAGAACAATTCCTTTAGGAACATTCCACCTTGGAGAACACCAAGCGCTTCAGAGGAGTCTGACTGTAGCTCTGGAATTTCTCCCGAGCMGTTTTCATGGGAATTGGTCTTTCCAGCAGCTTCKTCTCCCAGCTCCTCAGTTCTAAAAAGAACCAAGCGACTCCTGTGGCGAAGCAGCTTCAAAAATTCCAGAAAAAATTCCCGATTTCCATCASTGAAGCAGAGCGGTGAAGATTCCCYGCTTCCCAAYRGTGTGCACCTGGGAACAGGGAAGAGGRGGCGGGATGGAGAGATTTTGGGAAGTCCGTCAGTTTAGGAGAGAMAAKAAGCCAAATTTTTTGGAGGCAAATGCCTGATATTGGGGTTAAAATAAATGGGATGCTCCAAAAAAGGTCGTGGAATGTCCTGTTTAGCAGGAAGACAATTCCTGTGCAATTCCTTGCGTTTCTTCCCTCAGCACAAAAGGATTGTTCAAAGAAATAAAAAATAAAGAACTTATCTCACGGAATGCCAAAGGGAAATCTGATGGGATAACGAGCAAGGATGCAGGCAGAGGAGATTTTGGGATGAGATTGTGGGATAATCCCCCGGGAGAAAAGGATGACTTCATTCCACGGACGGAATTATTACCTCAGGCTGAGCACGACTCCAACAAACAACATGGAATTATCCCATCCGTGCATTAATGGGTTTTATCGTCGTGTTTCATGATAAATTCCAGTTCCTAGTGGCCCATTTCATGGAATTGTGGGTAAATATTATCCATAAAAAGACGTGCCAGGGAGGAAAACTCCATGCCATAAAAACTCCATGCCGCAATCTCACCTTCGGTGCGTTCCCTGCCGGGCTGTGCGCATTCCATGGCTTGGAACGCTCCGGGAATTTCCCAAACCGGTGATTTTTCCMGCTGTTGGGARGAGTTAYGGGGACTGGAGCACTGCCAGCRGTGCCTCATTCCCTTCCCTGTGAAAATCAAAGTCTGGGAAGGGCAAAGACGTAAAATATGGAAACGCGACAGCACCAGGAGCAGCTGGGACAGCTCCCTGTGCACATTCCCGGGCAAAAAGCCCCTCTGGAGGYGTCCRAGGAATGCTTGGATGTGGCACTCRGTGCTCTGGGACGAGGTGGGGATCRGYYGAAATCTGGATTTGATGTTCTTGGAGGGGTTTTCCAATGGCAACAATTCCATGATTCTGCGATCCATGAAACCGCGAGCGTTCCACTTGGAATGCACAACTCAGGATAACCTCAGAACCCAACCGAACAAAAAATCCTATATCAGAGTTTAATTAAGGGAACTAAGGAATATTTTGGGGTATATCCAACCAGGAATGGGTTGGATATCCATGCCAGCATCCCRTAAAATTCCCAGGCATTCATTTTTCCTTCAGCCCCAGAGTCTCCGTGTCCGTCCTTCACCCTCCAGACTCCCGGTGAAACCCAGCCCAGCTCCAGGCCCTCCGTGCTGCTTTCCAGGCTGTGCCACTTTTCCGCTGCTTTTCCCACTCGGAACACCCGCGGGAAGCTTCTCCTCTCTCCACGGCTCCGTTGGATCCAAACAAATCCCACTGAACCCTCCCTTCCCGCAGCAACACCCTTTTAACTCCAMCAAACTCCCAGAAAGCGAACTTTGAATTAATTCTGGGATTATCCCACGTGTCCTTTTGCTTGGAAAAATCCTCACCTGCTTCCACGAGGACACGGAAAAATYGCCTTAAATCCGAATACAATCGGAGCGACCCCAGGCCCTGCCAATCCCCCCAGGATCTGGGATAATTAGGGAGAATCCAGCTAATAAAGGGAAATAATTGCTCTCCACCAGCGCTTTATAAAAATCCATGGAGCGGCAGACGCACAGCGCGGTGATTCCACGGATAGGCGACGGTTGATTACGGAGCTCCGGGCGGGAATGATCAGCTCCATGACTCCGTAATCAATCCCTCGCCTCGGTTTTCTCCTGATTCAAATTGCTCCCGGAGTGGCTGTTCCGTCGCGCTCTCCTTCCCGGAGGGAATTTTTATGGACAGCAGTAAACGTCCGGGGTTTGCTCCCTGGGATTGCCTCCCTGAGGTTTGGATGTGTAATCCGAGCGTAAACTGGGATTGTGGAGGGATGGAGGAGGGAAAAATGTTTAGGCACAGAATCCCAGGATGGGGTGGGTGGGAAGGGATTTTGAAGACCAGGGACAATTTCCGCTATTCCTGGTGGCTCCAAGCCCTGTCCAACCTGGCCTTGGACACTTCCAGGGATCCAGGGGCAGCCACAGCTTCTCTGGGAATTCCATCCCAGCCCCTCACCACCTTCAGAGGGAAGAATTCCTTCCCAATATCCCATCTAACCCTGCCCTCTGGCAGTGGGAAGCCATTCCCTGTGTCCTGTCCCTCCATGCCTTGTCCCAAGTCCCTCTCCAGCTCTCCTGGAGCCCCTTTATTCCCTGGAAGGAGCTCTGAGCTCTCCCTGGATCCTTCTCTTCTCCAGGTGAACATTCCCAGTTCTCCCAGCCTGGCTCCAGAGCAGAGGATCTCCAGCCCTGGGATCACCTGAATACAGATAAATCATTCCCACATTTCCATATCCCTGACGGATTGGTCTTTGTGGGAAAGACCGAAACCACAGCCTGATATTCCCAGCTTTCCAGAAGTGTTCCCTCGCTCCCACTCGGCTGTTTCCAGAGAATTCAGCTCTCCTTCCCTCTGCCAGTTCTCCCAGCTCCTCAGCTCGAGGTTGGATTGGGAATTTTGAAATGGAGCAGCTGATTGGGATTTTTAAACCCAGCAGAGACCAGCAGAGAGCTTAGAGCTGCACCCATTCCAAGCCAGTCCAACATTTGGGATTGGGTTTGGATGTCCAGGGATTTTAAGGGATCCTGGTGGTTGCTGAAGGTCTCCTTTTTGGGAAAAAAGGGACAATTTGACTCTGTAGCTCCTGGGATTGGTCCCAGGATATTTTACTTGGAATATTTTTGGTCTGGGCTTTCATAGAACCACAGAATTTTWAGGGTTGGAAAAGACCTCTGGAGATGATCCAATCCAATCCAATCCAATCCAATCCAATCCAATCCAATCCAATCCAATCCAATCCAATCCAATCCAATCCAATCCAATCCAA
>JACAXG010000127.1:1110667-1121824 GCA_018881555.1 Amblyornis subalaris
GAAAGGGAAATTCAGCTTTGATTCCAAAAACAAGCCACGGGAAAAGCTTTCCCAAGGAACCTTGGATGTGAGGAACGAGTGAAGGCTCCGAATTGGGAGTCAAATAAGAACTCGTGGTGTGTTTTTTTCAGGAAAAAACCAATAAAATAATTAAATAAAATAATTAAAATAATTAAAATCTGGAGAAAAATTAATTTGTGAAGTTTTCCTTTCAATATTTGAAGGCCTGACTCAGAGAGCAGCAACAACATGAGAAATAAAGGAGATTTTTCCCACATTTTGCCCGAACTCGGAGCAGTGAGGATCCCATAAGGAAAAGAATTTCCTTGAGAAATAAAGGATATTTTTCCCACATTCTGCCTGAATTCGGAGCAGTGAGGATCCTACAAGGAAAAGAATTTCCTTGAGAAATAAAGGATATTTTTCCCACATTCTGCCTGAACTCGGAGCAGTGAGGATCCCATAAGAAAAAGAATTTCCTTGAGAAATAAAGGATATTTTTCCCACATTTTGCCCGAACTCGGAGCAGCGAGGATCCTACAAGGAAAAGAATTTCCTTGAGAAATAAAGGATATTTTTCCCACATTCTGCCCGAACTCGGAGCAGTGAGGATCCCATAAGGAAAAGAATTTCCTTGAGCTCTCCGAGTTTTTCGAGTTGTGTGAGAAGATCCAGGGAATGACCTGAAATCCCAGTGCCTCTTTCCAGGGAATTCTGCCTCTGTGGGGCACTGGCAGGTGATGATCCAGCATTCCCAAAGCCTGGTGGAATCACCTCTTTCCAAAACAGGGAATCATCACTTTCCAAAATGGTTTTTTTCTACTTCCAGTTCATCCCAAAAAAATCCCACCCTGAAGCTTTTCATAATGGGAGAAAGGCCAAAGGGAATTTTAAAAAATTAAAATTGTGTTCACAGCAGAAAATCCATCTTTTTTATGGCTCCCTGCCTTCTTCCCAAAAAATTCTGGGAATTAGGTCTTGGTCAGTGCCATATGAGGAAAAATTGGGAGTTTTTGCTGTTGAAACTCCGAATTGTGTTGTTGAACACAGACTCAAGAGTGGTTCTGTTCTTTCCTGGATAAATGGAAATTTGGGAGTTGGGTTTCCGGGGGAACTGATATTTGGGAATTCAGAATTTGCTTCCCGAATTCGTTGTCTCCAAGAAAATTCTATTCGGTGGATCCACTCCTGGCTGGATGATGGGAAAGGTGCTCGAGGCGAGCTTGCCAGGTAAACAAAAATATAGAATTTATTTTACAAATGGGTTTTTATCCGTCTTTGGAAGGAATAACATCCATCAGAAAATATCCCATGAGGATTTTAATGCTTAAAAAAATTGCCTTTAAAAATCAGAAGGAAAAGGGGAAATGTCCAAATCTGCTCCAACAAACAAATAAATACATCCAAGGAATTCATACCAAGGAAAAAATACAGTGAAATCAGTGAAAATGATCCAATTTGTGGATTATTCTCCTCAATTCAACCCAAACCAGGAGCTAAACCAGGAATATAAAACTCCATTGTGTCCCAATGAACAGCGGCCATGAATAAATCCCAAAATCCAGGGAATAAAAGGAGCACAAATGGAAAACTTGAAGTTGTTTTGATCCCTTTTTCCCTGAAAAATCACTGAACTTGGCTCCCGATATGTTTATTTCAAGGACAACCGGATTTCCTGCTGGAAAACTGCCACACCTGCTTTTGCTCCAGTATCCAATATCCCAGTTTCTTCCTCATCCTGAAGAAAATCGGCTGAGCTGGCACTTCATGATCCCGATTTGAACCAGACTTTGGAAGGAATAAATTCCCGGGATGAGGGGAAGGACCAAAACGTCACCGGTGCTGTTTCTATGGAATTGTCCAGAGCTGATCCTGGATGATCTCCAACTCCACAAACGACCCTTTAGGGTCCCCTTTTGGGATCGCTCTAGGGAAAACCACATCATTCCTATTTTCCCATCAAAACCAGGGAAAACTCAGGTCTAAACCATCCCACCCTGTTCCTCATTTATTTCCTCATTCCAAACTTTTCTCAGGACACGGACAAGGGGGTGAAAACAAATAAGGATGTGTGTGTTCCATTTCCATTCCTAGGAATCCCCCCAAATTCCATCACATCCCACGCCGCTGGCGTTGGATTCCTCAGCTATTCCATGAATATTCCTTTATAGGAAACACAACGCCGGGAGCCAGGGAATCGGCAGAGCTCCATTAAGCCAGGGAATGGTGCTGATTTATTCTCCCTGAGCTCCTCTCCCTGCATCTTTATTCCCGATGATCCGGGGATACAAAGAGATGGAAAACGGCAAAGGATTGATGCGGATTGTGGATGCCCATCCATCTCTCCGATCTTCCCTGGCTTATCCCGGCCTTAGTCAGGAGGAAAAATCATATTTAATGATCTTCTTGCTCCCATTCATTTATCAGTTGACTCGTTCCGTCCAGCGGAAGGACCGGAATGTCTATCCCGGGAAAATTAAAAGGGATGTGGCTGTGGAATTGCTGCCGGCTCTGATATTCGGTTTACAAACAGCTTTTCCAAATATTTCCATCAAAACCCTTCTTACAGCAAGGTTATTTTACTCCCTCTCGGTTTTAAGTGGAAAGAGATTTTCTAAAGGAAAAGCAAGGATCGGAATAATTCCTAAAGAATTCCTGTGTTGTTCTTCCCAAAGCAAAACCCCCTGGCTTTAATAACAGAGTTCCCTGGAGAAGCGGGTCGTGTTCTTGGAATTCAATCCCGAGCTGCTTTTAATTTAAAGGTTCCCTACGTTGTTATTTTGGCCAGGAAAATTTACTTAATTCGAAAAAAAAATTCCTGTATTTCTGGTTGGCGATGTTCCAAAACGTCCTGTCGGGCACCTCATCCCGGAATTCCCGGTTTTAAATGAACACGGAGGTGTCGTGGCCGTGATGGAGCAGACATGAATTTCAGGTGAATGTTTATTTCAGCATCTGGAGATGCAAAATAAATCCTTTAGCTGAGACCTCAATCCCATTTGCACCGGAAAAAAGGAACTTTTAAGGATTACGTATGTTGGGAATCTTGGGATGTTGCTCAGCCACTGGTTTGGAATGAGGCTCATGATTAAATGCTGTGGTTTATAACATTTACCAGGAATTTGTGCACCAAAATAAACACTAAAAGTCTTTTATGGAAGTGTATTTAGAAGGAATATTGGGATTAGAAGGAATTGTAGAATTTTTGGGTTTTTTCTGTTGTCGGAAAGGGCTGAAACACCAAATAACACAAATTGCCTCAAACCTATTTGGAGAATATTAAACTATCAAATCCCACGTTAATACCTCATTTTTCCCCCTCAAATAGAATGGAAAAATACAATTCCACGCTTTTATTCATTTGGTATTTCCTTGTTGGAGAAGCATCCGAAGCGAGGGCGAAACAAACCTGAATTTCCAGGTTGGAACGGCGGAATCGCTCCCGATGGGATTCGGGGGGTGTCCCGAGGGAAAGAGGATGAATCCCAGCCCTGATAATTGTTATGGTTTGAATCGGATTGCGAGGAAAAAGGACAAGGCCTGAAAGCAGGAATTCAAATTTGAATTTGAAATATGGAGCAGNATCCAATCCAATCCAATCCAATCCAATCCAATCCAATCCAATCCAATCCAATCCAATCCAATCCAATCCAATCCAATCCAATCCAAGGCAGGGTCACCTGGAGCAGGCGACCCAGGAATGCTCCCAGGTGGGTTTGGAATGCCCTCCCTGTCCATCCCTCGGCACATCCACGACAATGCCACACTTGTGCCCTTCCCACCACCTGCTGTGACTCTTTCTCATTCCACAGAAAAAGCGGGATGAGGGAGTGACGGTGACACCAGACTGCTCCATCCGCCAGCTTCGCCATCCCGGCCGCTCCAAAAGGTTGGGAATGGCCACTTTCCCTTCCCAGATTGCAGGTGGAGTCCCTCAGGCTCCAACACTTCTGGCTGAGGTGTTCCCATGCCAGGTGTGTCCATATGGAGCTGGCGTTGGGAGCAGGATCCCTCCCTGTAGGATCTGGAGGATGGAGCATCTGCTTCGTTGGAATTCAGTGGGAATGAAGAAATCCAAGCCTCTTTGGGAGTCCTGAGGAGCTGGACAGCGACTGGAAAAATCATTTTGGGAGCTATTTGGGTGGGAAGTGGAGACCTGATCTTCCAAACCTTCCCACCATGAGGCTGCCCTGGGAATTTCCCAGGGAAGGCAGAGCAGCTCTGCCACAGGATCCAGAGGAAAACAGAGGAAATATTTTCCCACCACCACTAGAAGAAAAAAGGGAATTTTAGAACCGCGCTGGGCCCGGCCTGGGTGGATTTTGGGATGCGAGCCTTGCACAACACAGGATTTTGGAAAATTAATTCCTTTATTTGAGCACTCGGATCCCTCCCCTCACGTTGGCTGAAGGACCACAATGGCCTGTGTGGATTATCCAGGGAAGCAGCATTCCCAAAGGTTTTGGTGGAGCAGAGTCCCTCGTTTGRCATAACTTCCCAATTAATTGGGCATCATTAATTAAGCTGTGACACAAAATCTTATTATGGGAGCTCATGTCACCTYCTATTAACATTAATCCCAGAAACAGGAAAATCTGGGATGGGGAAAAAGGCGGATTGCAGGCTTTCAGGTCTAAGACATCCCCACTCCGCCCTCACCATCCCATTTTCCTGCTGATTTCACGGGATGAGGCAGGAATCCCATCAGCAACCTCAAGCTGTGTCCCACAAACCCTCAGGGCTCCTCCAGACTTTTCCACATTTTTTTCCATCCCGGCCGAGTTTTGCCCGGGGTTCATCCAACGTTTTGTCCTCCATCCCATCCTGCTCTGGAAAAAATTCCCGAAATAGGAGYTGAGATTCCTCTTCCATCCCTGCTCGGGGTTTTGCTGCCTCAAGGTCAGGAGAACTCTCTTTGCCGCAGTGCCGCTGATTTATGCACTCCGAGGATTTTCGGAGCAGAGGATTTGAATAAAGTTAAGGAAAAATCCACGCCTTTTCCTGTCGCACTTTATCAGGATTGAATCCGCGCCGAGCTTTCCCTTTTTTTTTTTTTAATTCCCAATTAAATGCAGCTCTCCCTTTCTCAGGCTGTTCCAAGATTACTCCAAAGAGAAAGGAAAGYATCAAAATCCAGGGAAATTCAGGAGCTGTCGCATAAATTGGGAAAGGGATTAAAATGTTGCCGGATCMGACTCCATGAGGCTCTCGGAATCTGCCCCTCTGGAAGTTGCTGCTGCTTAAACCAAGAGGCAGAAAGGGAAATTCAGCTTTGCTTCCAAACACAAGCCACGGGAAAAGCTTTCCCAAGGAACCTTGGATGTGAGGAACGAGTGAAGGCTCCGAATTGAGAGCCCTGATAATTGTTATGGTTTGAATCAGATTGCGAGGAAAAAGGACAAGGCCTGAAAGCAGGAATTCAAATTTGAATTTGAAATATGGAGCAGGAATTAAAAAATGGCATCCACGCCTCCGGGGCCTCGAGCCAAACTGATRAAACAGAGGAAGAGAAGGAATAATTAGGGATAAACTTCCCAGAAATCTGCGTGTCATCCGCATAAAACGGGATTCCGGATCTGCGGATTCCTCCGGTCAGAGGAAGGGRAGGGGGAATAAAGGTGAGCCCCGGGGGGGTGTCGGAGGGATCGGATTGTGTGGAATCATCAAAAATGTGGGAATATAAGGAGAAGACAAAAGGTGGTGAGGAGCTCCGGACCGGGCTGCTCGTGGCCGGATCCTYAGGGAATTTCTCAGCTGAGGGTTTCCCTATAAATCCCGGAATATGGGACTCCACCAGGAGTGGGGCAAAAATGAAATAATGAAGTTGCCCTGGCTGGAAAYGACTCCTTCCCACCCCTCCTTCCCATTCCCGGAGCAGGGAATGAAGGCAGGAGGCAGCTCAAYGGAAGTGGGGAAGGTCCTAGAAAGTCACTCGCGGGAGGAAGGGCTGGGAGAGCTGGGAAAGGAGCGCAGCCTGGAGAAAAGGAGGATCATGGGGGATCTCCTGGCTCTGCACAGGAGGGGGCAGCCAGGGGGGATTTGGGATTTTATCCCAGGGAACAGGGACAGGAGGAGAGGGAACGGCCTCGAGCTGGGCCAGGGGAGGCTCAGGTTGGACATCAGCAGGAATTTCCCCATGGAATTCTTTCCATGCTCAGGGAATTCCATGACTTTGCCATTGGATGATCCAAGGCTGCCAGAGCTCCAGGAATGTTTGGATTCCCACAGGGTGGGATTGTCGGGGTGTCTGTGCAGGGCCAGGCGTTGGATGATGATCCTGGTGGGTTCTTTCCGGCTCAGGGAATTCCATGATTTTCTCATCRCTTCGGCAATGAGTTGCTCTTGATGGTGGGTGAGCAGGAATGTTGAGGATTCCCCATGATCTGCTGGAATATCCACGTGGAATTTCACCCAGGGAAATCCCAAATGTCGTCAGGGAGGGAGTTTGGAGAGTGCAAAGTGTGGGATTTAGGGCTGGGAATTAGAGGCTGAGTGTGGGAAGGAAAAGCAGGAATAATTTGGATATTGGAACTGAGGAGACACAGCCAGGGGATGTGAGGAACTGAGGAATCCCTGAGGGGAGCGTGAGGATGGAAAAAGCAGGGATAATTTGGATATTGGAACTGGAGAGACGACGCCGGGGGATGTGAGGAAGTGAGGAATCCCTGAGGGGAGCGTGAGGATGGAAAAAGCAGGGATAATTTGGATATTGGAACTGGAGACACGACCAGGGGATATGAGGAGCTGAGGAATCCCTGGGGACTGGGCAAGGCCATCCCATCCTCAGACCTTGCCTTGGAATTTTATCCTCCAAACTGCAGGACCAGGAGGGAAAGGATCAGAGGAGACCTTGCCTGGTGATGTTGACCAAAATGATCTTAATTTTCCTCCTTTATCCCAAGTTTTCTTTGCCTCTCCTGCGCTCTCCYGGCTCAGATCGTGATTCCGTTGGGGCCGGGAATATCTTTRTTCCCGGGATCTSTCTGTGCYGCCTGGCACACACGGTCCTGCTCCYGTATTAAAGAGCCCTTCCAAAGCTTGTATCCTAATAAAGTCAAAAAAAGGGAATGGGAAGTATTTCCTGAAAAAAAATCGGGATCCTCAGTGAGAATGGTCAGATCCCTGCGGCCACCCCACGGACACGGGAAAACAAAGGCTCCGTTGTTAGGGAAACTGCTGCTCCGTAGGGATTCAGGGAACATCTGATAAATTCCACAAATCAAGCCTCTTACGAATATTCCGATTTTTTTCCTCCTCTCGGAACAGCTCCCGACTGAGGATCGGGAGCAAGRTTTTATCTCCTAAAGTTTTTCCAGGATTTTACCTTTTCTTGTTTCCTAAAATGATTTGGGAACGTGGGATAGGGGAGGGGGCAGGAAAGGAGGTGGGAATATTCCCGGTGAGCTTCATCCTAATGGGAATGTTGCCAGGGTGTGTTTATTCCCATTGGGATTTCCTGCTTCACCAGGATTTCATATAAAGCATGGATAAAGTTGCCCCACAAATGCCCCTGGATCCCTGGAAGTGTCCAAGRCCAGGTTGGATGGGGCTTGGAACAACCTGGGATAGCGGAAGGTGTCCCTGCCTGTGGAACTGGWTGGGATTTAAGGTCCTTCCCAACMCAAACCATTCCATGATTCCATTTCCAATACATTAATTATCCACTCAAACTCTTTACTTCCAAGGCTCAGGAGAAGCAGGGACAGTGTGGAGTTCAAAGGGAAGGATTTACGGAAATAAATCCCTGCCACAAATTCCGATCTGTGCTCCGTGTCACTCACCAAGGACAAAGGAGTGGCACAAACACAATCCTGGAATTCCAACCGCCCTTTGGAATTCCTCCCTCGTTGATCTGCAGCAGAACGAGAGGAAACCACCCCGAGTTGCACCGGGGGAGGTTCAGGTTGGATCCGAGGGAAAATTCCTTCATGGAAAGGCAGTGGTGGAGTCCCCATCCCCGGAGSGATTTCAAATCCATGTGGATGTGGCGCTCGGAGATATGGGGAAGTGCTGGGAAGGGTTGAACTCCGCGATCCTAAAAGCCTTTTCCAACCGAAATGATCCCATGTCGGTGCTTCCCTTTTTGGAATGGTTGACGGAAAAAGGAAAAACTGAATCTCCACCACGCCAATTCCATCCACGGACACTCGGCTTTCCAAACSCTCCGGCGGGTTAAGTGCTCCACTTCCAGGATTATTATCCAGGCTATTCCCTGGAGCGGGGAACGGAGCGGAGAACGGAGCGGAGAAGCCCTAAAAGCCACATAACAAAGGAACCGGGAATTCTCGTCACTTTGCAGGAAGGGCCATTCCTAATCGGAGCAGCTCCGTGACAGGATGCCAATTGTGGGAAGGAACTCGTTTATCAGCGCCTGGAGTGGCTAAAGAGGATGGATCTGCTGTCATTCCCGGTGATTCCGGAGCGGGAACACAAATAATCCATGTGAGCAGCATCCCTGTCCCAGCTCCAGGGGCCTCGGCGCTCCCAGTCCGATCGGATAAGGCTTGTTCTCCATTCATCTGCTTTAACGAACTTCCCGACCTTCTCCCTCGCTCCAGCCACGAGGAAATTCCCAAAGAAATCTCGCCCCGCGCCTTAATCCCGTTTTCCGAATAATCCCGATRACTCGAGGGGGAATTTTTACAACATCAGGACTGAGGAAGGAATTAAATAATCCACACRGAGGATACTCCTCGGAGGAATTCATTCTGTGGTCGATTCCCAGCCCTGATTCATGGGGAAAACTGGGCCCCGGAAGGACGTGGAGTATTAAATCCCATAAAAATTTACGCGGATGCCTCCAACGAATCCGTGCCGCCGTAAAGCAGCGCGGAGGAAAGGTCTTATTTATGGAGCGAGGCATAAATCAGGAGATTTAGTGGGATCATCCCACAAAGGGAGAGTAATTAAACGCCTCGGGATCGGGGATTGTGAAAAATGTCCGGAGAGGAGCGGTTAATAGGGGATGTCAGGGAATGTGTTTCCGGAGGAGTTTGCCGAGGTGATTAAATCTCTTTTTTATCTCTTCCCGTAAATCAAACGGATCTCGGGTGCCGAGCTCCGCGTCGGAGCCCAGGGAAGGGAGAAGGATGGGAACGGTCGTGTCCCAGGAATGTTCTGTGGGAGAGGAAAAAGAGTGGGAATGGAAAGGAGGCTGGAGGGGCTTTTATGTCTTGGATTAGAGGGGGAAAATGTGTGCGGGAAGAATGGAGTTGGAAAAGCGTGGAATGATTCGGGTKGGAAGGGACCCCACGGATTAYTGAACACGGTAACAGTTTATTGTGGTTTMGGGTCTTTTCCAACCCCCCAAATTCCCTGGATGCGATGGATGTGTGGTGAGGGGTGCTGGGATCACGCTCAGCTCTTCGGGAACTCCTGAATCCTTTGTGGACAGGATTTTCCCTCCTGTTCCATCAGGTGGAGCTGCTGGATCCTGCCATTCCCAGCCCAAATTTCAACCCTCTTTGCCACCTCCAGCGTCTTATTCCCATTTTCTTCCAGGGAATGTCCCTTCCAAGTGAAATGGCTGTAAAAAACCTCCCAATAACAAAGAATAAAATATTCTGAGCCAGAAAAACACGAAGTTTATTATTTTGGAATTATTCTGAGTTTCCTCTTGCGGATTTTCCACAGTTTGGGGTCTCCATTTGGGGAAGACCATTGGATTATCCCAATTTTTTGGGATGGCTTTGTCCAACCACCACTTCTTTCCCTCCAGTTTGGACCAGTTGGGACCATCCTGCCGTTCCTGTGCATTCTTAATCCTCGCTGGGAAATAGAGGGAGAACAAAGCAAAACACTTCATTATTTTTATTCTTTTTTATTTCCTCTGTTAACAATTTTAAGGAATAAAAGTTGGGAACCTTCTTCCCAGGCATTCCTGCTACAAGATTTTCCCGAGGGATTCAGGCTGGAAAACGCCAGCGAGTGGATTAAAACTCCCCAGTGAGGGAAAAGGTGGAAAGAGAAATTTTATCTAACACTTATTTATCTCAATTTTTAAAGTTTTATTAAAGATGAACTGGATTGCAGGTGTTATCCCAGGAAGATTTACTCCCAACCTCATCATGTTCCGTTGTTTTATCAGTTCCGTTTCTTTCCATGGCACATTCCAGTATTTGTTTCCCTTAGGCATCCCGAGGGAAAAATAATCTGATTTATGGTAAAATCACGAGCGCTAGAAAAATTAGTTTGGAAATCCTGGAAATTAAACACCGGGATAAAAGCGGAGCTTCAATCTGTGAAAACTCATCCCATCCCATCCCATCCCATCCCATCCCATCCCATCCCATCCCATCCCATCCCATCCCATCCCATCCACCTTCCACTATCCCAGGCTGCTCCAAGCCCTGTCCAACCTGGCCTTGGACACTTCCAAGGATCCAGGGGCAACCACAATTTCCCTGTGCCAGGGCCTTCCCACCCTCCCAGCCAGGAATTCCTTCCCARTATCCCATCWAAATCTCTCTCAGCTTCACACTTTCACCCCGTGTCCTGTGCTATTTCATGGATTGGGTTCAACAATTTCGGGAATATTTCTCAGCTGTGACATTGGAATTCTCCGGATATTCCCTGTGGTCCCCCAGAGCTGGGATGCTCGGAGGAGGGCCCGGACTCCGGTGGCTSCCATTTCCAAACAGAATTCCTGAGYTAATCCACAGATTTTTTGGTAAGAATTTAGCTTTTTTTGTCTCAAAATCCACAAAAACCTTCCCATTTCTCCTTCAGGAAGAAAAGTGGCCTTCCATGATCCATTTGCCCCATTCCTGAGGCTGGACTGGGAAAAAAACCTGGATTTAACCACCCATTTGTCTCGTGCTCACACCCACACGAAATAATTCCCTTTAAATGGAGGAGCCTGGGAGCTGCTGCCCGGAAATGCGGAGTTAGGAACAATTTATCCAAGATATTTAAGCATGGATCGCACCTAAAAAGCCACTTCTGGAAACGACCCTGGAAAGGTTCTGTCGGAGCAACAGGAATGTGGCGTCRATTTGGGTCGGCACAAAGCCCTGACAGTCAGGATTTGTTTTTTCCAGGATAAAAGGAGCAATTCCAGTCCCTCAGCCAACAGAAAAAGCTCACATTCCGGAAATTATTGTTGCAGGACAATAAGGAAATCGATTATGGAAGGGAAGCCACAAAACAGGTAAATTG
>JACAXG010000127.1:1122442-1141658 GCA_018881555.1 Amblyornis subalaris
TGAAATCCCAAAGAAATCCCATTGAAATCCCAAAGAAATCCCTTTGAAATCCCAAAGAAATCCCTTTGAAATCCCAAAGAAATCCCACTCTTCAATGTCAACTATGGGAGTCCACGGAAAGCCAAGGATTTTCTGAAGGGCTCCCATTTTGGGTTTTTTTTCAGGAATTTTGAGGTCTCTTCAAGCACGGAAACCTGAAAGACTCAAAAGCTTCAGAGTTTCAGGAGTCGAAATGATTTCTTGGACAAAGACAAATKCAAAATGAACCTTGCTAACTCCAAAGTCGCCAAAAGATGCTTTTCTCTGGATCGTTCCTGGAAGAACCGAAGGAATTATCCCTCCAGTTGCGGAAAACGGGGAAATCTTACATTGACAGGGATTTGCTTGGGAATGACAAAGCCAGGAGGGCAAAAGGGAGTCATTAATGAAAAAATTAATTGCACTCATCTGTCTCCTTCCCAGGAGTGTGCGATCCTGCCGCCCAAACCCCTGGAATGCCACGGAGCGTTCCACGCATCCGGGAATTCCGGGGCCGAACCGGCTCACGCCGCGGGTCGCCGGAAGGCTGCACCTTCGATTAATCGGGACTCGTGGCTCCGGAACGAAAAATGGCTCTTCCGAACGGGATTTGTCCCAGTTTAATGGAATSGTTCGGAATTCACGCTTTCGATTAACCTCTGCCAATCTCCGGCGCTGCAATTCCCTGCGTTCCGGGGACGGATCCGCGATCGCTTCCTTAGCTTATTCCGAATGCTCCGTCCTGCCTTCCTCTGATGGGCCCTGCAAGGAAAGGGCTTGGGAAAAGGGTTCGGGAAAAACTCGGAAGACTTCGTGTGGTTCGTAAGGAAGGCTCGCTCCGATCGGGCCGGAACAGAGGGAATTCGAACTCTCCTTGGATCTTTGTGTTCCGACCATCGGACAGCGAGGAAATCAGGGATTATTTAACCTGAGCTTATCGTTGTTATCCATGGAGATGCTCCAAGGGTTGGAGCCAGGCTGGGAGAGCTGGGAATGTTCACCTGGAGAAGAGAAGGATCCAGGGAGAGCTCAGAGCCCCTTCCAGGGCCTAAAGGGGCTCCAGGAGAGCTGGAGAGGGACTTGGGACAAGGGATGGAGGGACAGGACACAGGGAATGGCTTCCCAGTGCCAGATGGCAAGGTTAGATGGGATATTGGGAAGGAATTCCTGGCTGGGAGGGTGGTGAGGCCCTGGAATAGAATTCCCAGAGCAGCTGTGGCTGCTCCTGGATCCCTGGCAGTGTCCAAGGCCAGGCTGGACGGGGCTTGGAGCAGCCTGGGATAGTGGGAGGTGTCCCCGCCCATGGCAGGGGTGGGATTGGATGGGCTTTAAGGTCCCTCCCACCCAAACCATCCTGGGATTCTGGGATTCTGGGATTCTATCCTCCGAAACATCTGGGTGATACCAATCAGGAAACTTCCCTAAAACATCCRGTATGTTTCCCTAAAATATCCAGGTTTAAGGAATTCCCTCCTGCTTTATCCACTCCCAGTCCCATTTATCTCTTTCCATATTTACATTTCTGGGTTTCCCAGCACCCAGCCCGTGGCTCCGTTGCTGAATTCCCTCTTCCCACCAGGCCTTTGTTYGATTCCCACTCCCGATTTGTCCGATTTCAGCTTCCAGCCCCTGGATGTTGTTCCGTGTGGGGCCGGAAGGCTCCCGCGCCYGTTATCCCGATTTCTGCTCCCCCTGTTGTCCCTTCCTTGTTCTGCTCAAGTCACCTTTTAATCTCCTCCTGAATTATCCACACTGTGCTCCAGGGCCTGTTTTCCCACATTCCCAATGTTTCTTTGGTTCCGGTCCGAGCCTTGTTTAATCTATTGACCTCCTCCCGGAGCTGTGGACAAAGGGAAAAATTCCCGATGTAATTCCAACAGCGGCAGCGCAACAGGAACGATTCCCTCCTGCTCTGCCATTCCCTTTGTTTGTATCCAGGCATTTCATCCTCCGTTTGGAGCAGAGCCTGGCACAGAGAGGTCTCATCCGTCGGATTATCCATCACCTACTTTTCAGATCCCTGCTTTCTGCGACAGAGTTTTCCAAGGATTTTTTTTCACCGTTTAGGAAATCCTTCTTTTCCTTCCTCTCACCCTCAGCCATAAAATGCCTTTTTTTCCGTGGATCGCCCTTTTTATTTAGGTTCAATAATTACCTTTATCTCTGGGTAATTCCATGGTTTTCCACGTTTTCCGGTGGAGAGTCACAGGAGACACTTGGCCAATTTCCGTTGGATTCCTACAAGCCACATCCACATTATTTTGTTTCCTGCCGCTCCCGTTTGGCTCCATGAATGGATTTAGCATCAAAGGATGAGTCCAGAGAAAAAAATACATAAATATGGATATTTTTTCCTAACGAGGCGTCCATTGATTGGAGTTTGGGACCCGGCAAAATCCGGGAATTAATATCCTTCGCCTCCCAAAACGAGGCTGGAGAAGCAGCTTTTGGAATCAGGGATGCTTGGAATGTTGACTTTGTGCTCGCGGTGTGGGGGCTCCAAAATCCAATAAAAACCCGGATTGAGCCCTGGGAATAAAAACGAGGCTGGAGAAAARCACCAACCTTGGCACAGGAACCCCCAAATTGTCCAAGGAAAGGATTTTGCTCTCCAGAATTTGGAATTTTGAGCTGGCATCGCTGCGGCAGCCGAGCCGCTCCTCTCCTCCCTGCCGACGGATCCGTCAAGGCTTTTCCGTGAGAATCCAGCCCTCYAGCCTCTGGAATTTCTCGTCTAGACAGGGATCTAACTTCTGCCTCCCTGAATTTTTCCTTAAACTCGGCTCCTCCACTTCCCTACCCCTGCCAAGGGTCCGGCCACCTCCTGACGGGAATTTTCTGGTAGCGCGGGGCGGGCAGAAATTCCATTTGCTCCTGCAGGTGGGAATCTTTTCCATCTCTTTTTGGACTTTATCCCTGTGGGAATACTCTGGGCTTGGACAGAGTGAAAGCCTCGATTTATCACAGCTTAATAAACACATCCCTGTCAGCCAGGCCGACGGAATTCCCCTCTGGATTCTCCTCCTTTGTCCCAAACTCCGGCACAATCCCTCGTTTGGCTGCGCAAGCAGAGACTTTTGGGATTGTTTGTTCCCGGCTATTTTTGCCTCCTCTCCTGGGCACACACTCCAAGCGTTCCTGYGCTTCCCAGCTCCGGAATTCACCGCAAAAAACCTTTCTCCCAGCATTCCCGCGGCATTTTCTTTCCATGGAGCCTTTTAAGCTGTCAAGGATATCCCAGGGAGCTCCAAGGAGGGAGAGTTGCCTCCTCCCTGTCCTTGTCGCTGCTCTCCAGAAGAATTTTTCCGGATTTTTTGTGTGGCAGCACTCAGCTTTTCCAGACGATCCGGCATCTATTTATGAGGAGATCTTGAATCCATCGCTAAATCCCACCTGGATTTCTTCCCGAATCCCTGCTGTGGCTCAGTAGGGGCTGCACGGGAGGGGCRTCCGAGGTCAGCCTGGATTTTATGGAATCCCGACCCAGCCCACTCTGGATATCAATCACCACCAACGGGATCAGCTCCTTCTGGAAARGTTTCCAAACAATCCTTTAATTTCCAGGATTTGGTGCTTATCTTAGAGATAAGGACAGTGGATGTGGCCCGGCCGTGTGCCCCCAAAATCCTACAAATCCTGGGCTGATCCCATGATCTCCCAGCCTGGGAGAGCTGGGAATGTTCACCTGGAGAAGAGAAGGATTCAGGGAAACCTCAGAGCCCCTTCCAGAGCCTAAAGGGATTCCAGGAGAGCTGGAGAGGGACTTGGGACAAGGCACGGAGGGACAGGACACAGGGAATGGCTTCCCACTGCCAGGGGGCAGGGATAATGGGATATTGGGAAGGAATTCCTGGCTGGGAGGTGGGACTGGCTGAGCTTTAAGGTCTTTTAATAATAAATTTYATTTATAAGCTTTTTTGCCAAGAATTCCTGTATATTTCCAACACCATGATAAGGATCCACGATGCTTTGTGTTATCCACGACCGTTCCAAGAGGAATCAGGGAAGAACCAGCACCCGGCTCACTCATCCCACAATCCCGGTTTTATTTTGTGCCTAAACCAGTGACAATTCCCTACGGCTCAATCTCCTGGGAGAGGAGAGAGAATCCTGCGGTTCAGGCACTGCATTAAGAACAGGGAGAGCTCACGTTACTTCCAAGATCCGATAGTGAAATCCAGAGCGGAAATCGATTGGATTAAGCCCAAGGCACTTCATTATCGCAGCTCGGAAAATCTGGGAAGAAACCAGAGGCCACGGGAGCTGTCCAAGCCGTAGATAGCCTGCTCCGCTCATCCCGCTCCGAATTCTGGGCATGGATTTCTCCCGRATGAGGCTCTGGATTTCCAGGAGGGAAATCCTGGAAATTCTGGGCGTGAATTGTCCCAGCAAACTGCTGGATAACTGCAAATCCAAAGTTTCTTTGTTGGTTTTTTTTTTTCCTCTCTGTATATTTTTCTTTTTCCACTCTTTTTTCCCCCCGAATGATTGTTCTGGGCGATAAAGGAATTTTGAAGGGATTCAAAATCCAGGGAATTCGGCAGGAAAACCCGGCTGGGTGAGTGGCAGCTCTCCAGGGGCTCTTTAGCTCCTTTCCGAGCAGTTCTCAGGTTTGCAAGGCAGGAATCGATTCCCRGTTTGTTTTGTGGGATAAACAAAAGCTCCGACCCACCCGGAGCCTCCTGAGAGCCTCAGATCGAGGAGTTCATTCGGGATTGGGAATCACAGGGATGTGGGAAGGGAACTGAAAGGCCTGGCTCCATCAAAGGGAAAATATTCCTTATTCCCGCTCTGCTCCCGGGGCTGAGTTTAGCAGGGAGGAGCACTCAGCTCCTTGGAATTGCCGTGAATGRATTCCTTTAAAAACCAAACGGAATATGGGGGGAAGCATTTAATTCCTGCCTTTCCCGACGGAGAAATGTTGATTTTCCTCATATTTAGCCCTGTTCTAYGGATGTTGTTATCCCGTCACACTCATCCCCTTCACCAGAGAATCCYGGGATGGTTTGGGCRGGAAAACTCAGARCTCRTCTCATTCCACCCCCTCCCACGGAGCTGGACAAACCTCCCTCTGACCATCCCTTTTTTTCAATTTTAATGGAATATTTCCTAYGGGAATGCGACCAGTTAATTGCCGTTATTTCATCTCCATCAATACCGAGACTCCTCGRATTTTCCCAGGCTCATGGAGAAGATAAATTCCAGCAGAGCACAAAYGCTGCAAACTGCTCCAAAGTGATGAGAATTCGCCTGGAGCATGGAAAAGAGCCGAGCGGAGCTGGCGTTTGGCTCCCTGGGTCACATTTCCTTTGCCTTTCCCACAAAACGCCTGGTGAATCCACGGAAAAGGGATCAATCGGCCGAGCTGATGGGACGTGAATTCCAGGTTTAATTTTTCCTGGAGTAAACCGGAGTGAATAAAAAACTCCRAAAGGAGGGGAGTGAAATCCCATTTCTCAATCACGTCGGGATCAAGGCTGTTTGAAATCCCTGGAATTGGGCTGGAAGCAGGAAAAGGAGGTTGGTGACGCTTGTCTCAGGTTCGGGATCAGCTCTTCCACATCTTTGGAGCATGGCTTTGGAAAAATTCCTTCAATGAAGCTGCGTATTAATTAGACATCGATGGACCTTAATTACTTGGAATTACAGCTGGAAAAACAATTCCTGTCTCCCGGCTTTGAGCTGTGGGATCCCTCATGGTGAGGATGGATTGGGATGGAATTGGATTTATGGAGCTGGGAAGTGTCCGTGTGACTGCTGCGAGCTTGGATGGAATTCCAGACYGGTTTGGGTGGGAAGGGACTTTAGGGACTGTCTCATTCCCATGGATAGGGATAACTTCCACTATCCCAGTTTGCTCCAAGCCTGATACCAGTTAAATTTATCATAAAAAATTGCATTTTACCGGATTCAAGCAATATTTGTGCCGGAAAGTTCCACGGAAAACAGGGAATAAAGAGTGGTGCAAAACTTTCCAGGTTCCTCTAGGGCTTGAGAGTTTTATTCCATGTTCATCCATGTTTCATTCCATGTTTCAACACGTTTTATTCCGTGTTCATCCATGATTTGCCTGTCCTGCCTGGGACCAACCCGTGGCTATAATTGAGGTCGGTACCAACAGCTGGATAAGGACAGGGAATGTGATCCTTAATTTTTCTTGTCCATCCCCTGGTTCCTAAATCCTCGATTATACCYGTAGGTTCTCAAACTTCCTAGAGATTCGGGATCCTGATGGAATTGTCAAGGTTTAGATTCCAAAAAAATGCTAGAACACGGGAACGCCTGGATTGATTCAGGAATGGTTATTCCATGCAGGAGCCTGAGATTCCCTCACCAACATCCACATGGACGCAGCCAGCTCTCCGTGGAATATTCCGGATCAGATCCGGATCGGTGGGGTTGGAACAAACCCCACGGAGGCTTTAGGGTGGTGCAAAATCAGGASTGAGGCTCAGCTCCCACCTGTGGCCGTGTCACACATTCCCACGGAGCCCTTTCCCGTCTTTCCCTGCCATCCGCAGCAGGCCCGGGAAGCGCCGGGATCCGGAAAAGCGGTGAAGCAAAGCCCAGCTGGAGCTGGGAATGAGCAAAGCTGGAAGTGAGCTAATGGAGGAGGGAGCTGGGGAACAGCACTCGGCGTTTTCCAGAGGGGCAAGGGGAGGGTAATGGATCAGGGATYGCCCGCGGATTTATCCAATCCGTGGGAAAACAAGGAAACTCCATTAGCGGGATGCATCTTTCCCAGGGCTGTGGAGCACAGGGAACACCGATTTCCCTGCCCTGGCTCCATTAGTGTCACCTCGGATGAAGAGCGGGAAAATGAGGATTTGGGAATGTCACGCAGACTTCAATTTTCAGGATTTCTCCCTTTCCAGCGTTGCCAGAAAAAGCAAAGAGGAATTTTTGCTTTGGGAGCAGAGCAGGGAAAAGAGCACAGGGAAAATTCGGGAAAACGAGGTGCCCTTGGCTTTACCCCGGGCTGGTTCCTCGGATCCATGGATTTCATTCCGAGCTCYGCCTCACTCGCCCCGGAGTCATTCCAACCCCAAATCGCAGTTGTCCGGCTTTGGGAACGGGAACAACAATCCCGGGAAAGCCTGGAGGGGCCTTCGCCCTCGCTGAGCCGAGCGGCTCCATCCCCGTGTCCGGCTCATGGAAGCTGGGACATTCCCTGGATCTGGGAATGACTCAGTGCCTGCTGCTCCTGCCTCAAGGCTGCTCTGAGTCCGATCACATTCCGTGTCCTCGGCTCTCTCCCGGTTTATTTGTAGCTCCTCACATCCTAAAATTCCATCAGGAAATGGAATGGGAGGCTTGGATCCCACCTCTGTCCATCCCAGGGTTTCCTGGGACTCGGATATTCAGGACATCCAACTCATCCAGAGCTCCGGGAGCGTTTGGACAAGGATTTCCGRCGCAGGGTGGGATTGTYGGGATGTCTGTGCAGGACCAGGATGGATGATCCCGGAGAAGGCTGGGAGAGCTGGGATCGTCCAGCCTGGAGGAGTGAAGGCTTTGGGATGAATCTTCGGGATGCTGCCGTGTTAAACATCCCTGCGTTTCGGAAGGATCCCGGGATTGGACTCCATCCCSCAGGGAATGGAGAACACAGCTGGATTTTAGGGGAATTCCTGAAGGAAATACGGATGAGGGATTTACTCCGAAGGAAAAGCAGGAGATTTATTTAAAAGATAAAATGGAATTGTTTTGTTCTCCAGCTGCGCTCCGGATTTTTCCCTTCAGCCTTCCAGCCCCAGGGGATTCCCAAGGYATCCGACTCGGCTCCTTTTCCCAAGTTTGCCTCAATCCTACTCAAAGCTTTCCCTGCTCTTTTTATAGTGCCARTTCATTCCCACATTCCCAAACATCCTATTCCAAAGGCCTCTGATTGCTCCCGTTGCTGGTGTTGGAGCTGGGAAACRCAGCAGCAAATTCCCAATAAATTCTGAATTCCAGATTGTTTTCCTTTCCTTTTGTTTTTTTTTGGAGTTCCTGCACTGCGGCGAGCAGCTGGATGTGAATTTTTATTCCCGAGGTTTTCCTAGCGGGAAAAACATCTCCGAATCCATCGCATGGAATGGATTCCTGATGGATAATCCCAGCCTTGGCCAGGATGTGGGAAGGAGACGGAGAATCTGGGATACATCCCAACCCGAGCGGCGAAACCACCCCTGAGCTTTCCAGGGACAACGCGCCTTGGCCATGGGAATTCCAAACACGACAGGAAAAATCCCTTTTTTTTCCTTAATTGTTAAAAATGAATCTGGAAGCCTTTGGGATGAGCATGGAATATTCAAATCTTTCTTTGAGCTCTTTGATTTTCTGGGATGGTGCCCGAAGGTTTCCCTGGATCCTTCCCTTCTCCGGGCCGAACGATCCCAATGCTCCCACAGATTTTCCATCTTTCTGATCCTCTTTGTGGCCTCCTCTGGACTCGCTCCAGCAGCTCCACATCCTCCCCGTGCTGGGAGCCTGGAGCTGGAGGCAGAATTCCAGGTGGGATATTTTTCCCCGCTTCTCCACCACCCTATCGGGAGCATTTGTTTGCTTGTATCCCATTCCCAGCTCCGGAATCTTTCCAGGGAGAGCACCTYTTCAGCCTTTTAGGCTCTCAGTGACCAGACCACCCTAAAAGCCAACAAATCCCTCTCCATTTATTCCAGAGGGAATTTTTTGGGGAAGATTTCCMTTTGCACCTGGAATTCGAAGCGGTTGGATGTCTTATTTTTCGGGAATTGGGGCTTTTTTTCCCTCTCTGTCTCACTCCACACCCCCTTTTTCGGGACAACAGCACGGAGCAGCTGCCGTGRATGGATTTGGGAGCAAACAGAACACCTGGATTGCTCCAAACACTTTCCCTCCTTTTTTTTTTTGGCAGTAGCCGAAGCCTTTTGTATCCCAGGAGATCCTTTCCCGGCGCTGGAATGGGATTCAGCCTTTCCCAGCTGCCTCAGCTGCCAAAATATTCCTGGTGTGGATGTCAAAATAAACGCAGGCACATCCCGATGCCCAGAATTCCTGCAGAAGCATTCCAAGAGTCTCCAAGGTGGGATAAAAGGGATTCTCCGGTCAGCTCCGGCGTTCGCGGAGCCTCTCTGGTTTATCCGGGAATGCCAGGTGACCGAACGAGCTGCATCCTTGGATTTTACGGAATCAAAYATCCGGCTCAGCGTGGCTGAACCACAGCCCCTGCATCGTCCCGGCTTGGTCCGGAAAAAGTGGAGCACGCAGGGAATATGGGATGTTCCACAGCACTSGGATGCTGCTTTTATCGGGAAGTAAGAACTTCCCGTTCCAGCCCGGTTCATCCGCTCTGGGATTTACTGCAAGGATGAAGCACCCCCGCGTGGGATCASTGTGTCCTGGTGTGCTATCCTGTCCCTCAGAGTCACGGAATTCCAGGATCATCGAGGCTGGAAAAGCCCTCCAAGGTCACGGAGTCCAAGCTGTGCCCGATCCCACCTTGTCCCAGCCCAGAGCACTGAGTGCCACATCCAGGAATTCCTTGGACACCTCCAGGGATGGGCACTCCAAACCTCCCTGGGCAGACAATTCCAATGCCTGAAAACCCTTTCCATGRAGGAATTTTCCCAATATCCAATCTGAACCTGCCCTGGCACAGCTCGAGGCCATTCCCTCTCCTCCTGTCCCTTATTCCCTGGGATAAAATCCCAAATCCCCCCTGGCTGCCCCCTCCTGGCAGGAGTTGTGCAGACCCAGAAGGTTTCCCCGATCCCTCTTTTCTCCAGGCTGAGCCCTTTCCCAGCTCCCTCAGGAGTTCTCCAGCCCCTTCCCAGCTCCCTTCCCTTCCCTGGCCACGCTCCAGCTGCTCCATGTCCTTCTGCTCATGAGGGGCCTGGAACTGATCCCAGGATTTGGGGTGCCCCAGAGGTTCCAGCTCAGCTGATCCATTCTGATCCTTCCCATCCTTTAAATTAATAACTGCACATCCAATTAGACCTGACCTTGATTCCATGAACTTTTCCATTATTAATGGGATACTCTCGTCCTGTGCCAAATTCCACAACGTTTCCCATGGGATTCGATTGAGAAGCTGATGGAGAATGGAATGAATCCGTTTTATTATCCTTCCTTTCTGTGCCATGTTTATTGTTTGGGTTTGTAGGGAATTATTCAATGAAGCCTTCAAGCCGGAGCAGGGACGATCCCAACGTGTCCTCGGAGTTGGGATCATCGTAAAATCATGGAATGGTTTGGGTGGGAAGGGACCTTAAAGATCAGCTCATTCCCATGGGCAGGGACACCTCCCRCTATTCCAGGTTGCTCCAAGCCCCTTCCAACCCGGCCTTGGACAGTGCCAGGGATCCAGGGGCAGCCACAGCTTCTCCGGGAATTCTATTCCAGGGCCTCCCCACCCTCCCAGCCAGGAATTCCTTCCCAATATCCCATTTAAACCGAAACTCTTTCAATTTAAAGCCATTTCCCCTTGTCCTGGAGTTTCCTGYATTTTTCCCAGGACAGAGATGCCTGGAAAAAACCTGTCCCGGTGCGAGCTCATCCCATTCCTTGCATCCTTTCAAAACACAATCTCTGGGATCCCCCAGAAAAYGAAAGATGAGCGGGATTAAGGCACRTCGGGAAAGCCTCTCCAGGAATTCATCCGCTCCTTGGGGGATTTGTGACCTCCTGAACTGGATCCAGGCGATATTTTCCTTGTTTTCTTGTCGCTGTCGGCGGCTCCAAAGCGTTTTTGGGATTCCCAATCCCTGGGTAAACCCTGGAGCGTGTGGAGGGGACGTGTCCCTCATCCCAGGCTGGGAGGAGCRGGGTTGAGGCTTTCCAGCCCTCCCKCTCCGCGTTCCCAATCCAGAGGGTTCACGTCCCATTCCAGTGTGGGAATGATGCTCCGTGCTCCATCCAGGAGCTGCTTTGCAGGATTAAAACAGCACAGCCAGGGAATCCTTGCGGATCAGGAAATTCCCTTTCCAGCCTCAGTTTYGGTGCCTGTTTTTTAAGGAAGCTGCACTAATTCCSGGCCGGGGCTGTCGGGGCAGGGTGYGCATCCGAGAACGGCACTCGGATCCACGGGAAATTCCAAGCTGGAAGGAATCCACAAGGATCATCGAGCCCTTGTAGTCCTGCTCCCTGCTCTCCCRGAAATCACAGAATCCTGGGATGATGTGGGTTGGAAAGGAACCTTAAATCTGATCCCGTTCTTGTCCAAAGCCGGATTTGACGGAGTCACCCTCAGCAGGAAATTCCAGCTGGAAGCTCCCGGTGCCAGCAGGKGACGGAGAGGATGGTCGGAAAGCTCAGGAGTGGGAAAGACCCCAAATCCTGCTGTTCCCTCGGCCAAGCCGCGAGGAATTCTCGCATCTCGCTGCGTTTCAAAACGGGAATCTCTTCTTCCTTTATCCCTTTAATATCTCTCTTCCCTCTCTCCTGCCATTCCCACAAACCAGTGCCCATCACCTCCATCCCGGAGCTTCCTCGGCACTGGGAACTGAGCCCTGTGTGGGACGGATCCAGGTCCGGATGAAGCTCCACGATCCCAAATACGCAGGAGCTCCCTTTCCCCCGGGGCCGAGCGCTCCGTAATTCCCTGGAGGGGACGAACAGGGAACAGCCCGCCCTGGSAACGCGGGATGTGCTGTGGAAAACTTTAACCCCGGAGAGCCTTTTCCCGTTGTTATCCCTGGCTTTAGCCACAGGATCCCGATGGAGCAGCTCCTGAAACTTCCGTGAGGCTCGGAAAACGCCAAAAGGGAACGGGGGGGGACCCTAAAGGCGAACGAGGGATCACCAGGAGCACTTGGAATGTGGAAAAATATGAAAGGAAGGATAATTCCGATCGGGAGCAAAGGACTAAACCCGGCTTGGATCGGCAGAGTCGCCGTGACTGCTCCAAAATCAGATTTCTATGAACGAGTTCATCAAAATCCCACGGAAACTCCATAAATTCCCGGGCAGCTTKAATTAGACACTTAATCCATGGTTTTTACTGGAAGAGGATTTGCAATTATGCAGAGTTAGCAGGGACCAGAGCGGATTTTTTTCCCTGCTGCAACAAGAGGGTTCCAGCGGATTTTAATTCCCTGGGTTTGATGTTCGTTCCTAAAAATGGGYGGAAGGGGCAGAGGGGACGGAAATAATGGGATTGGACTCGGCAGGAAAAGCTGAGGAGAGCTGCTCGGCACGGCGGGAAAACGGGAGCCAGGCAGGGAGCTGGGGCCTGGGAAAGAAAGGAAGAGCTGGAAAACCTCGGGAGAGAGATGTGGAATTTCCGACAAAGGTCTTTAGAGCAAATATCGGGATATAACGGAACCAGGTGGGCTGTGACCCAGTCAGAGCATCCCAGGATGGTTTGGGATGGAAGGGACATTAAATCCCATCCAATCCCATCCAATCCCATCCCCTGCCATGGGCAGGGACACCTCCCACTATCCCAGGCTGCTCCAAGCCCCTTCCAACCTGGCCTTGGACACTCCCAGGGATCCAGGGGCAGCCACAGCTTCTCTGGGAATTCCATCCCAGCCCCTTCCCACCCTCCCAGCCAGGAATTCCTTCCCAATATCCCACCCAACCCTGCCCTCTGGCAGTGGGAAGCCATTCCCTGTATCCTGTCCCTCCATGCCTTGTCCCAGGTCCCTCTCCAGCTCTCCTGGRGCCCCTTTAGGCCCTGGAAGGGGCTCTGAGGTCCAATCCACACTCCTGGAAATATTTCCTTTTCCAGGTGGATCAAACCATCCCAAATACCTGGAGAAGCTGTTTGAAATTCCCYATAATTCCCATTTTAATTCCGCCAGGCAGGCCCAGCCTCTGCCACATTCCAGAGTTTGCTCTCCAATRTTTATTTTTTCCCACACTCTCAACTCCTGGAGCTGTCAAATTTCCCATTTCCCTGCTTTCCTTTTCCAGCTGCACTTCCCAAGGAGTTCCTTTAAGGCAAATTGGATCCTTTTAGGGATTGTTTGAGCAGTTTCTTCCGGGAATAATCTCTGCAAAACAAAGGAGTTGGGAACGTGCAGAAATTCCTGATGTTACTGAGGAGACTTCAACTCTTCCCTCAGATGTCTSGGAAAGATCTGGATGTTCCCTCCTTATCCCGGATTATTGCTCTGAYAAAAGATTGGCATTTCCATGGGAGTCTCCCAGTGATTCTCACCACGGAGCCTGCTGGGAAATAGAACTGGAATAGGAAGGGAAAAATCCAGGGAAATGCTTAGGGAAGGRTCAAAGGGAGCAGGTTAAAGACAAGGAACCAGAAAAGGGGAATAAGGATTTGCTGGAAAACAGGGATCATTGGGAAYTCTAAGTGTGCTGCTCCATGGGAAAATGATTTGGGAGGCTGCCCAGGAGGGTTCCAGGGATATTTAATATCACAAATCCAAGTCCTGTGGGAGCTGGCCATGGAAAAATGGATTTTCAGCAGATGGAGGCAAATCCCGGGATCTGTGGAAAACACGGAGGGGACAAACCCAATCCATGGCAAGGACTGGGAATYGTCCGTTCCCAAAACTTGGGAGAGAAGGAATCACCCGAGTGAGGAGCAGGAATCTGGCTGAGCTCACAGAGGATTCGCTGGCCCTGGTGTGGATCTGSCTCATTTCCCAAGGAATCCGTGGGTGTTTCCCGATTAATTGGCGATCGGAAGAGGGAATGGGCCTGGGATCACTTCCTATCTCCTCCTTTCTCTGGGAATAAAACGATTTAGGGGATTATGACCCATCCCTTGCCAGCTGCTGTCAGGGCCTGGGAATGCTCCTTCCGTTGGATCCTGGAATCCCAGGATGTTTCCCATCTCGCTGATAAAACATTCCCAACGTTTCGAGTCCATTTAGCGAGGGATGGCTGGGATACAAATGTGTTTTCCAAGAGTATTCCAGCGGATTTTCAATATTTAAGAATGAAGTTGAAGCTCCTGCCTGGTTTGAAGCTGCTTTGGTGTTTTGGGTGCTTATTCCTGGTGTTTCATCCCGTAAATTCCGTGCTGGGAATATCGAGGAAAAGCTTCCCTTCCCTGCCGGTTTGGATGCTCCATAATCCATTCTCACCSCAGGCAAACCCGGGAAAATCCTCCTGGCTGGGGATTCCTTTCCCTTCTGTGGCAGAATTCCCATTAAACGATTCCCTCTGGATCGTCCCCGGGTGACATCATCCCTAAAAATGCATAAATAGAAATATTTATATTTAAAAAATTCTGGGAGCGCCGCARCTCCTGGAAAAAAGATCCCAAATATTTATCGAGCTATAAACCCTAAAAATTTCTTTCCGATGTCATCCCAAATTTCTGCCTCGGAGCTTTCCGGAGCCTCTCTCACGACTTTTCTCCTCCTCCACCTCCACGAATTCCCACCTGCTCCTCCCTTCCCGTCCCACCGCCCACCCACCCGCCAGGCTCCGAGGGTGGATTCCCTCTCCCGGCAGCTTTTCCCGAGCTTTTTTTAGGAGCAGGAGAGCGGCAGCACCAATTAGAGCTCCCCGATCCTTGCAGGAATTCGTTGAGGGTGGAAAGAAACTCCTAATTAAAGTTGAAAYCATTGGAATTTCCCTCCTGTCGGAACATTCCAGCAGAACTTTCCCATCTTACAATAAATTCACGGGGAGAGGGAAGGATCCGGCTGGRATTTGCTCTGTTTTGCTTTCAGGGTTGTCCCTCCAGACAATATCCTGATTTTCCTTGTTGGGAAAAGTGGATGGACTTCGAGAATTCCCACCGTGCTGTCCTGTTCCTATAGGGAAGGGAACGTGCGGGAGTGCAGGAAAAGGAACGGCGAAAGTCGGAGSATCCACAAAAGAATTCCAAAGCTTTATGAATAAATGGCACACTCGGAGTGGGAAYTGGTGTTGGATTGTCCCTGATCTCCTGGGATGAGCCCCTGGAAGTGGGGTTTGGATAAGGGATTGGGGGGAAAGGGAAGAGAGAGAGGGAGAATGGGATAAGGGGAGATCTCCGGTGCTGATTCCAGCGCCGATCCCGCTGAGGGGGGTGCAGGGTCCTGGGGCACCTCCCGGGATTTGGGGGCACCTTTTCAGGGATGAGTTTTCCCTGTCCTGGGGGAAAAATCAGTTCTTKTGCTCAGCCTGTTCTTCCAGACCTTCCTGGGAATGGGGTGGAGAATCCAGGATTCTGGGGTGGCCTCGATCCCCCTCCAATCCGTGGGCACTTCCAGGCCTCGTTCCTGCCCCGTGCTGGGCTGTGCCGATCTCCAGGGGCTGGAACAGGGATGGCATTCCCAGRAAAGTGCTGCCATTCCCAGAAAAGTGCTGCCRTTCCCAGAAAAGCGCTGCCCTACCCCCACACAGCCCCTTCTCCATCCTGCTCCTTCTCCCAGAGCAACAATCCTTGGATGCTCCATCCGGCTGGGGGTGTTTGGGACACGCATCAGCCCCTGGAATTCTGGGATCCCACACCCAGCAGAAATATGGATATTTAATAGAAATAATCCTATAAATAATATCTCTTCTTTTCCCGGTCTCCTGTTTCCCTGTGGGAATGAGGAAGCCGAGCCAAACATTTCAGTCCCAGKTTTAAGGATAAAATCCCTCCGCATCCTGAATTTTAAGAGGGAATTTTTTTGCGGCCAGGAGGAGTTTTCCTGTGCTCGGGAAAACAGGGCCCCGAAAATCACATCCTGGATTAACATTCCCGATATTAAATCTTTTAAAAAATGAGGAGTTTTAAGAAGAGAGGCTTCTTATTCCCGTTTTTTTTYCTACCGTAGTTTAGGGAAACCTTGGGAAAAAACCATTCTCCGACATCTTCATCCTCATTCCCGTTCCACAGCAAGGGAAAATCCCTAAATCTCCCGATTGAGGTGCCTTTAATTCGTATTTTTAGGATCACCRAAGGCTTTTAGGGAGGGCAGGGATTGCAAATGTTTTCCGTAGGTGATCCRAGATCCCTAAAAAAACCCCAATTTCAATCGTTTCTGGAGGGGGAGGATGCTTTGTCCCGCTTTATTTTTGTGGAARTGTGTGCTCGTATCCGAAATAAAAGGAATATCTCACATTCCTTTCTATGCCCAAGATCYGGTAAAAACAAAAAATAATCCAATTTTGTCACAGTAAAAAAAAAAAAAAAAGAAGGAAAACCTAAGGGAAAAAAAATTCCTATTTTCTTTTCTTAACCTTCTGCCGAACGCTCTGGATTTAGGGAAGCGAACGGGACAACTCCAAAGCTCCRATCTCCCAGGATGGAGCTGTGTTCCCTTGGAAATCCAGGGGAAAATATTATTTTTATGCCCAGGGCTTGGCTTTTGGGCCGATCGGGAGATTTCTGAGGGAAAATGTGGCTTTTCCAGGCGATCTCCTCCTTTTTGGAATGTCCCTTGTGGGGTGGCAGAATTCCAAAGGCACGGCTCCCGTCAAACGGAGATGGCTTTTCATCCTGATCTTCTGAGTATTCCCAGAATCAATCCTTTGAATAATTGGGATGAGATGTGACCTTCATTCCGAAAATTTGGCTCGGGAATAAAAAGGGAGCTCARGATTCCAGGGAATCCGAGCCAGCCACCTCTCCCTTTTTATTCACAGTCTTCATCACTGAAAATCCCTTTGTTTTGAGGGAAAAACCTCAAAAACTTCGGAAAACATTTGTTAGGTCTCTCCATTTCCAATAAAATCCAACCAAAACGCTGGAATTCCCTCCCCTCAGTGACGGGAAAAGGGAAAGGAGATGCCAATATTTTTATTTTCCTGGTGGCACCGGCGCTGGGGGTGGTACAGAGAGCTCGGTCTGAGCCCTCCCTCCACCGAATGTTGGGAATTCTGGTGGAATTTTGGAGYTGGAGATGCTCCAGCAGCTCCAAGGGAGTAAACGGAGCCGGAACACCTTGGATTTATCCATTGAAGTTTCGAGCTGGTGCAGCTTTGGAGGTTTTTTCCGCTGTTTTGGCGTCTTTCTCCCTCTTTTTTTTTGGGATAAAAGCGAGGCACAGGTTGCTGATTTCTTTTTTCCTCATTCCTGAGGACAAATCAGCTCCTGAGTCACGGAAAAATGTCCTTTCTAAAGATATTTCCTAGGGAAAAACCTGGCCGAAAACGCTCAGGCTGCATCCTTACAGGAATCCTTATTTATCCCAAGGATTTATTGCTCATCGGCCAAAATTCCCCAACATTTTAAAACGCAGCAAGAAAAAGTCATTCCTAAACCCCAGAATTCCCGAATTTTGGGTGTCTGGAGATGAAGCGCTTGGGGCCATTGCCGATTCCCGCTCGGCCGTGAGCATTCCCAAACCTCTGGCACGTCGTGCCTTTGCCGTTCAGGCTGTAAATTCCCAAATGAGCCCTCAAATTTTTATCCTTTCCGAGATTGGGTTATGTATATTTCAAGGGAGCAGTGAATTCCATTTATTTTTCTGGGATTCAAGCTGCTCTGCTCCACCGCGAGTGCTCGGTGACCTCTTGCTGCCTGTGCTTTCCCTGGATACAAAAAATCTGGGATGATTGATGTGTTTTGAATCCATTCTGTCGCTGGAAGTCAAAATGTGTGGTTTATTGGCCTCTGGAGCATTTGGAATTGGGGGAAAATCATGGAATAATTTCGGTTGGAAGGAGCTAAAAGCTCATCCTATTCYGTTATCCCAGGTTGCTCCAAGCCCATTCCAACCCGGCCTTGGACACTCCCAGGGATGAGGCRGCCAYGGCTTCTCTGGGAAGTCCATTCCAGGGTCTCACCTCCCTCACAGGGAGGAATTTCCTCAATGGAAAAATGAGACTCGGGAAGAAGGAATGAGCCRGGATATCTTACAATCCAGGAGAAACCGGGATCATTTCCCCAATTCCTGCTGGTTGGCATTCCCTGGGGCTCCCTGGAGGGTATCCATGGCAATCAAGGGCCAGGTTGGACGAGGCTTGGAACAACCTGGGATAGTGGGAGGTGTCCCTGCCCATGGCAGGGGTGGAATGGGATGGGATTTAAGGTCAATTCCAACCCAAAYCCAAATTCCATGATTCTCTGATGCTGTGATCCCRCGTTTCCTGATCCTGTCATCCTGTAATCCCATGATCCGTGGTTTTAGGCTCCCTGTGGCAAGACCACCCAACCCTTGCCCTGTGTCTTTTATCCCTGATCCAAAGGCCATCGCTCCTGAGCAACTCCCAACATTCCCAGCACGGTCACCCCTCGGCCGGCACCTCCTTTTCCATGTGCTCCGGGAGGTTTTCCAGTCTCCACCTCCGTGCCAGCAACTCCTGGGAAGTTCCCTGGTGGGATCAGGCAGGATGGCACCAGAAAAGCTCAAAAATGAGGATTTTGAAGGACGAGAAAGCTCTGCCCACTCCAGCATGAATCCCGTTTATTCCYTGGCAGGCTGGGAGCAGCAGGGATCTGTCCGATCTCCTCGGCCAAACTCCTTTCCCRGCAGCGCGTCCGCTTCCAGCTGTATCCCAAACCACACCCCCATTCCTGCTGGGAACATCCCTGGAGGCCRGGACGAGCCTTGCATCCCTCAGGCCGCTTTGGGACACCTTTGTCTCCTTTGATCCCCATACGTGGGGATATGAAAACATATTTTTGTTTGGATTTTATCCTCCCACGCGCCAATCCTTTGCTTCCCAAAAAAACAGGGCAGAAAATTCCCTGCCATCCTAAGGAAAGCCCACAATGTGCCCGGATTCCYGTGCCCATAATTGTATTTATATGTCAACAAACAAACTGGGAGAGGACAAAAATTCGCTTTAAGGTCGGAGAATCCCATGACACATGTCCAAGGGGAGGTCGCTGAAGCCATCCCTGGCTCCGGAGTGGGAATTCCAAGGAGTTTGGAACGGGAGAATGGGAGATTGGACAGCACCGCCCACAGGAAAATCATTCTGCTTCCATAATTAACGACGTGGTTCTCGTATCCTGGTGGATCCCTGGGAGTAGCGGGAGGTGTGGGCCTTCCTCTGGAAKGCCACAGATTCCATGAAAAGGAAGGAAGCTCCCAATCCACAAATTGTTGTCCTTGGGCCACCCACCCTCCTAAATAGCCCCAAAATTCAGATTTAGAGCATTTCTTCAGCCGTAAAATCATCCAACTTCGGCTAAAAGGTCCAGCCTTTGGCAGGGCTGGGATTAAACCGCCTGGATTAAACCCTCCCTTTCCCAGTTTTCTTCCAAGGAACTCAAATATTTCCCATCAGACAATGTGGTTATTTTATTTTATTTTATTTTATTTCATTTTATATTTTATATTTTATTTTATTTTATTTTGTTTTGTTTTATTTTATTTTATTTTATTTTATATTTTAT
>JACAXG010000127.1:1151009-1163019 GCA_018881555.1 Amblyornis subalaris
TTTCAGGAATGTTTGATTTGGAGCACAAAGATGCAATAATCGGTGGTTGTTGGGGTTATTTCATTAATATTGGTGTTATTTAATTAATATTGGGATTATTTCATTAATATTGGGGTTTTTAAATTAATATTGGGGTTTATTTCATTAATATTGGGGTTATTTCATTAATATTGGGTTTATTTCATTAATATTGGGATTATTTCATTAATATTGGGGTTTATTTCATTAATATTGGGTTTATTTCATTAATATTGGGTTTATTTCATTAATGTTGGGTTTATTTCATTAATATTGGGGCTTATTTCATTAATATTGGGGTTTATTTAATTAATACTGGTGTTTATTTAATTAATATTGGGTTTATTTAATTAATATTGGGGTTTATTTCATTAATATTAGGGTTATTTCATTAATATTGGTGTTTATTTAATTAATATTGGTGTTTATTTAATTAATATTGGTGTTTATTTCATTAACATTGGTGTTTATTTAATTAATATTGGGTTTATTTAATTAATATTGGGTTTATTTCATTAATATTGGGGTTATTTCATTAATATTGGTGTTATTTCATTAATATTGGGTTTATTTCATTAATATTGGGGTTATTTTATTAATATTGGGGTTTATTTCATTAATATTTGGTTTATTTAATTAATTTTGGGGTTTATTTCATTAATAAAATGTTTAATAAAAGAGTGGGAAAATCCTGCCACCGGATAAAACATCATTTATCATTTTCTTTCCGCTTCCTCTCCTTCCCATTTCCTTCCTCTTCTCTTCCCTCTTCTGCTCTGGAGGCCGAAACGATCCCAGATTTCCTCTGGAGAGGGGAGGAATGTGGGATTGATGCTGCTTTCCCCGTGCTGAGGTGGTGGAAACAGCCCCAGGCTCTCGCTGCATCCAAGATGATCCAAAATTCCCACGCACAGCACAAGGAAAGGCTTGGAACCAAAGGCTTCCAACCAGACTATCCCGGGATTCTCCGATGATGATGTTCCCTTTGGGAAACGTTTGGGGAGGGAGAGGCTTTTCCAGGGAACAGCCGAGAGCTGTTGGAGCCTGATGGGATTTCAGCCATCTCCGGCTGGATTTCAGTAATTCCAAAATTAAATATCCTGGAGCCGGATCCATCCTTTCCACAGCCCCGCGGAAACGGGAACGGTGCGGGAAGAGCCGTGCGGAATTCTCCATGAGGAATCCTGGATTACATTCCCTGACAAAAGACAAATCCTTTCTTTCCAGCCGATCTCCCTGGCTTTGGAAGCAGGAGGAAGCAGGGATGGCAAGGATCTGTCGCCCACGGAGCGTTCCCTTTTCTCTGGGAATGTTGTGAGGTTTTAATCCATCGTTCCCTGTGCATCCCGAGGGGCAGGAATTGATTATTCCCTGCAGGATGTGTTTTGTGTGTGACTCTTCCCATCAATTCCCGTTCCGGTCGCGGTGTCACTTCTCCAGAATCGCAATGATCCCGAAGAAAACTTGGAAAAGATCACAGCCTCCTAAACAGAGGTGATGATTCCTTATGGAGATGACGTTGGAAATTTATCTATGATCTGATTTACAAATATTTCCCACAAATACAAACATTGATTGGCCTCATTAGAAATTCCAATGGAAAACCGATTCCGTAAAACTGGAATGACCGTAAACCACTGGAATGACTCTGGGAATTGGATTTTCTTATCCTTCTTCCCTCCCTTTTTTTCCAGGGAATCCCAGGACGGGAGCACAGTGGGACACCTGCTCCAGCAGCCCTAGGGAATCATTCTCCAGCAGCACTGGGATGAACTGTACACTGATTTATCCCGATTTTTCCCATGGCTCTTCCAAACTCCACATCCATAGTCTGAATCCTTCAGATCCGYCGAGGTCTCATCCAGAGTTTCATCCCTCGGTGAAGCAGGGCAGGGATGAGGCTCCGCTGGGATCTTTGTGGTCCGGATACCGGAATAAATCCGGATGGAAAACYGGGAAAAGGTCACGGCTGCTCCCTCTGGGCTCCGTTGAATTCCAGGCACAATCCCAAGCCGCGGTTTCTGGATCCGCATGTGGCGACGATGCCGTTTCCAGCTCTTATCCAATCAATTATTGGAGGCATCGGCTCCTTTTCCGGAAGGAAGAAGCTGAATTTGGGTTTTGTTTCCCTGAATTAATTCCCAGGGAATGGTCACGGTCCCGAGGCTGCCAGAACTCCGGGATAATTTGGACAACGCCCTCAGGAACGGGGCGGGATTATTGGAATGCCAGGAATTGGACTCCATAATCCTTGTGGGACCATTCCAATTTGGGACATTCCCTGATTTCCTGAGGCAATTCCGCAGGAATTTTGGGCTCCGTTGTCCCTCGGTGCAGTCAGTGACAATTCCTGATTATTCCGGATTCAGTAACTCCAACATTTCCGTTCTCATCCCTGTCAAATTTTCCCTCGAAGCACCCACGAACATTTGGGATTTGGAGCTTGTTGATTGGATTTGTTTGGGTATTTTTTTGGTGTTTTAATGATTATTATCCCAATTTTTTCCCGATATAATTTTAGGAAAAAGAGCGCAGATTTTCACCTCTCAACATCCCAATTTCCCCCATTTAGGAGGCAAATCCTGCCCCTGGAAGGGAGAAAGTAGGATTTACGCTCTCCCGATTTTCCATCTGGACGCTCCAAATCCCATCCCAGGCAGCTGCTCCTCCACCAAATCCACGTTTCCCTTCCAGCACATGGATTATCCCAGCCCTGCTCCGCCAACTCCCGCGAGCAGGTGCTCGCATCCTGAAGAAGTTGAATCCGTGCCTGAATCCAGCCGGAATATCCATAACGGGTGAATCGATTTGGCTTCCAGGCCGGAGTTCTGGAAATTGCAGATTCCAGGCACAAACTCCTTGATTCCCAGTGAATCATTCCCAACSTTTTCTCCATCTGCTTTTGTTCCGTGTTTATTGCTCCTTTTGTACATCCATCTGCATTTTTCCATGGGGAAACGGTGGTAAACAAAAGCATCTTTTCCAAACTTTCGGAATCCTGGTTCTCCAGGAAAAGCTTTTCCTCTGAACTTGGCAGGGAATTCATCTCCTCTCCGGATCTTCCCGAAGGAGGCGGATGAGGAGCGCGAGGATCAGGGAGAGGGATTCGGCCCAGGCAGCAGGAGGGGCTTCGTTCCTAATCCAACGGGAAATTTGCCTGGATGCATCCCAAAAAATTCCATTGAAACCTCGGCGTGCACCTGCCAGACCCACAGCTCTGCTCGGAGATTCCGGATCTGAGCAGAATCCAGGGAATTGGGTGGTTCTCCCTCTCTCTCCTTCCTGTTTTTCATGGAATCATGGGAGGATTTGGGTTGGAATGGACCCTAAGGATCATCTAATTCCAACTCCCTCACCGTGGGCAGGGATGTTTTCCTCACTTCCCTTTGGCTGGCTCCTCCTGTGTGTTATTCCCAACCTTCCTGGAATTCTTGTGCTTCAGATGAGGTTTCCAAGAGCCGCCAGGAAGGTTCAGCCTTTCCCGGGATGAGTCATTCCCAATAATGATGGAAGGAGGGAGAAAAGAGTGGGATCTTGGCTGGGAAATKAAGGTTTGGGAATAAAAAGGGGATCAGGGCTTGTCACAGAAATCCAGGATTAATCTTTGCCGTCTTCCCAAAATCCTGAGTCCCGCGGCACCTGAAATCGTGGAATCATTTGGGTTGGAATCCTCTGGGATCACAGAATCCAACATKCTCCCAGCACTGCCAAGGCCACTGCTGATCCATGTCCCCAAGAGCCACATCCACATGGATTTTGATCCCTCCAGGAATATTTCCTGAGTGGAATAAAAYGGAGGAAATATTCCTCCGTTTCCAATGGAAGAATTTTTTATCCTTCCTTTGCTTTTCCAGGTGCCACTTCTGCTTTAACTGCCCAAGGAGCGTTTCCATGTCAGAATTCCACGTGCCGGAAGCCTTTGGAATATGATGAGAATGGCTGTGGCCCATTCCATGCTCTTGGAACCGGGAGTGGGCAGCCTGTTCCCATCTCCATGACAATTCCTGGAATTCTGGAATCACCTCGGTGCCTGCTTGAGGTGAGGTTTCATCCCAAACRAGGCACAAAACGTGTGGATCCAACTCTGGGTGCGTGTTGGATACGGAGACTTCGGAAAACCGGGATGAAGACKATAAATGACTTAGACTGGAATGCACGAGGCTTGCCCTCGGATTGGTATCCTGGCAGGGAATTAGGGAATGCAGCTGTGGGACTGCATGGCTTTTGTAACCCCTTGGAATTCACGGAATCCTGGAACGGTTTGGGTTGGAAGGGACCGTAAGGATCATCCCATTCCAAACCTCTGCCGTGGGCAGGGAATATTCCAAAGCGGTGGCTGAACCAACCCTGCAGGAGGTTGGGAAAACCGATCCCGGATCCAAGAGGAAACATCCCARATTTAGAAGGGAAAGGAGGCGAATCCCAAATCCCCAGCTGGATATGGTTGGAATTCCTCGGCACYGGATGACCAAGGAACACYTGGAGCAGCTCCTCCTGGATTGTAGCAGCGGGAAGAGATCGGCCGTGCCTCCCACCCTGGAGYGAATCTCACGGCATGAGAATTCCGTGGGAAAATCGGGAAGACGGGTGAAGTCACCGCGGCCGTGACGTGGGAGGACGGAAGTGAACTTATGGAAAAGGAGGAACATTAAAAGCCGCCAATTCGGGGAAGAATTCAAGGAATGTTTTGTATCCTGTCGCCATCTACTGGATCCCAGCTGCAGCCGGAGAATCGTGGAATCCCAATCCCGGAAYGGTTTGGGTTGGGAGGGACCTTAAAGCCCATCCAGGCCCACTCACAGCTTCCGTTATCCCAGGCTGCTCAGGCTTTTCCCGGTTTTGGAATCACGAGTGGGATTTCCACAAGTGGGGATGGCTGGGATATCCCACCGGACACATCCATGGATCACCGGGAGCCACGAGTCCAGAGATGTTGGCTTTGGATGKGAAACCTCATCCGTCTTCGGAAGGAATTCCTGGCTGGGAGGGTGGGGAGGCCCTGGAATAGAATTCCCAGAGAAATTGGCTGCCTCTGGATCCCTGGAAGCATCCAAGGCCAGGCTGGATGGAGCTTGGAGCAACCTGGCATAGYGGAAGTTGTCCCTGCCCATGGCAGGAGTGGGATGAGATGGRATTTAAKCTCCCTTCCAACCCAAACCATTTCGGGATTCTGGGATTCTGTGAGGGATTGGGGAAAATATTCCATGTATTTACGAACAGGAGGATGAATCCCCAGACTCTCCATATCGGCTTATCCTTCACAGGGATCTTCTGAGCAGGAAAGCTTTCCTGGAAGACAATATTCCAACGGGATGCTCTCCTTGTGCCTCCCAAACATCGCTTCAATCCGGGAATGACCGGGAATGCCGTTGGGAGACGCAGATTATTCCAACTGCCGGCGCCAGGGAACGGAACCTCAAACCGACAGGTTCATCCGATCCCGATAAATCATGGAGCCCTCCAGGGATCTTGGATTTGGGTTTATTAAAGGCTCCATCACTTAGTGGGATTTTCCCGTTTCCCAGTGAACGGATTGGCTCTGGAATGGAATTTTCCGCACAAAGCSCAGGATGCCTCACTTCCACGGATCCGGCCTTTGCGGGAATGGTTTGATGCGCTCAGGATCAGGGATACACCCGGATGGGTCGGGATGGGAGCTGATTTTGGGATCGTGATTCTTTCGGCTGCATCAGCAGTTTTCCCTCTGCGCGAGGATCCTGCCTTCCCTGAGGGAGACTGCCGGGAAATTCATCCAAATATTCCGGATATTTGGGGTTTTGAGGCCCAAAAGTCGGATTGGTGSGATCCATCCCTGCAGATTCCTCGAGTCGGCAGCAGCCGATCCCTGAGGGAAWGCATGAGGGGGAAAACGTGGGAACTACACTGGATTAAAGTCCCTGCCAGGAATTTCTCCTTAATTCCCTGTCCGAAAGGCTGCCCCAACCTTTGGATGTGTTTGGAGCTCGTTAAATGTTTGGAAGCTTTTCCCCGTGGAGGCTCCGGGGTCGGAGCCGTGTCCGTGGCCCCGTGATAACTCCRCGGACATCGGGATGGGGGAGGATGAGAGGGACACGCGGGACAATCCTCCTGCTCCTCGGATATTCCATCCAAACCCTGACCCTGAAATCCCAGCCGGCTCCAACCCCAGCCGGRTCAGGATGAGGAATAAACCCTGCAGGAATGGGATTTTCCTTTAAATCCTGTTAAATATCAAACGAGGTCTCGCTCCCGAGCCTCCGGAGGCCCAGGGATCAGGGATATTTTGTGACCCGACAGCGGGAAAGTTGATTGAGGGAGAGAAACTGGAAAAGGCAAAGCCACATTCCCAGATTTTCAGCCAAGATTGAGGTTGTGGAGTGAGGAGCTGCTCCGCTTTTGGGATTTAGCGCCATAAGGATTATCCCGTAATTCCCTAAGTGAGGCTGAGTAACAGGGAGAAGGGAGGGAAGCAGAGCAGCCCCRCTCCGTGCCTGTTTTGGGATTTGCAAGGAGCTCAGCACGGATCCTGCCCCAGGAATCACCCGGGAAATGCCAGGCTCGGCTCTGGGAACGGAACGTGGGCTGAATCCATGGATTTTTTATGAATTTCCTTTTATGCCCAGGCCTTAAGGCTCGGCTTATTCCAACCCCCATTCCATGGGCAGGGATACCTCCCCCTATCCCACACTGTTCCAAGCCTCATCCAACCTGGCCTTGGACACTTCCAGGGATCCAGGGGCAGCCACAGCTTCTCTGGAAATTCCATCACAGCCCCTCCCCACCCTCCCAGCCAGGAATTCTTTCCCAACATCCCATCTATCCCCGCCCTCCGGCAGCGGGAAGCCATTCCCTGTGTCCTGTCCCTCCATGCCTCGTGCTGGATCCCGAGCTCTGGAGAGCCCTTATTGCTGGTCTGGAATTTCCGGATTAAGAGCTGCTCTTTGCCTGATTATTCCTTCGTATTCCYCCTCCTCCTCCTCCTTCCCTGCTCTCCAAACTGGCCTGGTGGATTCCAGTGCTCTGCAGCAAGAAAACACCAAATATTTAACGGATTTTCCGGTGTTTCTCCCACCTTCCCAGGCAGGAAAAGATTCTCTTGTCACCTGGAAAATGCCAGAGCTGGGATTTGTCCTTCCTGCTCCCGGTCCCTGCTTCCAAGGGAAATCCCTCTCACGTCRAGGGGCACGAGGATCCTAAATCGGTTATTTATTCCCTCCCTGAGGGGAGAAGTTTTAAAAAATGGGAATATTTTCCCTGGAGGGCTGATCAGGTATGCACAGGCTTTCAAAAAAAAAAGGATTTTAAAGATGGTTTGGACTCCCAAAAGTGGGAAAATTATGTTTCTTTGTAAAAAATTAAGGCATTTTTCCGATGATCCATGATAACGGATGCCTTGTGGATTTACCCGTGCAATTCCCGGTGGTCTGGAAGGTTTTTTGCACAGGAAAAAGGGGAAAAGGGGATTTTTTTTTTTTCCAGTAGGAAAAGGGGATTATTGTGGGTGAAAGGACCAGGGTGGCTCCGATCCATGGTTTTATCCTTTCCCCGCTTGTCTCCAATGGGTGAAATCGGGTTTTGTGGAAAACAAGGAAAACCACATTTCCTCAACATTTCCTCCCGGGGCCAAAAAAAAAAAAAAAAACTGAGGGAAAACTAAAAATAAGGATAAAAAAAGGGTTAAGAAAAGCGAAATTCCGATGTCAGCAGAATCCGCCCGGAATTTCCAGGCTGCAGCAGGAGAGGCTTTTCCAGATGGCTGCATCCCGCTCTCCAGCCTGCAAATTCCCAACATTAATAAATGGGAAAGAGCCCTACGGAAGGCTGGAATTTGTGTCCGTGCCAGGAAACTCCCAGAGTTAAAGCTGCTCCGGGAAAAAATCRGGAGGGAAACGGATCCTCCACAGAGGGATAAAAGGGGCTGATGGGCTCCTCCATTAAATCCTGATTTTTGAGGCATTCCGGAGGGTGCGGCTCGGAGTGAGGGAAAAATTCAGGCTGGAAAAAAAGGGGAATGTTGTTAATAATGAGGSAATTAAGCATGGGATATCCGTGGATGCTGGGATCCCTCTGCCCTCAGCAATCCGGAATCAAAACTCGGGAATGATTTTGGAAACGCCCTGCTTTAGTTCCAGGCGACTCCAGGGAAGTCCTGCTGCCCGCGCTCCACAAAATCCGGAGCTCCACGCTCCCGATGGTCCCTTTGGATCCYTYRGTGGCCTGYGGGAAGCTGAACTGGGATTGGTGACACTTCCCACCTTTCTGGGTGTCCCTGGGGATTTATTCTTCCCCCTTTTCCTGCCGAGGAAAAATCGTCTGGTGCTAAAAATGAGTGACCAACTGGAATAATTTCAGGAACGAAATTAGGGGGTGGAATGGGATGGGATGGGATGGGATGGGATGGGATGGGATGGGATGGGATGGGATGGGATGGGATGGGATGGGATGACCTTTAATGTCCTTTTCAAGCCAAACCACTCCGGAATTCCGTGTCCAACCAGCGCTCAATTTTCATTTAATTCCCACATCAAATTAACCTCATTCTCTCGGTTTGATTCTCCATCCTGCCGTGACCTTTCCCGGACAAATGGGAAGAAAGATGGGAAAAACAAAAGGTCAACACAATTTGTGAAGACCTTACCCAACRCAGAGATCCTGGCAGGATTGTTATCCTTTGCCGTGGATCTTTATTCCCGATTATTTCCTTGGGGTTGGTGTTGAACTCTGTCCYGTGTAGGGGAGAGGGATAAGTTTGTGTTTGGGGATGAAAAAAGGACTTTGGAATTGGAAGCGGATCCACATGGGAGATGCCCCTGGACTGGGTGTGCTGATGAAGGGATTTGGCAACAGAGAATCATGGAATGGTTTGGGTCGGGAAGGGCCTTAAAGCTCAGCTTATTCCAAGCCCCATTCCATGGGCAGGGACAGMTCCCACTATCCCAGGCTGCTCCAAGCCCTGTCCAACCTGGCCTTGGACACTTCCAGAAATCCAGGGGCAGCCACAGCTTCTCTGGGAATTCTATTCCAGGGCCTCCCCACCCTCCCGGCCAGGAATTCCTTCCCAATATCCCATTAAACCCCATCCACTGTCCCTCCATCCCTTATCCCAAATCCCTCTCCATCTCTCCTGGATCCCTGTATTTACTCCACCCCTCCACTTCTCCCTTCCTCCTTCCACCTCCAATCTCAGCCTCTCCAGGACTTCCAGCATTTCCCCAAAGCCCTCGGAGCTATTCCAGCGAGATCCACTGGGCTCCGTTTCCCGAACAAGTCAGAGATAAGATCCCTGCAGATCTGGGATGTGGATTTCGGGATTAGCTGCCTGGTGGGATTCCTCCATTCCCTCCCTGTTACGGCAGAGTGAGATAAGGAGCAGATGGAGATAACCTTTCCTCTCTTATCTGCTCCAGCGAGGAATTCCTGCTCTCTCCATTAAGCTGTGCCGCAGGGAAAGGGAAATCAGGATCGCGGACGCGTCTGGAGAGAGGAAAGGGAATATCGCTGAGCCCATGCAGCGAGGAGAAAAGGGATTGAAATGGYAGGGAATGTGCTGTTGGATCTGTGGGCCACGCGGGATTTAAGGGTGGAACGAAAATTGATCCAGGAATTGTTGTTTTGATCCCGGTTTAGCCGTGCCTGGGATTGGCTGCGCTGAACTGAGGGTCAGGGATTGGGAAGGGCTGATGGAAGGGGCTGGGGGTGGGTTTGGATGGAGCTTTGGAGAGACCATTCCTGGAAGTAGGAAGGTTGAGRAAGTTGGGCATTGGAAAGGGCCAATGGAAGGGGCTGAGGGTGGGTTTGGATGGGGTCTGAAGGAAAGCTGGGAAGCTTTGGAAAGGCCAATCCTGGAAATAGGAATGTTGAGAGGTTTGGGGATTGGAAGGGGCTGACGGAAGTTCCGAAAATTCCAAGGTTGAGAGGGTTGGGGATCGGGAAGGGCTAATGGAAGGGGCTGGGAAGGGTTTGGGATGTTGTCTGAAGGGAAGTTGGGAAGCTTTGGAGAGGCCACTCCCGGAAAGTGAAAGGTTCAGAAGGTTGGGGATTGGAAGGGGCTGACGGAAGGGTCCGAAGGTGGGTTTGGATGGGCTCTGAAGGAAACTCGGGAAGCTTTGAAGATCCCGGTCCTGGAAGCAGGAAGGTTGAGGGGGGTGGGGCTCCAGCAGCTGCTTGGGTGACACTAATGACGTCACCAGCCCTGCCGGGAGGACTCGGTGTCAAACCTCCCACGGCACCGCGGCCAACGAGGTGAGATCCTGCTGGGAGAGGGGCCGTGCCTGCCAGGGAATCATGGATTCCGGGATGGGATGGGGACGTGAGTCAAGCCCCTGTGCAGGGGGAATTTCCCGGGATCAGTTCCTGCCTGTTCCTCTGGGGCCGTGGCTGGGATCCCCGGGGCAGATCCCGGGCTCTGCGCACAGGGACGCACCGGGATGAGCTCCCGTTATCCCAGCGCTGAGCAGCCTTTCCCRGGCACGGAGATGCTCCAGGGATGGATCCTCGCTGGACGCTCCACATTCCCRGCAGGACCCATGAGCCGGATCCGTTGTTTTTATGGACTTGCCATCCTGTTGGGACAACGGGTCCCGCTGGGCTGCCAGRTGGGAAAAGCTGGAGCTGGGGATGCTCCTGGAAAAACGAATTGATGTGTGCACCGGACAGGAAGTGGGAGGCCTGCGCTTCCAGGGATGCGGCAGGCAGATGGATTCGGGTTTGGATCTGCAGCGATTCCGTGAAGACTCATTATGTCCTCCATCCTCATTTTTCCAGGCGTTTGGCAGCTGAGGATTGCCAGGCAGCTGGAAAAACACCTGGGCTGTGCAGGAAGAGCAAATATTCCATAGCTCCTGACGGATGATAAACGGTGGATCCGGGGTCACAGGATAATTGTGCAAAAAGCACAACTCCCACCTTGGATCGTGGCACGAAAGGGAAAAATCCTCCTTTATAATCACAGGGAATTTTAAGCGTTGGAATGGGCTGCCCAGGGAGGTTTGGAGTGCTCATCCCTGGAGGTGTCCAAGGAATTCCTGGATGGGGCACTCRGTGCTCTGGGCTGGGGACAAAGTGGGAATCTGGCACGGCTTGGACTCCGTGACCTTGGAGCTCTTTTCCAACATAAATGATTCCGGGATAACAAAGCCYGGGAAGCTGCAGGATGGACAAGGCTGTAAAACCTCCCAAAATGTTGGAGTTATCCCAGTSTGAGCCGGGGTGGGATCATTAACTCCAACTGGCGCTGCCATGTCCGGATGGAAACACCTTCGGCTGCTCCTTGCCCCGGTGCAAAACCAAGGAAAACACTCATTTTTCCCGGGAATAACTCTCAAYCTTTCTCTTCCCCCTCTCAGTGACCCCGAAGCTCCTGGCGGAACCTTTTCCCGGCACCGCAAATCCCTTTAAAACCCGAGCTGGCCCGGATTGTGCGGGAACACATTCCCCGCCGCCTTCCCAGATGCGTTTATCCCTACTCCGGAGCAGGTATTCCTGGGGAAGAGCTCGCCAAGCGCGGCTCGAGATTCCATAATTTATTCCCAACTCCCTCCCCGGGCAAAGGTAACAAAAGCTGGCACGGAAGGCACCGCAACAGTTGCTAAACGACAGGATGGAGCATCCCACCCGGGAGCACGGAGCGGGAAGCACAGATGGCAGGGAAGGGCTTGCGGGAGGCAGYGGGAACGCGCTCGGAATGCAAATCCCGTGGAAGCATTCCGGGAAATAAAAAGGCGGTTKGGTTTTTAGAAGCCTGGAAGGGTTTTTGTGTTCCCACCTCGCACCCCGAGCGCGGAGCTGGGAGAGGTTACGGATGAGTCCTGAGGGGTGGGAATAAACGAAGGGATTTGGGGATAAATCCTTGTTATAAGTCCGGGGATAGTGGTGGCTTTTCCAGAGGAAGAGCCAGGTGGGATAAATCGGGGTTTTTTTCATATTTCACGGAGAACTGGGAATGTTTGCTGCCTCATGAAGGCGAACGCTGCTCGGATTCTGCCGTGGGGTTGATGGGAGGGAAGGGAAGGGA
>JACAXG010000127.1:1166838-1179210 GCA_018881555.1 Amblyornis subalaris
ATTTTAATTTTTTATTTTTTATTCTCCCTTCCTCGTGGCAGCACATTTTTATCCAAAAGCCCCTTCCAGCTGCCCCGGGATCAAGYGACTGGGACAAATCCCAGGGATATTCCATCATTTCTCCCCAGCCCGGGGGAATCTCGACTTCCCTACAAAYATCACACATCCCACGCATGGGATGAGAAATTAATTCCATAATATTGAGGATGAGCAGGGCAGGTTTTATGAAAATATCTCCAGACATTCCTGGAAATGAATATTATGGATGAGCAGGATCCGGCTCGGCCCCGGAGGTCGCTCGATCCAAGTCCTTCGCTCAAAGGTTGGATTCGATGATCTTGGAGCTCTTTTCCAACCCTAAYGATCCTTTGATCCCCCCATTTCGTTTTGCGGGAATTCTGGCRGCGAGGAAATCGTGGGAATTGCTGGATCCTCTGAAAAAATTCCACTCATCCAGAGGAATATACCCGGGAAAGCTGGGAATGTCCCTGTGGAGGGATGGGGCTGGAATGCGCGTCCTGTGGATATTTTTAATCCTGAAATATTTTATTGCRTTTTTAGAYCCYTYCCACTATCCCAGGCTGCTCCAAGCTCCTTCCAACCCGGCCTTGGACATTCCAGGGATCCAGGGACATCCATAGAACAACCTGTGCCAGGGCCTTCCCACCCTCCCAGCCAGGAATTCCTTCCCAATATCCCACCCATCCCTGCCCTCCGTCAGTGGGAAGCCATTCCCTGTGTCCCGCCCCTCCATCCCTTGGAAATCCTTTCTCTCCATCTTTCCTGCAGCTCCTTCAGGCACSGGAATGTCACCACGAGGTCACCCCAAAGCTTCCCTTCTCCGGGTGAACAATCCCAATTTTCTTATCTGGATTAAAACCCAAAAAAAAAATGGGATATAAAGAAATTCCTCTTTCTGCACCATAAAAAAGATGGAATTATGTGTTTAAATCATGGCTGGCTCCTGCCTTTTCATGTCTTTATCAATTAATTAATKAACTCGCTCCGGCCTGGCCTCTCCGACCCCGCAGGATCAATACCTGCTCCTGCTCATCCACACTTGGGAATTATTAATGAAAGGGATCCTGGAAGGGGCAAGGAGCAGCAAACAGCAAATATTTGGGTGAAAATAAAGATTTTAAAATGAATTTGGCCTTCAGGCTCCATCCTTTCCCTCAGTCACGCCCATAAAGGGATCGGGAGGGGAATTTAGAGGCTTCGATCCGTTCGTTTATTGGGAATATTCGTCATCGGAATGATCAGGTTAAGATAGGAGGAAATAAACCATGGAATTCCAAGCATTTTGCCGCTGCTTCTGGAAAAACGGATCCAGCGGCAAATCCCTGCTTCGGAATTCCGTTTGTTTTCGGGGAGGAGTGTTCAGGAAGGAAAGAAATCCCTCGCTCAGGGAATGGGGAAGGATGGGAATCGCACAGGGTGGGACAAAATGAGTGCTCATTCCAGGAGGAGTTCTACTCACTCCTTTTTCCTTYGGGAAGAATGGATTTCCGTCCAAAGACGGATGGGAAAAGGCAAAATGTTTTTCCTGGCACTGTGGGATGTGGCCGATTCCCAGGCAATTCCCAACTGTATCAGCTCCAGGAAGGAGAATTAATTCCACCTCAGCCAAAAGCAGGACAGAAATAAAGGATCACATATTTAAATCACATGGATAAATCCAAGGTTTGGATCCATCCGTGAAGAGGTTTGGAATCTCAGATCTCGATTTTTGTGACCCGGATCAGTTTTCCACGGCAGGAATTACGGATATTGCTGGAATAAAAGGGCTCAGGTGACCTCAGAAACGAGGGAATCAGCAACGAGAATTCCACAATTCCACGATGAGTAACAMCACCCAGCATGAACACACAGGTGGAGGCTTACCAGGAGGGAATGGATGCCATTCCCACGGGAATAATCCTGAGGGAACGAAAGGCTCCCCACCGGAGCAGCCCTGATTTATTACCRTGATTTCCTGCTTTTTGCTCAGCTCTGCTCCCGTTTTTGGCAGTTCCGGGTGGGTTTTTCCCSATAATTCCGATTCTTTTTGGCACTTCCATTGTGCTGTAATTAAGAACTGTTTGCGTTTCCGGAGCAGGAGTTCGCCTTTGGAATTAAAAGCCAAAATAAAAAGCCAACGGARCTGCCGCGGGAGGAATGGGAATGAAGCTCCGAGCAGGGAAAGGCAGGGAAGAAGTTCAGCCCCGATGGATTTTAAYGCGAATAATCCTGCGAAAACCCAACGTTTGCCAGGGATGAGGAGCTACAACTTTATTTGCGGGAGAATCCRTGGGAATCGCTGGAATTCGGCAGCGGAACGTCGGAAAAAAAGGAAAAGGGCCTCGGGATGCACCGGGGGAGGTTTAGATTGGATATCGGGAAAAATCGTCCAGCCCCGGCAGAGCCACCCGGGTGGAGTCCCCATTCCCGGAGGGATTTAAAATCCATGTGGATGTGGCTTCCAAATAGGATTTGGTCCTTCCCAAAGGGAAGAGGTGGTGTCGGGAAGCAGCTCCTGCTGGGGGTGGTTTTCCCGATCCTGGTGCTCCAAAAAGCTTTAGGAATTTATTGCAGGCAAAGGGAAATGTGCGTCAGTAAAATGAGGATTCCTCACAATCCCTGTTGTGGCATTCCCGATATTTCCTCATCCCCACCCTCCAAAAATATTCCCTGAYGGCGATAAAGGATCCCAAAGGATAAATATTTGGATCCTTCCTGTTGTTCATCTTGGCAAAGCGTGGATTTGGGAATGTGTTAAAAAGGGGATAATGGTGCTTCCCTGCAGGGCAGCTCCCGATGATTGTTATATCCATGAGTCCTGGAGACTGGGAATGGGATGGAAAGAGGATTTTGGTCATAAAACTTCCCTTAWAAGGGAGGAATAATCAGGGCAGGGCAGCTCAGCCTTTCCAAAGGGAAAATCCAGGAGGATCCAGCTCTGTGTGTCACTTTAGGCCTCGTCCCGCGATTCCCACAGTTTTTAGGGATAAAAGGAACCACGAGCAGCACTTGCTCTGCTCTGGGAAGCGAATCCTTGTGCGAGAGCAGGGAAATATCCCATGGATTCCTTYCTCCAGCATTGCTGTCACATTCCCRGGAAAGCAGAGCTTTGSSGGTSAATGCCYYGGGCAGGACAATTCCCGGGAAGGGACAGCCATGGGATGGGGACAGGAATGTCTGTGCCAAGGTCCTGTGTCCCTGCCCTCCAAATCCAGACCCACAAACATTCGGAGCACTGGGAGCTTCCCGGAGAAGATGGTTTTGTTGGAATCAGCTCCAGGAGAACCTGCAAAATCACCTTAAATATGACCAAAATTCCCATTTTTTCCCTTCCAAAGCTTCTGCTCCAGCACTGCTTCATTGCATTGGGAATTGAGGATGCTGAGAGAAGAATTCCCTCATTTATTGTGGCTTCCTGGGGGTCAGAGGCCTTTCCCAARGGAATTTAATCTTCCTAAAGGAATTTAATCTTCCTGATCACAGTGATCCTTTCATGGAATTCTATCCTAGAAAGGCTTGGGATGGAARGRACCTTAARGATCATCCCAWRGGCAGGGCCAAGATTCCTTCCTTGCCTGRTAGAGGTGATCCTTGGATCCTCATTCAGGAATCCTTGGCAAGCTGAGGGACGAACCATTCCCAAAACCTTTGGGCCCGGGATCCTMCTTGGGAATAACGCAGGGATGCTCTTCCTCGCTGGGATGGAAATCCCWAGGAAGACATTCCAAGGACTCCCAGAGGGGCTCTCAGCACATCCTGCTGGRTGGGGACCTGTCCCCTCGGGATGGGACCTGATTCCCTTTGGCATTTTTTTAGGAAAACGCAGCAGGGAGAAGTTTCTGGTCTTGGATCTTCCGTGGGATCCACCGACTGCAGGATTCCAGCCCGGAGAGCAGCTGGAGTTGGGATCGGCGCTCCCACCCATCCACGCGGGAAAGCTGAAGCCTCTACAGGCTGGGAAAAGCTTTCTTATGGAATAACATCCTCCAAACATGGATAACGTTGGATAACGTCACGTCTTGTCTCTCCTAAAATCTCCTTATTCCTCYGGAATTCCCTCATCCCGCGGCGGGATAACGCGGAATGTTCGCGGTGCAGCAACGGGAATAACGAATCCCTGGGATGATTGAAATCCCAGAGAGTTCTCCCTCTTCCCAGAGAGCTCATTCCCTCGTTAAACATTGATTGTTTCCTCARTAAAAGTGAACTTCCGTGTATTCCGTTATTAATGGGAATCGGACACGGAATGGGRAACAGCAGCAATCTCGTTTTCCTGGTTTTTTTGGAATAATCTTCTTTCTTATTCAAGGATCAYGAGAGGAGAGTGGATAAAAACCCATCCAGGATCATGGAAAAACAAACACAGCTGCGTCAGGGGGGAAAACAAAGGAATTCAAACTCCTTGGAAATCGGGAATATTTCCAAATACGTGGAGGGGTTTGGTGGTTTGGTGCCCCCAGCCTGAAAATCGGGAAAAATTGAGGCTGTGCTGGGGGAATGTGGAAGAAAACTGGATCAATATTTCTGGGATCACAGCAGGAATTTTGGGGTTCACGGCTCCGAAATAGCCCYGGATGAACAAAATTCCAGGCCTTATCCATGGATATCATGGARACCTTGGGTTGGTTTGGTCCATGGGGATTAGGGAGGAGGGAAGTTCCCATTCCCAATGACGGTTCCCATTTTACAGTTGGATATTGGGAAGAAATCCTTCCCTCTGAGGGTGGGGAGGGGCTGGGATGGAATTCCCAGATGGCTGCCCCATCCCTGGAAGTGTCCAAGGCCTGGTTGGACGGGGCTTGGAGCAGCCTGGGATAGCAGAAGGTGTTGGAATGGGATGGGATTTAAGGTCCCTTCCCGCCCAAATCGCTCCAGAACAAACTCCGATCCCATTTTTACGACAATGGATCAATCCCACGGAATAAACATAAAAGGGCCACTTTTCCAGGGCAGCATTCCCTGCTAAACACCAGGATCAAACATCCCGGAACTTTCCATCCGATCCCTCACGGCGCCGAATCCAGCAGCYGTCAGAAAAATCCAAGGGAAAGGCGCTCCAAACCACCCTTTTAAAACCTGGGAAGCATTTCCATGGATTCAAGAGCCCTTCACAGGCAATTATGGAATCCAAATGCAGCTGCAGCCGCTCTCTCCCGAAAAAATCCCCCATGGATAAGCAATCCCTCCTCAGCCTGCGCAGCAAACGCTCTCCCAGCCGGCGCTGGAATTCTTTGGGAATTCGGAGCGGAATGTGGGGCTCAGCATCCACTTCCGGGCACAAATGTTCTCCCAGCTGCAGGAGCCTGGGAGCCGCGTGGGGAATTCTGGGAATGTTCTGGGAGCTCTTCAGCATTCCCGCTGGCTCGGAGATCCATGAGCAGGTGTGGAGATGGATGGATGTGGATGGGAATGGAGGTAAGGACACGGAGCTGCTGCTGGCATGAGCAGAGGGATGGAGCAGCTCTGCCGTGGGAAAAGGCTGGGAGAGTCGGGAATGTTCAGCCTGGAGAGGAGAAGCTTTGGGATGAGCTCGTTGTGGCATTCCAGGGCCTGGAGGAGCTCCRGGAAACATGGAGAGAGAGGATTTCCAAGGGATGGAGGGACAGGCTGGAAGAGACCTCTCATATCCTGTATATATTTATATTTATATTTATATTTATATTTATATTTATATTTATATTTATAATTTTATTTTTATTTTTATTTTTATTTTTATTTTTATTTTTATTTTTATTTGTGTATAAATGTGTACAAATCATGGATAATTGCGTAATCCCACGGAGTGATTAACAACCATTCCAGCAAATACCGGGAAACGTGGGAATAGGAAATAGAAATGTAATTACACACTGGAAATGAGAAAATAAATAAAAAATCCCAAGAAATCCTGCAGTTATTCCAAGCAGGATTCCCAGGCTGGAGAGCCCAGCCASGTCCCACATTCCAGACTTGGAAATCTGATTGAAAACCTGGAAAAAGCTGGAGATCCTCTCAGATTTTCACATCCAGCTTCCTGCTGTCGGGACAGCTCCATGGATTTGCATTCCCTGCTGCTGCTGTCCCCTAAAAGCTTTTCCCCAGGGAAAAGCCTGAAGGTACATTCCAGGGAAAAGCATTCCACGTGTTTATTATTCCATAAATTATCCCAAGCAGCTCTCCGGCTGCTGGGAATTGTTATGGCCCTGCCAGGGGAGCATCCAGAACTTTCCATCCGTGAGCATCCATCTCCTCTGTCCCCATGGATCCATGTTCACGGATAGCCCGTGGGAATAACCATTCCATCCCCAAATCCACGGCCTGGAGTTCCTCTTTTATTCCATATCCCACCTTCCTGCTTTCCTCCTCCGGCTCATCAATCGGTGCTGATGGAATCCAAAGGATTGCGGCACACAAAGGGCAAAATCCCGGAAATAAAACATCCTCCAGCTATTCCATGGAATCATTCCCTAAAKTATAAAATCCTTGATTCATTCCTCAACAGGCTCCTCTTGGATTTATATCCCTTTTTTTTTTTGCTACACTTGGAACTTCTATTAAATCCAAATAAAAAAGGAATATCTTATCTAATTCCTGCCTCTAATTCCTTGTTTCTCCAAAGAACGATCCAAGCTCCCACGAATATTTTTGGGAAGCACCATTTTTCCTCTTGGTTTTTTTTTTTTCCTTTCTTTTTGCCTCCCCTCTGAATTTTAATTCCATTTTTCCTGCCTTTTCCCTCTTCCCCACGAGCCAGCAGAACGATTCCCGCGGAATTTCTTTTTTAYTCCCGGCAGGAAAAGAAAATTCCCATTAAAAAAAAAACCATGGAAGTTTCTTTTTCTTCCTGCCACGAGCCCCTGGAAAATCAACGAGAGTTCCATGCTGCACATTAAAAATATTCCGAGGGTTTTATGGGATTTATTGAAGGTTTAGTTCATGAAGTCAGGAGGTTTCTTTGGGGTTTTTTTTTGGGGCATCTCATAAAAATTAAAGGAAAAAAAGAGTTTATTCAGGAATTATCGGAAGAGCAAAATTCCGAAGGGACCTTTGTTCTGCGGTTTAAGGAATTTTTGCCCAAGGAAAGGAGATGAAGGTTAATTGAGGAGGGGGAAAAAAGCTCTGGAATATTCACAGGCCTGGAAAAGAGAGGGCAAACATTCCCCCAGCTGCCCGTTTTGAAGCGTGCTGGAAAAATTTTCCCAAATTCCCTTTGCTTCCTGGAGTATCCGAGATGGCTCCCRCGGCCCGGTTTGTTCACCTGTACATCCCAGAGGGTGCTACAGGGAAAAAATTCCCTCTGGGAGCTGCCGCAACGCTGGGATTTGTAACTCGCTGCTGACTCCACTCCCGTTCGGCTGTGATTGCCCATGGAGCGCTGGAATGCTGGCTCCGTGAGGGAATTCACCGGGAATACGGCCCGGCCTCCRTGTGTCTGCGCTAAGGGAACAACCCAGACATTCCCAAATCCATGGATTTGGGATCAATCAGCTCTCAAAGCCCTGCGATTTGAAAATGTGCATTTTGATATGAAATATTCCAGCCTGGGAGCAGCTCCGTGGGGAGATCCAGGAATGTCTTGTCACCCGGACAAAGCAGGAATGGGATGCAGGATTCCAGGAGGGATTTCTGACCAGGCATCCCTCTGCTGAGGGAAAGAAGGATTGGCAGAGATGGGAAAATTCCCATAGAAATTGTTCCAGGGAGCCTGAATGGAAAACTTCCAGGCTCTGGAAAAGAACGAGGAAGGGGAGGGAGGAGAAACAACCAAATCCCACATGGAATTGTGARGTCAAAAGGAAGGGAGGGGTTTGCTCCTCTTTTTCCTTTATTCCTTGGAATTKATGATTCCTGGCTAATCCTTCACTGTGGACAAGCAGAGAGATTGTTCCAATATGGAGAGTAAAACCAGAGCTATTTCCTGGTTTTCCATAAGGTGTTCCTTCAGAAATCTCACTCCAAGGAAAGCCTTGTCCTTCGGAAATGCATCCACTCAGTGATGAATTTGAAGCTGGAATTGAGATCTTCCTCCGTCACCAGGCTTGGATGTGACAGCCATGGAATGGGATCTGCTTTTCCTTGCCTTTCTGCACTGTCCCGAGACCTCTCTCCTTCTACCTGTGGAATCATGGAATTAATCCAGCTGGGAATCTTGGGAACACAGAACGGTTTGGGATGGAAGGGACCTTAAAGTCCATCTCATTCCATTATCCCAGGGATTGCTCCAAGCCCTGTCCAGCCTGGCCTTGGACACTGCCAGGGATCCAGGGGCAGCCACAGCTTCTCTGGGAATTCCACCCCAGCCACTCCCCACGCTCCCAGCCAGGAATTCCTTCCCAATATCCCATCTATCCCTGCCCTCTGGCAGTGGGAAGCCATTCCCTGTGTCCTGTCCCTCCATGCCTTGTCCCAAGTCCCTCTCCAGCTCTTCCGGAGCCCCTTTATTCCCTGGAAGGGGCTCTGAGCTCTCCCTGGATCCTTCTCTTCTCCAAGTGAACATTCCCAGCATTCCCAGCCTGGCTCCAGAGGGTCTGGCATCACTCCAAAGGATTCCCAGCCAGGCTGGGAAGTTTCCCCTGGGCCCAGCCACATTTGGAATTCCTCGAGAACGTTTCCATCTGCTCCCGATGAGGAACCTCCGAAGGCAGAGCCGGGAAGGGTCAAGATTTTAAGGAAAATCAGGAAAGGATTTGAAGGTCAATTAAGGAAAGAAGATTTGGCTTTTCACYGCTGGGAAAAACAGGAAATTAACGGAAAACAGGCGAAAAAGAGGGAGAGGGAAGAGCCGAGCAGCAATTTGGGAAATTTCAGGAGCTTTCCATCAAAGGAATTGATTTCCAGGCCTAATCATAATCCGGACTCTTGGATTAGCAGCTAATTGAGGGAATGGATTCACAGCGGYGTTTTTCCAGGCCCGCTTTCCAGGGAATTCGGTGCAGCGGGCTTTCGGAGATAACAGCTGCTGGATTAGGGGCTGTGGAATGATTCCCTGTCAATACAACGGCTCTGCTTCCAGGAATTTTTATTTTTAGGGATTTTTTTGGTGTGCGCGTGGCTGGGTTGTTTTAATTCCTTCCTCGTCGCCTCGGCACTTTCCCGGTTTTTTCCCATTAAAGAACCAACGATTCTCCCAGGAAGTTTTTAGAGCTCCCTGCTCCGTTGGAGGGTTCATGGAATAATCTCCTCTCCGGGGGGGTTGAGCGGGAATTTTCCCGCACGGCAAAACCACTCCAAACTTACAACTTTTGTGGGATTTTGCTCTCCTTGTGCTTCGAGGGAGCTGGCTCCGAGTCCTGGGAAAGCTCCCGAAGTGCTTATCCAAGGAAGCGAGCTCGGATCGCRTCAAACCCTTCCTGTTGTCTGATTCCCGGCGTTAAAAACATGGATTTAGGAGAAAACTCTGCAGGAAAACCACAGGAAGGCAGATGAATTCAGCATTCCCGCGCTCCATGGGATGCCTGGAGCCAGCGATGGATTTAGCAGGGAAAACAGCCCAAATTCCAGCTTTTTGGGTGCCCCTGCTCACCGCTGGTCGGTGGCTACCTAAAAACTGGGAACAGATCCCCAGTCCCATGGGTTTTCCCGCACTGGATGTCCACATGAAACACCTGAGGGATGTGGATTTTTGGAAGACCTTCCCCACTTCAAAAATTGGGATTTTCCGAATGAAAACCATTTTCTTCCCATGTTTTCCATGGAATCAAACCTCTGGTGTTCACTTCCCACAGAAGCCGAGATTTGGGATGTCCAGAGGGACATCCAATAATTTTTTCCCARTTTGGGTGATAAAACCTCTTTTCCCTCTCCTATTATCCATCATTTATCAGAGGATCTGATCCTTAAATCCATCATTCCTTGGTACAAATCCAAACCGTGACAAAAGGAAGGAAATCCAAAACTTCTTCAAACCCCAAAATGCCATCATTTAGTCAAAAACCGGGAGGGCGTCGGACACCGACTGATCCAAGGGAAATCCCACGTGGAATCATGGAATGCTYTGGGTTGGAAGGGACCTTAMGGATCATCCAGCCCCACCCTTTCCATGGCTGGGAACACCTTCCCCTATCCCAGGCCGCTCCAAGCCCCATCCATAAAGAAGAATTCCTAAATAGAACCCCACTTTCCCCTTCCTTGGAAATATCTAGGCATTGCTTGCTCCTCCGCTTGCTGGAGGGCGTGGAATCGCCCATTCCGCGCTCGCCTTTCCGCGGGAAAATTCCTGGAGCGCGGAAAACTTTCATCTACTGGAAAAAAATCATATGATATTGATAACTAAGCTGCTTTTTATGGGAAACATTACATGGAGGCTCTTGCCTCCGGCAATGATTGCGCAGAGCTCGGATTAGGCGGGAATTAGAGCAAATCCCGCTTTTCCTATTGTCCAATGGGAAAATTGGCTCGCCTTCCMTAAGGGCTTCCTCAAAACCGAAGGAAAACGATTCCACGATTTGCAAACTCYGCCCACCTGGAGAAATTCGGGATTGCTCCGCCCTCGGCAAGGGGAGGCAGGGAGGGATTCTCACCTCTCTGGTGGAGATAGCAGGAAGGGGGACAGCATTCCAAAGGTTTTWGTGGATCCTTCTGGAGTGGAAGATTTGTCCTGGGAATGCTCAGTGTTGGTTTTTTCCTGGATGGGGCTCGTTCTGCCACCCAAAACCACAAAAGACATGGAGCTCCTCGCCCTTCTCCTGCAAACTTTGGTGTCTCACGGGGATGTGGGATCATGGAAAAATCTGGGAAGAGCAGAGGGATTCAAGGAACCCTTGAAGGCCACAAAACGTTGAAGTCCCCAAGGGTGAACCATCAATAATTTGCTTCCATTTTCCAGGAAAAAGTGCTTCCGTTTCCTCTCACAGGCATCACTTGGAAGCTGTTCTGGAGCCTGGAAGCTCCTGGTGTCCCAAACCCCTTTGGAATCGGAGTTTATTCCCCTTTAAGCCATCGGGAATTCGTGGATCTGGCTGGGACGCTGCAGTTTTCCAAGGGAAGGAGAACGGGATCGCTCCTYGTCCACCGCCTCTGCTGGGGCAGCTCTGCGCATCCACATCTTCCCAWGGCTGATCCCACTTGGATTGGGATGCCTGCCTGTGGCTCCTCAAAGTCGTTTCTCCATGGCAAAAGCTTCCTGCTTTTTTCAGGAGCCAACCACTCCCGCGGGATTCTTTACCGGGTGATTCCCTGGATAGTTTTTTTAAAGCTGTTCTGACCTTGCTGGCTTTGTTCTCCTCCCAAAATCTCCCATCCCATCCCATCCCATCCCATCCCATCCCATCCCATCCCATCCCATCCCATCCCATCCCGTCCCTTCCCAGGCCTCAGACAGGTCCTTTCCAACCCAATTCCATGAATTTTCATTAATGTGGGAAACACCGTGGAGATCACCCGGCTTGGCCACCCAGTTTCACTCATTCCATGGAAAAGCCCTCCCTCCACGAAACCCCAAATCTCTGGAGCATCCACAGGTGATCCAACGGAAAAGGAGCGCAGGAATTTGTTTGTTAAAAGGTGGGAAGGCGCCAAGGAGCACCTGGAGCATTCGTTTTCCAACAAAAGGGATTTTTTTGGATATATCCATTGGACCGCAGTTCRAGTTTAATGTTGTCCCACTCTTTTCCCAATATCCAACCCAATCCTCCCTCAGCTTCCCTCAGGTCCTGCTTTTCCTTCTTTTTCCTGGCTCCCCACTGCTGGAAATTCACCTCCAAGGCTTTTAACTCCTCAGCCTTGAACTTCCTCGAGAAAGCGAAGCAGAAAGGAGACTTTTCCCCAATCGTGGAAAACTTCCCGCTCGGAAATCCGAACGAAGGGATATTTATTCCTTCCGGCGCTCCGGCGTGGAAATCCCTGCCCCTCGGAGCACAAACACCAAAGGTCCTAGAATTTTTCCAAATTAAAAAAAACTCCAAGGATTCATCCCAACCGGGAAACCCTTTGGAAATCGTTYGGCAGCCCAAATACGGAGATTATTAAACGGAGATGAAAGCGGAAATTCCAAAAGAAATTCCTGCTCCTTCGCAGGGGCTAAAGGAGATAAGCCTGAACTCCGCGTGCACGCAAAAAATGGAATTTGWTTTCTTTTTCCAACAGGAAAAACTCCAGGATATCGCTCCGGGCCTCGGAGCGGAGGATAAATAAAGCCCCAGGGGTTCGCTTGCTGGTGARGGCTGGAATTAGGGATTAATTCTGCTTTTGGAAGGGTTGGGAATGAGGCTGGCTCCAAACGGACCACGAACTCCACGCCTCCCTCCCAGTGTGAAATTCCAGAGGCTCCTCAGCCGGAACCGCCGGAGGTTTCCAGCCTCGGCATGGGATAAATGTCATTTCTGGCAGGAGGGAGATGAAATAAAAATCTCCGAGTTTGGGGGAGGGAATTTGAAGGAGGATTAAATGAGGCAG
>JACAXG010000127.1:1185783-1196353 GCA_018881555.1 Amblyornis subalaris
GGGTTTTTCCGTGCTCAAACTCCTCCCCCAAATATCACCCGAACAAAACAACGGAAAACGAATAAAGAAATTCAAACTTGTTTGTGGAACAGGAAATTCCTGCTCAATCCCTCCTGACAAAGCCGCGAGGAGRTGGAGGAGGCATTGCTGAAAATGAAAGCCAAAATAAGGCCAAAATTAGGGAATCACTCATTTTTCCGAGGAGGCTTTAACTACTCAAAGCAGGGCCAAGGGTTTTGGGAGATTCAAATGGATCTGCCACTTCGATGATTCCACATCCCAAAAAAGGGGAGGAGGAAAGGGGACAAATGTTAATTAGAAGTGCAACTTGTTTGTTCCGAGGAAAAACAACCTGAGGTGGGACAGGAGTCCCATCTCCGGGAGACGATCCCGAATCTCCAGCATCCGGAGCTAAATTCCATCCTCACTTCCGGTTGGTTTGTTCGGGARGGATTTTATCCCGCAGGGATGGACGTTCGCGATTATCCTCACCCGGTGAGGAAATCCTTACTTAAAAACCGGGATTGCGGCTGTTGGGAGGCAATAAAAAATTATCCYGGGATTTATTCAGAGTGCGCGGGAGGAGCCACTAAAACGGCAAAGGAACTTTTGCTTCTGAAATCCCCAAAATAATGGATTGAAATCGGGATTTTGTCTCCCCGGAGCCACTTCCAATGGTGATTAGAGGGAAAATAGGGATAATTGGGGATATTGGAAGGCTCTGATGGTGAACAAGGAACACCGACCCCAGAGCAGAGTGGGAAGAAGGTGTTGGAATGGGAGAGCTCCTGGTGGGAGAGTTTGACTTTGGAAAGTCAGGGTTTGGAGCTGCAGGAATTCTGCAAAATGTGGGGAAGGCCTTGTCCTAATTCCTGTGAAGTTCTGGGCTTCTCAGTTCYGGAAGGACATGGAGGGGCTGGAGCGTGGCCAGGGAAAGGAAAGGAGCYGGGAAGGGGCTGGAGAACTCCTGGGAGCTGGGAAAGGGCTCAGCCTGGAGAAAAGAGGGATCAGGGGGGACCTTTGGGACCTCCTGCCAGGAGGGGGCAGCCAGGGGGGATTTGGGATTTTATCCCAGGGAACAGGGACAGGAGGAGAGGGAACGGCCTCGAGCTGGGCCAGGGGAGGTTTAAATTGGATATTGGGAAAATTTCTCCATGGAAAGGGTGGTCAGGCCTTGGCAGGRGCTGCCCAGGGAGGTTTGGAGTGCCCATCCCTGGAGGTGTCCAAGGAATTCCTGGACATCGAGCTGGGGACAGGGTGGGGATCAGGCACAGCTTGGACTCCGTGACCTTGGAGGGCTTTTCCAAMCTAAACCATTCCGGGATTCTCCCTCCAAACCCCAAAGCACAGCCCGGAAATATTTGTAGGGCTGAGTTTGCAGCCGAAAGAACAAGAACTACTGGAGCAGATCCCGACGGAATCTCCGYGCAAATTCCAAGGAATAAGCGGGATATTCATCCCACAGCGCCCTCAGCACAAAGCTCGGGATGAGAAGCTGGGAACGAGGAACAGCGGCAGAGTCCTCACCCTGCCCGAGCAACAAAGGAAGGCTAAAAATATTCCCAGACGTTGTTATCATCCTGGAAAATATTAAAGACTGGGAGACCTAAAGGAAATTACAACTCCCTGGAAATTAAAGGAGCCTTTTCCCAGCTGTCTCCCGCTCCACGCTCCGTCAGCACTCCTGGAACGCCGGAATGTTTATTTGTGGCACAACAAAGGCTGCAGAGTTCCTTGGAGCCTTCCAGAGTGTGGGACCTGCTTTGTCCGTCACCCTGGGGGCGATGGAATCTGCTTGGAATTCCTGCTTGGCGAAGAGAGGAAGATTCCTGGGTGGAAATTTCAAATCCTGAGTCCCAGCAACAGCCTGGAAGCAACATCTGGGCCTTGGATTAGGGAGAAGGAACAGGTTTTTTATAGGGAAGGGATGAAACTCTGGCACAGAGRRGCTGTGGCTGCCCCTGGATCCCTGGGAATGTCCAAATCCAGGCTGGACGGGGCTTGGAGCASCCTGGGATTGTGGGAGGTGTCCCTGCCCGTGGCAGGAGTGGGACTGGATGGGATTTAAGGTCTTTTCCATCCCAAACCATTCCGGAATTCTGTGATTCTCTGCTGTGCAAAGGTGGGAGAGGAGGACGGAGCTGAGCTTGCTCCTGAAAAATTCACCGGGCTCATCCCAGTTCTGCAGATCCCACGAGCGCAAAACAAGGAATTGCCGCCGCTCAAACGTAGGGAACGACCGATCCTAAAMCACCAAAACCGAATGGAAGCGAAGGATTTCCTCCCCAGGCACGTCGATCCCTGGGCYGGGAACGAGCAGCTCCTCAAAACTCCAGCGGGTCCGTTACGAAATCTCCCTCTCGGSCGGGAAGATCGACTTCCAGGACAATTTGAATCCCAAATCCCGTTGAACTCCGCCGTTAAGGACCGGCAAAAGCCAAAGGCTCCCGTTCCCATTTCAAGGGTTTTTTTGAAAGCCTTTTTAGGATTCACCTTCAAGGAAGCTGCCGCYCCTCCTCCTCCTCCCATCCGAGCTTCATTCGCTCGGCTCCGGCACAAACTCCTCGCTCCTTCCTTGGCAAAGCTCCCGGGATTAATTAGTGACTCCCAGGAAAAGGCCAAATTGAATGTAATTAGCCCTCGGCTCCGACTAAATATCAATGGATTGGGCTTGGCGTCTCCTTAGTGATGCCATCTCTGTTTTTCCGACTTTCAACGGATTGGAAATGTTTGGGAAAAGAAACAAACAGGGCAGGGGTTTATGACTCAGCCCACATCTGCGTTTTCCTCGGAGGAATCCGAAGTAGGAATCGTTTCGTCCCTGGGAAAGGAGGGATCGGCTCTCTCTCGGCTCATGGGACAAAGTTGGTGCCGTCTCCAGAATCCTGTGTTATTCCTGCCATTGTCTTTTCCCATCAAAACGGCTTTTCCCAGTTTTGTTCCCTGCTTTTAGCACTGTTTGGTCTCTCCTGCTCCATGCGAGAAGCTTTGAGGAGTGCGGCTGAGGAAATCATGGAATTAGAGGTTGGAAAAGCCCTCTGGGATCATTGAGTCCAAGCTGATCCCCACCTTGAGTGCCACATCCAGGAATTCCTTGGACACCTCCAGGGATGGGCACTCCAAACCTCCCTGGGCAGCCCCTTCCAAAGCCTGAGCACCTTTTCCAGGAAAAAATTCTTCCTGAATTCATCCTGAATAGGGAATTTTCCAAGCGCTTCAGAACAGGAAAGGGAAAGAGAAGTTTTAACGTAGCTGCTCCGTTGGAATGTGTTTTATTTATTCCCAAAAACTCGTGTCCACTTCTCCACACTCAACTTCCATGTGGTGACAGGACACAGGGAATGCCTGTGCCATGGGAATATYGATATTTAGGAGCTGATAAATGGCCTGGAGAAAAAAAAACTTGGGAAATTTGACCTACAAATACTGGGAATAAAGGCTGTAAAAGGCATTGGACACCTGGATGTGGCACTTGGGGCCGTGGATTAGCGGTGGCCTTGGCAGTGCCGGGRAATGTTYGGATTTGATGGTCTTGGAGGGCTTTTCCAACCGAAATAATTCCGGGATGCTAGGATTCCGGAAGGAAATTACAAAGAAAAATGTTTTCCCGTGCAAAACGGCGATTTCCCTATGGAATTCACCACTTCAGGGAACCAAAAACASGGCAAACCTTAGGATTAACAGGCCGGGACGAATATTGGGAATATCCGGAGCGGCTGCAATCAGCCAYGGCAAAAATAGCACGGAAGGGATGGAAATCCACGTTTTCCCACTCCAACTAATCCCCAGCTCCAAAGGTAAATCCTCCTTTGCGGAGTGGATTATTCCCGAGCCGCTCGTTCCTTTCCTTGGAGACACTCGTTACAAATCCCTGTATCACCAACAGCATTTTTGTAATGGGAATTTCGAGACTTGTTCCAGGAACTGGAAGTTTTGAAGCTCAAAAAGTGCGTTWTGACAGGAGAAATCCCCCCCCCCGGAGCAACCCTTGGAATGTGGGAGTTACAGGGAATGTTGGCTTTTTATTCCTTTTCGCGGCTCGGGTGAATCCGSCCCCGATATTTGGGAATAATTTGATTTTTTTTTAAATTTAGTCAAGCCTTATAAAACAAAAAGGTTGTGCTTTTGTGTTGTGTGAGGAGGTTACAGCTCACAAACTCATCATAAACACATTTAGGATTTTATGGCCATTTGGGAGTTTATTTTAGGGTAATCTCCGCCTTTTTCCCACTTCCAGTCCTACAGGAGGGAAGATTCCAAGGGAAATCCGTCTGATTTCTCTCCCCCGCCGTTGATTTAATTGGTTCGATATTGGAATTTTCTCATCAGCTGCGAATTAAAAAATTCAGCTGTGTCTTGGTGGTTTTTTTTTTTTCATGTATTTGATGAAATTAATTTTCTCTTGGTTAAAAAATAATAATAATAATAATAATAATAATAATAATAATAATAATAATAGTAATAATAATAATAATAATAATAATAATAATAATAATAATAATAATAATTTTTTTCCAGCGTTCACGCAAATGATTTCAATTCCGAAAAGACTTTGTCTGGGAAAGGGGATGATGATGTTTATTTTTAATTTTCTTCCCAAAAAAAGGATGGATTCGAAGCTTCGAATCCTTCATTCCTTGTGCTTGCTCTCCTTCAGGTTTAACAAAATAGGAAAGGAATAAAGATAAGAGGAGACAATGGAAAAATGGAGCTGTTTGATAAAACYATGGAATGCCAGAATGGTTTGGATTGGGATCTTAAATCCCATCCAGTTCCATGGGCAGGGACACCTCCCACTATCCCAGCTGCTCCAAGCCCTGTCCAACCYGGCCTTGGACACTTCCAGGGATTGCAGGAGGAGGATGAGGCACCGCCAATTCCCATTCCTGCCTGGATGGACACTTCACCACCCCCTGCTCCCCATAAATCCAATTTTTTCCATAAAACCTCCTTCCCCCTTGCTCCCTGCAGGGAGGGATGGCTGTGCCAATTCCCTCTCTCCCCTAGGTGTGACTTCCCAGATTTATCCTGTACTTTTCCAGCACCGTTCTGAAYGTTTCCAGCTTTTTGCTGACAATTTTCCCTCCGTTCTTGCTCCCAATTRACCTTCCCGCCTCCCTTCAATCCCGCGCAGCGCGCTTTCCGCCATTCCCGTTTTTCCCAGGGCTAACGAGGTTTTTTCCTCCCTTTCCTTTTGATTCCCAATCCAATCCCGTTGTTCCTGCTGCTGTCAGACCAGGGAGTTATTGATAACTCCTGCTCATTATCCAATTAAACTCRGCCTTGTCAGCATTCCAGGCTCGGCTCCGTGATGTGGAAATTAACCCTTGTCCAGCTCGTCCGTGTTTCCCGCTCTTTCCCAAGGTTTGATTTCCCGGGTTTCTGGTGTTGGATCGTTCTGCTCGATGCTTCCAGAGCAGAATTCGGAGCTTTGTGGCTTTGTCCAGGTTTTATTAAAAATAYGCCCAGGAGGTGAGGACGTCACTCCGGGAGAGGGTCGAGTGTTCCCGAGGAAAACTGCTCTGGAATTGTAAAGGAATGGGAGAAATGTCTCACCAAGAACCTTCAAAATCACCGGGAAAAAAAAAATTACTGGAAAAATAAACTGAGTGGGATTATATCAAGAAGATAAGAAGGATGTGGAACTGTTGGAGGGGAGGATCAGAGGAGACCACGGAGATGCTCCAAGGGCGGCTCTGGAGCCAGGCTGGGAGAGCTGGGAATGCTCACCTGGAGAGGAGAAGGATCCAGGGAGAGCTCAGAGCCCCTTCCAGGGACTAAAGGGGCTCCAGGAGAGCTGGAGAGGGACTTGGGACAAGGGATGGAGGGACAGGACACAGGGAATGGCTTCCCASTGCCAGAGGGCAGGGCTAGATGGGATATTGGGAAGGAATTCCTGGCTGGGAGGGTGGGGAGTGGGTGGGATGGAATTCCCAGAGGAGCTGTGGCTGCCCCTGGATCCCTGGAAGTGTCCAAGGCCAGGTTGGATGGGGCTTGGAGCAGCCTGGGATAGCGGGAGGTGTCCCTGCCCATGGATGATCTTTAAGGTCCCTTCCACCCAAACCATCCCAGGATTCAACGAAAACTTCCCMGGAAATCCATCTCGGGCAGTTTCTACTCTGAGCAATCTCGCAAAGGCCACACCGGCCGACCTGGCAAATCAATTTTCCAAACGACTGACTCATCCCGGCTGGAATTGAGGCAGCTTTGGCCGCGAGAGACGAATCCCTTTGTTCCGAACGAGTGGGAATGAGGAGCGGAAAGCGAGGCTCAGCGGCACAAAGGAGCAGGATTCTAAAAAATTCAAATGTATTCAGTGATTAACGGGAAAAGGTCACGGAAGTTCACGGAGAGCTCGGGAGGGCGGGATTTTAGGGAAYAAGGAATCGAGTCAGGTAGGAGCCGCGGGAGAATGGAATTAAATTGGACATTTGTGCTCCCGAAGGAGAAAATGAGCCACGGGATGAGCGGACAAAGGGATCAAAAGCAAGGAGGGCGACGGGCGGGAAACGATATCCGGCAATTCCCRGACACGGCGGGATTGGAGCTTTGTCGTGGAATGAGGATGGAGCCAGGCTCTTGCTCGTCTTTCCGAGGGAGAATATTCCGAATATAAGAAGGGCCAGTGTCCAATTCTGCTGGAATCGCTCCAGGGGCTCAAGAGGCAGCTGRAGCCCTGGGAGTTCGGAGTGTAAAAAAGCTGGAATGCTGTGACAGCGATCCGGAATCAGGGAATGGAGCTTTCCCGGTTGCGGGAATTGTTTCACTTGGATCAGTTGTTCATCCTGGTGAGTTTTACGCACAATTCCTGCTGCATTTCCGTATAATGTTGTGGCCTCTGGAAATATCCTTTCCCTAAAATTAGCGAAGTATTTTAAAATTCCTTCCCATCCTCAGCAGAGTCCCTTTACCTGCTCCAGCCTTGTCCAATGATTTTCCTTCCTGGAAGTTTCTCGAATTATTATCCAGGTGTCCAATGATTTTCCTTCCTTCCTGGAAGTTTGTCAAATTATTATCCAGGTGTCCAGTTATTTTCCTTCCTGGAAGTTTAACCAAGCCCAAACACTTGAATATCCTGCTTTGCTTGTTCCCAGGAAAAATGAGGATTTAGCTCCTGCCTTTCTCCTTTATTCCTTGTATTCCTTGCGAAAAACCCATGGAGCTTTGGGKTTTTTTTTAAATTTATTTTGAATTTTTACCCTTCCTTCCCACTTCCCTGAGTGTGTGATCCAGCGAAGGAAATGGGAAAATCCCACGTGTTTTCCCATGGAAGCTGCAGTGCAGAGGCAGCTGAGCCTCTTCTCCACCTTTGGAAAACCGAGAGGAAAAGTTCCCACCCGGACGGACTTGGCTGAATCTGTTCTGGCTCCGAGAGTTTGGGAACCTTKAATTTTTGAAAACAAGAGGTTTTTGGGGTTTGGACCAGGAATGGGATATTCAGTTTGGATAAAATAGAATCCAAGGCCATAATTCAGGGATCAGGTACCTGGATGGAACAGGATTGTGTGTGATTCGTTATCCTTTGTGTATCCATGGGCTGCAGGATGCGGGAAAACCTTTAAATCCTGTTCCCGATCGGCTGGAATCCACCAGGACACGTTATTGGCTTGGAAAGACCTTGAATTCCTATTTTTGAGTGCCTGAAATTGAGATTTTTCCCACTGATTCCATGAAAATTCTGGTATTTTCCACCCGGCACCTCCAGTTTTCCATTTGCTAACTCCCTGTCCGACAGCACAACCCAAGGATTCCTTCCCTGCCYCTGAAACCTGGGAATATTCCTTTAAACTCCATCAACCAGCAGCTTTCTCTCACCTTGGATGTCCTTTCCCTGCCCGGGAAAACTCTCCCAGTAATTCCAGCCCCGAGAGCTCCRGGAGCGTGAAGATTTGCACAACCACGGAAGCGATTCCGGAACATCCTGAGGATGCTCCAGGGAGCAAATCCCTCCTCATCCAGGTCTGATCTTCCCCATCCTTCCRTGCCTTTCATCCCTGAGGATGGGAACAGGCCCGGCTCCGCGGCTGGGAATTGGGAATTCCGTGCCGGACCAGGCTGGCAGGTGCCATTCCACACCTTCTCCTTTCGCACGGACACAGCAGCACCTGGGAAAGGCGGGAGGAAAATCCGGGATGGGATGGACCCCTGGGAGGCACAARGAGAATTCGCCCTCAGGTTGTTTTCTGGGAACACTTCCTGGCACAAGTGGCCACATTCCCACTGCAGATTCCCATGATTTGATTCACAGGTCACTGCTCCGCCCCTGGTGCAGCAAATTTTGGGATTACGGAAGTCAACAGTGTGTAAAGATGGAATTTAATAGGATTGGCTTATGGGATTCGTGGACTCTCCCTTGCCTGTGCCCCCTTCCGGGACAGAGGCCACATTCCCAAAAATCATCTGATCCRGGAAAATCATTCCTTATCCTGTGTATGGAATCTGCTCTGAGAGGACCTGGCTCCCAGCTGCCCCAGTTTTCCTTTACATTTCCCCTCGGACATTCAGGAAAGAAGGATCCTGGGATGTGCTACTGCTCCAGCATGGAGGCAGGAAAGAGTGGGAGCACTTGGAGCAGAGCCTAAAGCCATTCCTGAGTCCTCCAAATTTCCAAGTGGGGACAGATCCCAGAGGGGTCCCCCAGGAATGCCCCTGGAGCCCCGAAGGCCCAGGAAGGCTGGGATGGGACAGATCCAGGGGGAGGGAGGAGCGATGGAGCCTGCGGAGCGAACGGAGCTGGGCGGGAGGAGGGAAATATCACTGGATTGTTATGGAATCATGGAATAACAGAATGGTTTGGGATGGAAGGGACTTAAAGCCCATCCCGTTCCACCCCTGCCACGGGCAGGGACACCTCCCACTATCCCAGNAATCATGGAATAACAGAATGGTTTGGGATGGAAGGGACTTAAAGCCCATCCCGTTCCACCCCTGCCACGGGCAGGGACACCTCCCACTATCCCAGGCTGCTCCAAGCCCCRTCCAACCTGGCCTTGGACACTTCCAGGGATCCAGGGGCAGCCACAGCTTCTCTGGGAATTCTATTCCAGSKCCTCCCCACCCTCCCAGCCAGGAATTCCTTCCCAATATCCCATCTATCCCTGCCCTCTGGCAGTGGAAAGCTTTTCCGGACAGGCYTTAAGGTCCCTTCCATCCCAAACCATTCCATGATGGTGTTTTAGTGGAAAAGCAGCCYCCCCCATGCTGTTGGTGGCCTCACCTCCCGATTTCCCTCCATCCCGGAAATCCACACCCGGATCTCTCCCTTCCCACACCGCACCGAAGCGGGCGGAACGATTCCCTTATGTCAGGGATAATCCCCGTGTTTCTTTCCCTGTTTTCCCACATTCTGGGTGCTCCTGGGGCTGCCGGAGAGGGCTCATCCCTGAAATGAGCCATCCCAAAGATTCCTAACGGAGCAAGCACCGAGACTAACGCGGATCATCGGAGTTTTTAATGTGTGATTAAYTAAACATCCCATAAAAAGAGGGAAGCCAGCTGCAATTCCATTCCCGAGGAAAACAAATCCGCCTCCTGATAAATCTGGGTTTAAATCTGCATGGATCCTCCCCTTGGAATTGGCAGCGCCTTTTCCGTCGCTGTCTCCGGCACTGAATCGATTATCCCGATGTTTTCCGGCGTTATATCCCGGCCATTCCCGCCMTCCCGCCGCACACCTGCCTTCCTGCGGACTCCTCTCCGTCAGCGCGACAACCTTTGGAATGATCCTTTTCCAGGGAGCAGCGGAGTGGGATCAGATTTGGGAGCACCATGCCGATGTCAGGGYGGTTTATGGAATCGTAAAAATGTGGGATACAACAGCCGGTGAGCCCATCCTGCACGGAATGGATGTGTGGCTCCAAGGATTCCTCGGAATTCCACTCGCCCTGGAATGGGTGGGCAGCACTGTGCCGCTCCAAGGAAGGAGAAGCACTCCTGGAATATCAAGTGATGGATAAACTCCGCTCTGTCYAGCCGGATCTGGGTTTGGGTGTAAAGGTTTTGTAGGAAAAGCGGGAATGGATTAAGCTGAAGGAGGGAAGGTTTAACTTGGATATYGGGAAGGAATTCTCCCCTGCGAGCGTGGTGAGGGGCTGGGATGGAATTCCCAGAGAAGCTGTGGCTGCCCCTGGRTCCCTGGAATTGTCCAAGGCCAGGTTGGATGGAGCAGAGCACGGGGGGAAGGACGCCGAGTCGAGGCTGCCAGCAGCACTTCCCACGGAAATGGGAATTCCCTTTTCTAGAGGGAATATAAACAGGGAAAAATGCCTCTCAGTGTTAATTACAGTCCATTAATTATAGAGGAATTAATCTAAAACATGGATGCTGATTGCTATAAAATATGGATATTTTCCAATTTAATGATTTATCATCACAGCCCTTTGAGCCGGGGCAAAAAAAGGGATTGATCCCGGCTCACCTCAGCATCCAGGAATTCTGCAGCCAGGGATTCAGGCKAAGGACCAAGCAGTGTTCCACCCACAAAGTGGAGAAAAAGGCCCTTTGGGAGGGAAATTTATCCTTGTCTTAGATTCCCTTCCGCTGAGGCCTTCAAAGCCTTGGCTCTCAAATA
>JACAXG010000127.1:1202678-1220098 GCA_018881555.1 Amblyornis subalaris
CTCCCATCCCACCTTTGGGATGAACTCTGGGATTGCCACTGCTCCCATCCCACCTTTGGGATGAATGCTGGGAATGCTCCCATCCCACTTTTGGGCTTTGCTCCGATTTTACAACATTCCTTCAGCACGCAGAGAATTTGGAGACAGCAAGTGGGATATCCCAGGATTTCTGAGGCTTCCTGACCATCCTTCAGCACCGCTTCCATCTCATTCCAGAAATAAATGGCTTTTCCCTGTTTTTCCCCACCACTAGGAAAGGCTGCCACCGTTATGGGCTCTTATCCCATTAATATTTGGGATTAATTCCATTATAAAGGCCCACGGGAACACTTTGAACATCAACCCCCACCGGGGGAATTCCACTGTGTTAAAAAAAATCTTTTAGGAATTTTACAACCAGCCCAACACCCTGAAATTCCTTTAGCTTCCTGGAACGAGCGGAAGCAGCTCCGTCTGGGAGATCCCGAAGCGTCGGGAGGTGGCGATTGCTCCACGCGGCCCTGGCACGTCGGTCACGGAGCGGTCACATCCCAATAAACCTGTGAAATCCGTCATTTCCGAGCCGGATGAATGCAGATTCCCATAATAAACTCATCCCAGAATTCATTATGCTCCAGCTTTGTCACTGCGAGGAATTTCCGTGCTGGATTCATCTTATTGATGAACGAACCAAAAAGGCTCTTCCACAATTTCCCTCYGCAAAGGTGTTTGGATAAGGATCCAGGAAGGCAGGAAAAGGGGAAAAAAAGCCCCAAATYCCTTATTTGAATAATATAATAAGCAGTGGATTCTCCACGCCGTTCCTCGGGAACCTGTGGATTCCTGGCCCGGATCAAAGGGCTTAATTCAGCCGTATTTCCACGTTTGCCCACGGAAACAGGGAATAAGTTGGAGAGCCGGCACATGTTGGAGCGAGGAACGATCTGTCCCAGCAGGAATTCCAGCAGCTCCCTCCATCTGTGTGGGCAGCGGAAAYGTCACTGCTCCCAACAAAGCCCTGACGGGAATTTAATCCGAGGGATCTTTTCCGTTCGTTAAACGGCGCCTGATCCACGGGATGAGTTCGGGCGTGGAATAACCGCGGCCTGGATTGGGATGTGCTGCTGGACAGGGAGAGTTTTCCCTCTTCCAGAGGTGGGGGCTGACTCGGCACAGTGCTGCTCTCAAAGCAGCTGAACCCCGGAAAAGGCAGCAGGAAGCAGCAGCGATATTCCCACATTCCCAGGGCCGCCCTGGGGTCGGCATTGAAGAACAAGGCGCCGGGATAGGGTCATCAATCCCAGCAGTAATTTACATTCCTGAGGAGGAATAAAGCCTGGGAACACGTGGCGGCTTGTCCCAGTAATTCACTCGGCTGAGAGGAATCCGAGGAGTCAATCCAGCAATTCAATTGCACCAATTAAAGGGTTSTACTTTTGCGGAAAAGAGTGGTGGAAAAGACGCCTCAGGCTGTGGAAATCTCCGGCTTTCCTTGCAATATCCGTGGGATATTTTCACTCCAGGATCCTGAAGAAAAATCAAGTTGTTGACAAAAAAATAATAATCCGGAAGGAATTCTTTAACCTAAAAAAATCAAATTTAAAAGCCTAAAATCCAGATTCTGATATGACCATGGCACAGTGATATTGATATTGATATTGATATTGATATTGATATTGATATTGATATTGATATTGATATTGATATTGATATTGATATTGACACTCCCATTGTGCATGTGAGGATGAAAGGTGCAATTGGTATTTGGGTTCATTTCCTCCAGATTTCCCTAAAAAACCAACGGAAATGCATTTCAGTGCGGTTCCCAAGCCCTCCGTGCAGCAGGGAGGGGGCAGCACCCGAAAACCTGGAATACTCAGTACAGGAATGTAGGATCCCAAATACCCACAGCCAGATGGAGCCATCCAAGGATTGTCGATACCCCTTTGTGGGGAAGACCAGGATGCGGCCGGAGAAGGAGGTGCGTGAATCCCGAGGAGCGAGGAACACCCCGGGAAGGAGGGAATTATGGAGCAGTGAGCGGGATCATCACCCCAGCAACACCAACTTTATGTCTCGCCCCAGGTCCCAGGGAGCTCCGGCAGAGCCGGGACCATAAAAATTCCCTAAACCTCGGAGTTGTTCCTCCTCGGAACATCTTTTTCTTTTATGACCGCTGATAAAATCGCTTCTTTCGTGGCCGCGCTTTTAGAGGTCAACTGCCTCTTCCCACCTGATTTCTCGCTTCTTCCAATTAAATCACCCTGAATCCCATCCCATTTCCAAGGCAGGGATCGGGAACAACTCCTTTCCTGATCCACTCCACGCCTGGAAATATCAGCTGTCGCCCCGTTCCCAGCAGGAACTACAAGCGGGAAGAAGGAGGCACCGTAAAACACTTTTTTCCTCAAAGGCAAGAAGGAATAAATGATCTCCCTGTCCTTTGAGTGGCTTTTCCTAAGGATATAAATTTCCTTTTAGGACCCAGCAGATGGACTCGTTTTAGGAGTTCATAATTTATTTTTTTTTAATGCTGGTTTTTGGTTTCGGGGTTTTTTTTTGTGTCTCTTTGGTCCTTGAACATCTTCGTGCTGGGAATTCTTTGTGGGGAAAAGGGCCTGGAATTCTTTCCAGTGCCAYTTCCAGGGAAAAAAATCCAAAGGATGTCACGCCGGGCATGATGGAACAAGGAACTGTGCCCGTCTCCACAAAATTCCCTTCCTGGTGTTTTGGGAAATCCCAAAGGTGGGATTATTTGCACCATCCCAAAATTAGACTTAGTTTTTTTTTTTCCTGGAATGGATTAGCAAAGATCAATTATCTCTGTTCCATGTCATCCCAATTAATATTCCCTAAGGATTTGCTCATCATTTGTGAGTGATTTAAGAATGAACCTGCCCTTCTGCCTCTGGAGTTACCGCATGGATCAATCCCACAGGAAAAAAACCACATGGAATGTAGGGAGATGGGCAGGGAATGCAAGTGGATGGATGGATGGATGGATGGATGGATGGATGGGTGGATGGATGGAGGGATGGATGGATGGATGGATGGATGGATGGATGGATGGAAATGGGAAATTGCTGCTGCAGCTCACGTTGCTCCCAAGGCACCAGGATCAGATTTAGAGAGTGGGATGAGAACATAAGGAATTCAGAGGAATTTTTAAATTCTTTTCCTGTGTATTTGGAAGTTTGTTACTTAGGAAAATGGGAAGTGGGCTCAGCACCATTGAAAATATTCCATCCCCAGGGAAAACCTCTGGACRATAAAGAAGAAAGTCCATGAGGCTCTGGGCTTAATTAAAATCCTGAAATGTGGAATTATAGAATCCCAGAATAGTTTGGGTGGGAAAGGACCTTAAAACTCATCCCATTCCACCCCTGCCATGGGCATGGACACCTCCCACTATCCCAGGCTGCTCCAAGCCCTGTCCAATCCAGCCTTGGACACTTCCAGGGATCCAGGGGCACCCACAGCTTCCCTGGGAGTGGATTCCTTCATCCATGACCCTCGGCACCTGCGGAACTCCTTCCATCTGCTCTCATCCCTGACTCGAAGCTTTATCCAGCTGTAACTTGGAGAATCCATCCCCAAAGGAAAGCACTTCCAAAAGATCCTTTCCAAAACTCCAGGCTGGAGATTCCCCGCTTCCCCCGTGCCGTTCCCTGCAGACGCCCCTTCCCGGCAGTGCCATCCTCCCGGGATCATCCCGACGGAGACTGAAGGATTGCTTTCGTCCCCGGGAGTGACAGCTCCGACCYGCCGGGAGCAGCGACACCATCAGCAGGCGATTCCCAAAGACCTYTGCCTTCCAACGATTCCCGCGTCCGCCCGCGCTATTGGATTTGGGAGGGAGAGGCGGCTCCCGAAGGCTTTTAATTTTATTTATTGAAGAAAAGAGCTGATTTCGTGGTGAGCGAGGCCTTTCCGATGAAAATCAAAGATAATACGATTTAAAGCAGCTTTCCCTTCCATTTCCACCAGCATTTCCCAGCAGGAGCTTGGCTTTTCCCGCTCCTTCCTGGAGATTATGGATAAGAAGCGAGGAGCTGTCGGGAAGGACAAGGGGAGTTTGCAGCAGCAGAGGCTTTTTGGCTCCTCTCGTGTCACGTTAATGGCTCATAAATTAATTTGATTTGATTCCTGATAAARTTCCAAGAGCTGAAACTCTCCCGCGCAGGGTTCCAGGCTATCCCACGGGAGCAACGCTTCCCGGCCTGGAATAACGCACCCGTATCCCAACCGGAACGAAAATCCTCGCGGGTGGGTCCTGTTACACGGATCCAAACTAAAAAGCCATCCCGATTTTCCCACGTGGCTGGAATTAGAGGACAAATGTGTTAATTCCTGGTGTTGTTCCTGTGGGTTTGGGCGTTCTTTTTATTTGGGAATTTTAAAAGCAATTTTAGACCCTCCATCCRTAACCTCGTGGCCTCCTCCTCCTCCGGACAGCATTCCCGGTGTTATCGGAGCCATCCCAGTTTTTGCTTGCGAGAGGCAGCTCGGCTCGCGCYGCTCTGGCCCTGCAGGTCTCCCACGTGGGAAAAACATTTTCCCAAAAATAAAGGAAAAGCYGGCACCAATCAACGYTCCAAAATGTGTCTCKKCAGGAYGACATCCAAGGGAAGCAGGGAATTKTTTCCCGGAGAGACCATGGTCAAAAAAACCCTCCAAGTGCAGGGATGATTTCCCCAAACCTTGGGATTTAATGTTGTCATTCCCTTATTTATTTTTTTGGAGCTGTTTGGGCACATCGGATTTGATCCCAAAGGATCCCAAAGGATCATTGGAAACTACTTCCAATCATGGGAAAATGGCTGGCATCAATCGTGGGATCTCACGACCCTGTTTGGGCAGAGTTTGCTCCTCTGTGCCRTTGGTTTTGTGTCTCCATCGGGATTTTGGGATTGAATCCCTTCAATCAAACCCGCMTCTGGTGCTGAGGCTCCGGAATTGTGCTGTGTTGGTCCAGGGAATCTCGTTGGGAATGAAGTTCCGCCTCTCGTATCCCAACCGAAAGGCTGCTCCATAAAATACTCAGGGCACAAACGATGAGCCAGCAAATTCCTGCGTTCTGAAGCRTTTGGTCTGGGATAACTCACCGGGATCAGACTGCTACAACCATGGAATTGCTGAGGTTGGAAAACACTTCCAAGATCATCCAGTCCAACCATCAACGAGCACCRCTAACCAAGTCCCCGAGTGCCACATCCACACAATCTTTGAAACACTTCCAGGGATTGGAACTCCCCCACTTCCCTGAGCAGCCTATTCCAAAGCTTGACAACCCTTTCCATGAGGGAATTTTTTGGGATGACGGCTCTGATTGGCGCCTTGGGGGCGAAATTGCCGCAGTGGGGGCTRTGGCCTGTTCCGTGTGCACCCAAGGACAAACACACCTCTGGAGAGATATCTGGGATAGCTCTGGAAGCTGGAAGGATTTGCTTACATCCCTTCCGGAGCTATTCCAAAATCCTCATTYTAAACAAAAAAAAGAATAATAAAATAAAGAAATAAGAACAAAATTACATTTTTYCCCCTCCCAGTGCAGCTCTGCTGTGTTTATCCACAGCCATCGCATTCCGAGGCCTGAATTAAGGAGCACCTCAGGAAGAGGAATGTTTCTGCCCTTTCCTGGATCCTACGGACATTGTGCTCGAGCTAACGAGGAATTCCCTGTTTTCCCAGCCCCTGAATGCCTTTAGTGTCTGTCCAAGCCCTCCGCCAGCAGCTCCGTGCCCACATTCCCATTTATCCCCCTCCTCTGGGGGCACAGATGYCAAAGCCGGACTCGCTCTTCCAGCGCTGCTCCAGACAGAGGGAATATTGTTCCCTGCATTCCCATTCCCCCACGAGGACCACGTTGGGCCYCTCTTCTCCCTCCCCTCCTTGCACGGCATTATTTGGTTTCCTATGGCTGCTCCAGGCGGTGCTTGGAGGAAAATAGGGAATAATATCACTTCCATATGGAAATTTTCCCTTTTTCTTCCTGGTCTCTGCATTTCAGTGCTTTAAAATGTCGTTTATGAAGGGACAGCTTTTCCAGGGAATCTAATCACTTCCTTGGAGTGGTCTCTTCTCACTGCCTCACGTAGTTGTCAAGATGGGATGGTTTCCTCTTTCCAGCCGGATAGGAAGGGGAAAAGTCAGGATAGTTATCCATAAGCTTAAATCCTAAAATAGAATCATGGAATGGATTGGGTTGGAAAGACCTCAAATCCCATCCCACTCCACCCCCTGCCAYGGGCAGGRACACCTCCCACTATCCCAGGCTGCTCCAAGCCCCATCCAACCTGGCCTTGGACGCTTCCAGGGATGGGGCAGCCAAGGATTCTCTGGGAAATCCATTCCAGGGCCTCCCCACCTTCACCGTAAAAAAATTCCTTGTTGAATCCATCTGATGTTGGAGAACAAGAGAAAAAAAAGAGCATAAAAAATTCCACACGGAGATTTGAAGGTGGAATGTGGGCATTGGGATTTGTGTCAGAATCATGGAATATCCTGAGTGGGAAAGGACCCACAAGGATCATCCAGTCCAGCTCCCAGCTCTGCACAGACACCCCAACAATCCCAGCCTGTGCATCCCTGGGAGCGTTGTCCGAACGCTCCTGGAGCTCTGGCAGCCTCGGGAATGCTCCCATTCCCTGGGGAGCCTGCTCAGYGCCCACCACCCTCTGCGGGAAGAGCCTTTCCCTGAAATCCATCCCAAACCTCCCCTGGCACAGCTCCAGCCATCGTAGTGCTGCTAAAAACATATTTGTCCATATTTCTTTCCCAAAAAAAAAGGATTATTCCCGCTTCTCCCACCCAACTCTCGGGGAACGCACAGCTCTGCCTTCCACATATTTCAAAATATTCATTATTTTTGCCCTTTCCGGCGTCGCCTCGTGAAAATAAATCGGGGCAGGCGACGGTTTCATCTCTCAAAAGCGAAATAACGACTCGAGCTTATGGAAATTGGGTTGTCCAAGAGGAAATAGGGAATATGCAAAYGGCCGGGGGGGTGGGAAGGAGCTTTTGGTGCCGGCGGCTTTGGAATCGCCCTGGGAGCTTTTTCCTCCCAGCTTCGCACTAGGGATGGGTGTCCATGTCCTTCATCYCCAGTGGGAGGTGTCCCTGCGCATGGAAAGGGGTGGATGAGGTGGGATTTAAGGTCCCTTCCRCCCAAACCGTTCCATGATTCCATGACTCCAGGATTCCATGACTTTCCGACCGTGGATGCAGGTGATGTTTCATCATCGTTTGTCACTCAGTGGGAGATCTGGGACTCCCAGCATCCATTCCCTCCTATTTCACATAGGAAATCCACAATTTAGGAACCAACATCCATAACTTCCACAGGAAAAAGGCAACAAATCAGCCAATTTATCCCGGAATTTATTTCCCAACCATCCCAGTTGTTTTTTCAGACGTTTCACACAAGAATTCCCGCCCAAGTGGCTCCTCCCTCCCGGATCCCTTCCCCTTCAGGGGACTCTTTGCCCGAGCGTGGCTTTAATTAACATTTTTCCACCTGCTGAGCTGCAGTTTCCCATCACCAGTTTGAAATCCACCGGTTCTTAGAGAAAACATGGAAAATCCGTCACCGCGGGAGCTGTTTTTAAACAACTCCTCTAATGAAGGAGCCTGCCGGGCGAAGCGTCCGAGCGCGCGGCTCAGTCCATCTGGATGCAGCCGGGCACGCGCGGGAAGTTTGGAATGTGCTTCCCTCCAGAGGCATTGCCTGATGGATTGGGACCTCAAAGGAAAGGGGGAAGACAGGCCGCGCTCTTCCCGTAATGATCCCGTGTTTTATATTCCGGYAATCAGCTATTCCAAAACGTGGATTTCTTTTTTCCCCCTCGGGAGCACCTCCACATCAAATTTCTCGGCACATTATTTGTTAACCTTCGTTTGGAATATTGAAGGACTCGGTGAAGAAAAGGATCCCAGAATCTCTGAGGCTGGAAAAGAGCTCCCAGATCCAGTCCAACCTGTGCCCGATCCCGACCTTGCSAGGGAAATTATCCCAGGGATAACACGAGTTCCTTCACAGGCGAAGCCAATTTTCAGTTTTTAAAGCCATTTTTATGATCAGGCAGCGAAACGTGTGGTGCATAAATGTCCCCCATTACCAACGGCATTTTTCCATGGATAATCAAATCCATTCGATTCAGGGACAGGCAAAACAGGATAAGGATGYGAATGACCTTCGGAGCAGCCACGTATCCTGGGGGAACAAACCTATGGAGCTGCACTGACCCCGCCAGAGCCGCGGGATTTTCACTCCGGGAGGTTCTGCGGTGAAAAAGCCACTTGATATCCCAAGGGGATGCCTGGAGCACCCCGAGGATCCTCCTGGCTTTCCTTTGTCCAGGTTTCTTCCCAAAGGAAGTTTTTAAACAGGGAAGCAGAGTTTGGAGGAGCAAAGAGAAATTCCTCCTTGAGGGGGAAGCGTTCAGATATTCCCGAGAGGAAACCCCAAGGCAGGATTAGCTCTTGCTCAGCTCTGCCCTGAGATTGTTGGGGGGATGTTTTCCACAAAAAAAACGGGATGCTGGAATTCAAAAAATTGTCCTCCCGTGGGGGATGTTCCCTGCTTTTTTCCCACGTTCCTTCATCTACCACAGCTTGAGAGGGAGCTTCTCCTCCGGGATTTGAGCAGCACCCAGTTAACCCCAGTGCTGCAGCAAGTCCAGTGGAAAACGTCATGGAATCATGGAATCACTAAGATTGGAAAARATCTCCAAGAGCATCGAGTCCARCTTTGGAGCAAATCCCACCTTGTCACCCAGACCAGAGCAGGAAGTGGCATCTTTGGTTGTTAAACATGGAAGAAGTCACTAAAACGGAACAAAAAATGAGTGTGGTCCTCAAACACAACCTGTTTGTCACATTCCCGTTCCCATCCCATATTTTTCCTGACTTCCTGGGCATCAGGGGTGGCAGCGAGACCCAATTATTTCCATTTTACGTGAGTGGTGCCARCGGGGATTGGGGGAGTTTCAGGCAGCACCTTTTGTTCCCAAAAACAGCAAAGGTCCACCACGATCCSGTGAAAACATCACCCCCGATGGAACTCCGCATGCCTGGCCCGAATTCCATGTGGAAGCGCTGGATGTGCTTCCTTTGAGGCCGTTCCCTGTAAAACAAGGCAGGGAACAACTTCATTCCCCCGTGTTTTCCATCCTTTTAGTGGGATGGATAAAAAAGGTGCTTCCAGGCATTCCAGGTGGGTGAGAGGAAACTGCACCTCCCTCAGGACTCAACTAAAAATCCACCAAAAAAACAAAAACCCCAAAAACCAACAAAAAACCCCAAATCCTCTTTTTTTGATGTCACTTCTTGTGACACATCAGGACGATCAGGCAGCTCTTTAAAAGCCTCTGCAGAACTCGAGGTTAAGAATATTTTATTACCTTCTTTTTTTTGGTCCAGCTGTTTTTTCCCAGCCTTTTCCCGACCCTGAATTCCCGGGAGGATTATCCTGGGGGGATGGGGTAGGGGGAAGAGTCYGTGGGTGTTTTGTTCAAGTTTTATGGGGTCAGATCTGGAATGGGGTTGAAACGGAAACTCTTTGGGATGTTCTGAAGTCCAAGGTAACGTTGGAGAGGTGCAGGGAAACTGGGGGAAGGAATGGGCAGCTGGAGCTGGAGAGGGACTTGGGATAAGGCACGGAGGGACAGGACACAGGGAATGGCTTCCTGCTGCCAGAGGGCAGGGTTAGATGGGATATTGGGAAGGAATTCCTGGCTGGGAGGGTGGGGAGGCCCTGGAATAGAATTCCCAGAGAAGCTGTGGCTGCCCCTGGATCCCYGGCAGTGTCCAAGGCCAGGTTGGATGGGGCTTGGAGCAGCTTGGGATAATGGGAGGTGTCCCCGCCCACGGCAGGGGTGGTATGGATGGGATTTAAGCTCCTTCCATCCCAAACCATTCCATGATTCCTCGTTAAATCTTCCCACAGGGTGCAGGGCTCACCAGAGCAGGAGCAGCTTGGCCTCCCCGTGACAAGAACAAGTCAAGTCCAGGTTTTCAGYGGGAATTAGGTCGAGCAGACCCTTGGAAACACATTCCCCATATTCCGGTGACTGCATCAGCTGCCTGTCCTCACATCCCACCTGGAGCTTGTCAAAGCCCATAAATCCCTGGAAAAGGCTCTGCTTTTGGCAGATTCTCTGCACTGAACAAGCTGCTCTTGAAAGCTCCYGCTGAGCCGCGTTTATATCCCAAACCTGCTCCGGGGCTCCATGGATAGMGCAGGGATTCCAAGGAAAACTCACCGGGAAGGCATTTAGGGTTGTCGTGATTTGATATCTCAGGAAGTGCTTCTCCTCCAGTTCCGTTTTTATCCGGTWCAAAGAGGAAAAGGAGCTTTACCATCTATAAAAAGCTGGAAAAATCCAGGCCTTTTCCTTCCTGTCTTCCTTCCGGATCCTTTCCCCTCTCCCAATCAGGACACAACCGATGTCCATCAGTGCCTGTCCGGTGACTCCAATCCGTCCCCTCGCCTCCCGCTTCCAACAAAAAGCACCTGGATGTGCCCAAAAGCAGAGCCACTTTGCTCCCAGAACTCCGGGAGATGGGATCTGTGCCAGGAAAATCCGTCGGCTTTGCACACCCAACGTGCGGGAGCCGGGGAGAGCCGGAGCCGAGATCCCGCCTTGGCCACGGAACAGCAAAAAGTGGGAGTGACCAAAAGCGGCCTCATCCACCCAAAACGATCCTTGGAGAGGGGGATGAGCGCGACGGAGCCGGGAAAGGGGGGGGATAACTCCCCAATTCCCTCGGTTTGGAATATTTTAATCGGAGCTCGTTATTCCACCAAGAAATTGATGTTAAATTGACTCTGCCGAAGGCTTTGAGACTTCAGAACTCGGAGGCTGCGCCCAGGCCCAAGGCCAATTCTCTTTTGACCACAAACTTTTAACAAGAAAAGTCAAAACAAAAAATCCGTTTGTACCTCAAACGCCAAGAATTTTTAGGGATTTTTTTCCCGGTGATTTCCAATTAACCAGTCTGGGCCAAACGTGACGTGCACAGGCAGAATCTGCTATCCCGTGGTGGTGCTGATTCCCTTTTTTCCCACCAAAATGACACCCTGCACAGCTCAGTTTTTATGGATATAAGAAATTTATCAAGGAAAAACATCCAGAATTCCGAAGTTTTCCGGGATTGTTTATTTCCGCYGGGCCGTGACAAGACCCGCTGAGATTGCGCTTCCGTAGGGAAGAATCCGACACTGCCAGGCCAAAATCACTCCAATATAGAAAGAAAACAGTCCAAAAATTCCAACAATGACCTCCTGCTTGTTTTTTCCATGAAAATGCACCCCTCGCCAGCTGTTCCCCAATATTTATTTATCCAAACACCTCGTGGGTGCTCCAGGCCGCAGCAGCGAGTCCTCGGGATCGTTGGGAAGTCTGCACAGGGATTGGACTTGATGATCCTTCGGGGSTCCCTTCCCACTCGGGATATTCCATGATTCTCCCCCCCTGCTCCCACCGCCCGGGAATGGGGACATCAGGAATCCCATCTTTAATTTTGATAGGACTGAAAGAGTTTTTTCCCTCGGGTTCGTTTCATCCACGACTTYGGCATTCCCAGCTGAGGGAAACGCGAGCAGGGAAAGGCACAAAGACCGTTTTCCACGGCAGTTTTGATGGAATTTCCCAATGTTTACAGGTCAAAACCCACGGAGAGGATTACCCTGGAGCAGCAGGTGGGCTATTTCATTAGGAGAAGCTTTTCTCCTAATAGGAAAAAATGGGCAAATCCCTCTTTTTACATAAATCTGGGAGATTTACACAGGAGCTCGACAATTCCAACTCTTTTATCTGTGCCTTAATCAATTCAAATTGAGGGAAATTCCTTTGGGAAACTTTTTCCTCCAAGTGAGTTTTAATTCGAAATATTTTTATTTGAAATATTTTTCCCCCGCTCCTCCCGACGTTTATTGCCTYTGGATGGCTGAGGATTTCTGGGAAGCACCTCCAGAGGATATTTYGAAAGGAAGAGCTAACACGAGCCGTTTAATCCAACCTCGCAAACTCCGAACTTCCAGGGAATAATTACACGGCGATCGTTAAATCCAGSCTTCCCAATAATTCGTAATAACTCTCGGGGCTGCTCATCTGACGAGGAATCTGCCAGATAAAGAACCGAATAGAAGGAGTGGGAATATTTAGGAGAGCTTAACGATGAATTAAGGAATTCTCGCCGTTCTTCCCGGGGATTTTCATTTGAAGCGGAGAGCGTTAAACGCTCCCGGTTTCCCGCCTCATTTAACTCCAGCAGGGCTTGGCTGTTCCTTTGTTTTCCGGATGTGCTCCCTGCGGTCCAGCCTATCGAGTTAATTGTGTTCCATGAGTTCTGTCACAGCTTTTCCCGTTCTCCCTTTGGAATGGCTCGCACCCGGCTGCCGGGCCCACCCCCACGGCAGACTCCCAGAAGGAGGAAAAAAAAGGGAAAAATAACGACCAAATCCCTGTTTCCTTGAAATTAAAACGTCAACGACCTCCCTACGTGTCCATTTATCATGGAATCATGGAAYGGGTTGGGTTRGACCTTAARGACCAYCTCATTCCAACTCCCAGCTCTGGCATCCCATCCTTAAGGAGAACGCAGCATCCAAGGCTTGTAAGAAAGGGACGCCAAAATCCCACAAAAGCTTTATTAATAAATCACACACTTGGGATGGAAATCGGCGCTGGATTGTCCCTGATCTCCCGGGACGAGCCCACGGGGTTTGGATAAGGGGTGGGGTGAAAGGGAAGAGAGAGAAGGAGAATGGGATAAGGGGAGAGCTCCAGGTCCGGCTCAGGTTGCCATGGTGACGAAGGCCACGCCAGGGCCTCCGGAAATTGGAGGGATCGGGGCAGATCGTGGCCCTTTTACAGCTTTTAGGGCCATTTCGGGGCGCTCCGTGCTCCTCCAGCGCCGCGGGATTTGTGCTTCGCCACCCCAAATCCGCTGCGGAACGCCGGGAGGGGAATTAGGGACAGGGATGTTCCTCATGTGGGGTTAAAAAGGCGTCAAAACACCGAATTCCCGAGCTGTGGGTTAAGTGGGATATCGGGAAAAGGTTCTTCCCGCAGAGGGTGGTGGGCGCTGAACAGGCTCCCCAGGGAATGGGCGCATTCCCGAGGCTGCCAGAGCTCCGGGAGCGTTTGGATAACGCTTGRGTGGGATTGGTGGGGTGTCTGGGCAGGGCCGGGGGGGGTACCTTCCCACTCAGGATATTCCATAATTCTCCGACTTTCCCAAAAACTCCTCTTCGCTCCCGTGGTTTGCGATATCAACGCAATCATCCTCGCTCYCCTGGTCACTGGGATTGGGGGGATATCCCGGCCTTTGGCCCCCTCGTTTGGGAAGGATCAACGCTGCCACCGGGAATAACAAGCCATAAACAACTCCAACGTGCACAAACCTCTGGAATTGCGGAAGGAGGTTATTTACAGCACTTCCGGTGAGCTGGAGCTGTGTTTGCTCCTCGTTTCCGKCCCCGCTGGTGAGGATTCGGGAACCTGGATGAAGCAGCCGCTCCCATTTCTCCCCAGAGTGCCTGGAATGCTCTCAGGGAGCCGYTCCTCGGCGGATCCTGCCGGAGCCGTGCCTTTCCCTGGATAATCTCCCTCTGGAAGCGAGCACAGATCGTTGCTGCCCCTCAGAAACATTCCCTCTGCCACGGATGAGGAAAGGCAGAGGCAGCTTCCGGATTAAAGCTCCCGTGGAATCTCTGATAATTTCCTGGTCTGCTGGTACCCTTTGGAATGAAGATGGAATGAGGGGGGAATGTCGGTGTTGGACAATTCCCTGAAGGGGAAAGGCTGGAGAGTTTTAATAGAGTTATTATTTYATGGTTTTCAATCTCACAGCAGAGGGGAGGAACAGCCTCGGAGCAGCCACATGGAGAAATCCCTGGAAATGAGTCCACGYGGCACAACCCCAGGGGAATTCCTGGTTTTTTGTGGGATCGGGAATGCTCCTGCCCGGTGTGGGAAGCGTGGGCAGGTTCGGAGCATCCATCACCGGTTAATCCAGCTCTGGCTCGGCCTCCGGGCTTCCTGCCAAGGCAGATCCTGGAGCAGCTGCTGGGATGAGGATGGATGGCTTGGAAGTGTCTCCAGACCSTGTCAGCATCACCCCAGCCCACAGAATCACGGAATCATGGAATCATGGAATGGTTTGGGTTGGAAGGGATCTTAAAGCCCATCCAGTGCCACCCCTGCCATGGACAGGGACACCTCCCACTATCCCAGGCTGCTCCAAGCCTTGTCCAACCTGGCCTTGGACACTTCCAAGGATCCAGGGGCAACCTGTGCCAGGGCCTGTCCACCCTCCCAGCCAGGAATTCCTTCCCACGATCCCATCTAACCCTGCCCTCTGGCAGTGGGAAGCCGTTCCCTGTGTCCTGGCATTGTCTGTCCATATAAAAATTCCCTCTCCCTCCTTTTTAGGAGCCTTTTCAGAAGTGAGGGTCGGGCTCTGCTCCCAGGGAACAGGGACAGGAGGAGAGGGAAGGCTCAGGTCGGACACCAGCAGGAATTTCTCCATGGAAAGGGYGGTCAGGCGTTGGAATTGGCTGCCCAAGGCGGTGTTGGAGTCCTCATCCTACCCAAGCAGGCGGCAAAACCTGGGAGAAGATCCCAAGGGCTCCACCACCATTTGGAATGTCCATTGCGGGACACAACCCTTGAGGAACTTCCCACTGGATCTCATTCCTCTTTCACGCCCTTGCTTCTTTTTCAATTCCCATTTTTCCCACACTTCCTGCTCATTAACGATCAGGGGAAGGATTTTATTTGCCYGCGGCTCCGGGAATTCCCACTCCGGCAGCACGGGGGGGGACGATGGAACACATGCCGAGCGTATCCATGACCTATTTAAAGGGATGGATCAYTTTCCTGGGAAAATTCTTTTTAATGGGACGCGGCCGCCGCGCTCGAGCGAGGGGAAAAATCGGGATTTTCGAAGGAATGTCGTGGTTTGTGAGGAGAGAGAAGCCAAAAACAGGAGCCAGGTGTTTATGTGGACATGGAGTTCATGACGGGAAACCCAGGGATAGTGGGAATAACCCGGAAGGTTGGAGGTCRAAGGGATCAGAAACCACATTTAGGAAATTTGCCAAGATGGAGGAATTTAAGCAGGAGCTGAAACATTCGGGAAAATTGTCGTTCTGATCTCGGGCGCTGCCGAAATCCATGGAAAATTCCTCAAGTTTTGTTTCCTTCAAAGCTCAGATTCCCTCAATCCAAGTCTTTGGATTAAAATGTTTTCCATGTTGTTTAAAAGTTCCTCTCGCCTAAAGTCGTTCTGAATGTGTCGGTTTGAGGGTCAGAGGTCACAAACATTATCCTTGRTTATTCCCGGAGGGAAGRGGCCTCTCATCGGGAAATGCGTCCCTTGGGAATGATGAGGTCACCTCTACACCCTCTCCAGGCAGAGCCATCCCCTCTCACCCCCRCAGTTTTCCAGGTCTGCTGCTCCCGGTGTCCATGAATTTTCCGTGCRGACACCGAAGTTGTGTCCGATCAGTGGCAGCGAGGTCGCTAATACAGAATCCTGGAATTATTCAGGCTGGAAAAGCTCTCCAAGATCAGCGAGTCCAAGCTGTGCCCRATCCCCACCTCGTYCCYGGCCCAGAGCRCTGAGTGCCACATCCAGGAATTCCTTGGGCACCTCCAGGGATGGGCRCTCCAAACCTCCCTGGGCAGCCCCTGCCAAGGCCTGACCACCCTTTCCAGGAGGAAATTCTCCCAGATTAATTTTTTAAGGAATGAATGAATTACATTTTCTCCCATTAACGCTGGCTGTGAATGTGACACCGTGTCCCTGATCTCCTSGGATCMYCCAGCCTGRAAATCGGGAATATTCCCCTTTGGATGGGTGAGTGAAAGCACCGAGATCGTTCAAGCACGGAGAGAAATCCCAAAGCAGCTCCACAGGGGCTTTGCGACTTTGGGATTGGGAATCCTGCGGGGCCAAGGGCTGCCAGCCTGGATRTTCCCAACCCATCCTGCTGATGTTGGAATTCTTCGGGAACAAAGCCACCAAATCTGGGTGGCACTGACCAGGAGGGACCAGGACCTGCTGACGCCAATCCTTTGGGATAAATCATGGAGTTTTTCTTTGGATACCAACAACAAAGGATCCACAAARACCAGGAACGGAAGGAATTTTCCCACCGGCACAGGCAGAGCCCAAGGTTTTCCCAATTCTTTCCATCAGCCCTTCCAGCCTCTCCAGACCTTTCTCCCTCCGACACGGCAGCAGCTGTGGCTTGGTCAGGCACCGCTTCATGCACTTCCAAAGGGCAGGGAAAATTTGTTGGGAAGGATCACTACCCCCAGCTCCCGGGAAAATAAAGGGCACCACGGATGAGGGTTGGGCAGAGTGGATTTTTTTTTTTCCATAAAATAATATGGACATTTGTTTTCCCCTTGTCCGGAACACGGAGCCCAAATTCCTTTGGCTCAGCTGGAGGTCGAGCAAGGAGAGAGGGATTTTGTGGGAAAGCCAGCGGGAGGAAGGGATTTTTGCCAGGGTTTGCAGCTCCGGGGGGAGGTTGGAAGAATTAATGGAGCAGAAATCCATCGGGAATCTCCAGCTACATGGATACATCTCATTCTGCTCCTGAGCTGCCAATGCCTGGAGAACCCAAGGATAACATGGATTTTCCTTGTGTTGATGCTCAACATCCACTTCAGGGCGCCATGAACCCCTGGATTTTGATCTGGGAATGCAGCAGCTGTTCCCAGCAGGATGTTGTCCGGAAAGCTTGCGGATACCTCATCCCTGGAATGTTCCAGGTGAGGCTGGACAGGCCTTGGAGCAACCTGGGATAGCGGAASGTGTCCCACGGCAGGGGGCGGGACGAGATGGGATTTGAGGTCCCTCCCAACMCAAATCATTCTGGAATTCTCTGTGTGTCCTGCAGAGTCTCTTCCCAAGGGATCCGTGGGATACTGGAGTGCTCCACCACAACTCAGGGCTCCTCATCCCGAAAGCAGGAGCAGCAGCATCCCAAAATTTGCTTCTTCCTGCCGTTGGACACTGGGCCGTATTCCCACGGAAGGAGCAGCTTGGATTGGATTTATCGAAGGATAAACCGTGAGCGATTCCCTTCGGRACAATCTCCGGGCCGGCTGCGGGAAAAGCAGGGAATGTTCCCTGTGCTTAAGTAGGAGAGATTTATCTTGGGACAAATCTCCACCATTCCTTCCCAAATCCTTCCCGGAAGGGACGAGTTAACTGTGACACAAACAACGGAATGGCTACAGTGGGATATTCCATGGCGGCAGTGGGATATTCCAAGGCTGCTGTGGGATATTCCATGGCGGCAGTGGGATGTTCCAAGGCTGCAGTGGGATATTCCATGGCTGCAGTGGGATATTCCAAGGTTGCTGTGGGATATTCCATGGCGGCAGTGGGATATTCCATGGCTGCAGTGGGATATTCCA
>JACAXG010000127.1:1232576-1247807 GCA_018881555.1 Amblyornis subalaris
CGCCGCCGCCGCTGCGCTCCTCCGCCCCCGCGGAGCGCCCGCGGCCGCCGCGCTCGTTCCCGGCGGCGCCGCGGCCCGCGGCCGCGGAGCCGGGGGCGAAGCCGCCGCGAACTTCCCGGGGCTCCGCCGGGGGCGGGCGGGCGGCTCCGCCGCCCCGGCCCCGCCGCTCCCGCCCGTGACTTGCACATCGCCCGCGGCAGCGCCCGCCCCGCGCCGGGGCCGCGGCTCTTGTTGCTTCCCGCTCGCCCCCGCGCCCTCCCGGTGGCCCCGCGCCGGCGGAGCCCGGAGCCGAGCGGCGCGGAGAGCCGGGGGCCGCGCCGCCGGGATGCTGCCCGCTGCGCCGGTCCCGGGCGCCGGTGATGCCCCGGAGCCGGCGATGCCTCGGCCGCGGCGATGCCTCGGTCCCGAGGATGCCCCGGCTGTGCCGGTGCCCCGGCTGCGSTGCGGCCGGTCCCGGGGATGCGCGGTTCTGGGGATGTCCCGGCCCCGGCGATGCCCTGGCTGTGGTGATGCCCCGGTTCTGATGGTGCCCCGGCCACGGTGATGCCCCGGTTCCGGCCATGTCCCGGCCCCAGTGCTGCCCCGGTTCTGCCAATGCCCCGGTTCTGGCCATGCCCTGGCCCCGGTGATGCCCCGGCCCCACTGGTGCCCCGGTTCTGGCCGTGCCCTGGCCCCGGTGGTGCCCGGCTTCCGGCAGAGCCCCGGTTCTGGCCATGCCCCGGCCCCGGCGATGCCCCGGTTATGGTGACATCCCCGGCGATGCCCCGGTTCTGGCGATGCCCCGGCCCCAGTGACGCCCCGGTTCTGATGATACCACGGCCCCGGTGCTGCCCCGGTGCTGGCTCTGCCCCGGCCCCGGTGCTGCCCCGGTTCTGGCTCTGCCCCGGCCCCGGTGCTGCCCCGGTTCCGGCGCTGCCCCGGCGGGGCGGGGGGGGTTATGTAAGCGGCGCGGCGGGGCTCGGCGGCGGTGCGGAGCTGCCGGGAGCTCCGGCACCCGGGGCCGGGCGAGGAGACTTCATGAATGTGCCAGCGAACGCTTCGTGTGACATCCTCCCCCCGGAGCCCCCGCGCTCCGGCACTTCCATATTCCCTTCCCACCGGGAAGCGAGCTCCGGTTAGGGATGCTTTTCCCCCCCCACCACCACCCTTAATAGTGCAAAATTCCCCCTCCATGGAAAACGCCCGAGGGGCTCAGCTCGCGGCGGAGGGACCATCCCGATGCGGATATCGGCGCCGGGAGCGGCTCCCCGCCTTTCCCGGCACACAGGCGCATATTGTTGGATCCTCCGGAACGGCGGCCGCCGGGAATAGGAGAGGGCTTGTTCGGGAAGAGCGCGGCGGGGGGCCCGGAGGGGAGTAGGGGGGCGACGGCCCCCGCGGGTTGGCGGCGAGGATGCCGCGGCGCGGCGGCGGATTTAGGTTAAGGGCGGGAGCCGCCGCCAATTCCCTCGCGCGTGGCCGCTCCGGGGCTGGAAGCGGTTCCGTGGGAATTGGCCGCGCGTTCATCCGCTGCCGGAGGTCGGGCGGAGAATGGGGATTCGGGAGAATTCTCTCCCGGAAAAAAAAAAAAAAAAAAAAAAAAAAAATAAAGCCGAGCCCGGGGTCTGCCCGCAGCCCCCGAGGAGCCTCCTGGGCGCGCCAGGGCCATTTTGGGAAAGGAGGGTTGGGAAGGCTGTGCCCTGGGCGTTATCCAGAGCGAGCCCCGGCCTGGGAGAGGGAGTCGGCGCGGCTTTGGGAAGAGAGGTTGGTGGGGTTCGAGCGAGTTCTTTGGTCCTTTATTGCGGGTTTTTGGGATCCTCGCCGCTCCGCTGCCGAGCCCGGCGCAGCCGGGGGGGCGTCTTGCCGTGGTATCCCACTTTATTCCCTGCTTTCCTGCTCCTCTGGGAGCGGGCAGGGCTCCGGAGCCCTCTCCGTGAGGAAGGTGTYGCTCCGGCGGGCGAGGGGCAGGAGCGGACCCTGGAGTCCATCCCTGCTCCCTGCCGAGATTCCCAGCCCTCCGCGCTGCTCCGGGACTCGGCCCCATCCCTCCGGCTCCGCGCGCCGCTCCAGCTTCCCTCMGTGCCTCATCCCGCGGGAGCACCTGCGCCCTTGGCACGGATCTCGCCGGGAATGGGCGCTCCCCCCGGGCCGTTTTCCAGCCCTGGATGCTCCCGAGTCCGGGAGTCTCCCTGGCACGGCCCTGGCGGCAGCAGCCGCCTCCAAACCCCGGATAAATCCCGCGTTCGCTCATCCCGAGTTCCTGTAAAATCCCGATGACCGCGCCGTGCCGCCTGGCTGTCCATCCCCCTAGTTCGCTTCCCTCCGTTCCCTCGGAACGCTGAAGCTGGGATGCGCGGATGGATGGACGGGAACAGCTGCTCCCCCGGCTCGTCCTGAAGGGAAGCCGAAGCGCGGAACCGGGAGCAGGTCAGTGCTGGAGCCGGCGCGGGGATGGCTCGGCCGAAATCCCCGGGAATGCTTACGATTCCTCAGCCCTGCTTGTTTTCCTGGAGAAATGACGGAGGGCGACTCCGGATGAGCTTTCCCTGCCCTTTCCATSCTGCACGAGCTGCGCTGTTAATCCAGCACAAAATGCAGGTGTCGAGGACACGGCGATGATCCTCGCACGCTGCTTCCAACTGCCGGGAAAAAAACTGGATCCGGGAGGAGGCCGGAGCGGGCACGGAGCCTTCCCGACGGCTCGGAGGCAGCTCAGCGAAATACGGGAATTTTGGGGAGGGCGGAGAGGGGATCTTTGGGTTTGTTTCTCCCTGGCTCCGTGGGGAATTGGGGTCTCGCGCTGCGCCCTGTGGAGTGAGGAATGGCACTTGGAATTCCTGGGTGGGAGCGCGGAGGGCTTCCATCGCCTCCGGAAYGGGGGCTGGGAAGAGGGAATGAGGGAAGCTTGCCGGCGGTGGGACAATCCCGCGGTGGTGCCAGCGGCAGAGCCAGCGCTTTGGGACTCCGGGAAGCTGTTCCCGAGTGGCCACGGGAAGCTGGGAGCAGATCCCGCTGCTGCCGTGGGATCTGGGCTCCAGCATCCTGGGGCCGCTGGATCCGGGCTTTATCCGCTCCCGGCRGGGTTTTTAGCGTTTTTCCCGGGATTTGCGGCTGGGATGAAGCAGGGCAGAGCCTGAGGATGAGTTTTCCATGTCGGGTYTGTCCTGGAGGGAATGTGTGAGTGGGACACTCACCCCTCAGCGCCGCCCCCGCGCCGCTTTATTCCCATTCCCGCCGGGAAAAGGGCTCGGCATCCCATCAGCGGCCGTGGATGAGCTCGGGATGGCTCCGAATTCTTCCCCTGGAATCACAAAAGGAATGAGTTTTGGCCGTTCTCAGGAATGCCGGAGCCTTCCCGAGGCTCTGCGCCSAATCCTGGTGTGGGATTCAGCCCGGGCAAAAATTTGGGATAAGCGCCCACGGCCTTGGGAACGAGGAGGCTTCCCAGGTGCGAAATACCTGGAAGCGAAGGTGTTCACGGCGTTAAATTCCAGGGAAATTGTCCCGGCGCCTCATTCCRAGCACCAAATATCATCCAAAGGGCTTCCTATTCATGGCAGCTGCAGCTTTTGGAAACATCCCGGTTGGAATGGGGGATCCCGAAGCCCGGGATGGCAGCTGGATCGGGAGCTGCTGGAGCTCCCTGGATCCTAGAGGGAAGTGGTGTCGGGAAGGATCTTCCCRGCTCCTCCTGGTGATGCTGGAGATGGTTCGGTGCGGCTCAGCTCCCGGAGGGATCGACGGGATTGCCTCTGGAGCCGGGAATRTGCGCCCGCCGCTCCCACCCGGCCTTTCCCGGATTGGAAGGATGGAAGAAGGAAGAGAGTTTCCCTCATTGGAAGGGCTGCTTCCCGTTYGCGCCGGGAAAAAACCTCTGGACGAGCGGCCCGGGCAGCCCCTGGGTCTGTAATATTCCCACGGGAGGTATTCCCACGGAGGGCATTTCCATGGGAATGGGCCGGCCCCGCTGGCTGAATGCCGGCCTTGTGTGGGCCGCTGGAATCCCGCACAATTCCCGCCATTGTGCCCGGGAACGGGGCGGGAATTCTGCGGGAACAGGGCGGGAATTCTGCGGGAACAGGGCGGGAATTCTGCGGGAACAGGGCGGGAATTCTGCCGCGCGCTCCTCCGGCGCCCGCTCCGGGAGTTCTGCGGGAGCCAGCGGATCCTTGGGAATTTAACTCTTCCCTGAGCCCCCGACGGGGATCTCCTCCTCCCTGATGTTCACACTGGGATTTCTGGGATGAACTTCCGCTCCAGAGGCTCATCCCGTGGACGGCCAAGGGATTGGGATGGGCTCTGCTCCCGTGGATCGGGTTGTGCCGTGGGGAAGGGGCTGGGAGCACCGGGAATCCCGGGAAAGAGGGGCTGGTGACCCCTGCTCTGTGAATTCCGCGGCTGGTTTGGGATTTAGGGAAAAAAATTKGGGTTTTAATTGGATTTAAGCTCAGTAAATCCATGGGAAGTGAGGAGCGAGGGAGATTTACCCCAAACTTCCATGATTTCGGTGCATCCCGGGATGCGGGGACAGCTCGGCTCCCTCCACGCTCCACTGCCTGTGGCACATCTTCCACCATCCYGAGATATTTTCTGGGATCCGCTCTGGAGAAGGGATGGTTGATCCCTGCCTGCGGGGAGGATCTGGGATGAGCTCAGGGAAAATTCGTTTATTAATCCATGTTTTTGTACCTGGGAATGACTTTTTCTTTGGAGAAAGGGGATTTGGGGAGCTCGGATTTTCTGGGATGAGGACGCTTTTCCCGAGACGCGGGAGCGGAGCGGCCGTGAGATTCCTCCTTCCATGGAAAGGARGGATGGAGTGGTTGCTCGGAGCTTCCTCTCGGGATCGTGTTGGGATGGATATCGGGAAAAGGCTCTTCCCGCAGAGGGTGGTGGGCATGGAACAGGCTCCCCAGGGAATTCGCACATTCCCGAGGCTGCCAGAGCTCCAGGAGCCTTTGGACAACGCTCCCAGGGATGCACAGGCTGGGATTGTTGGGATGTCTGGGCAGGGCTTGGAGCTGGATCCATGATCCCTTTCCATTTGGGATATTCCATATCCGCTCCGTGCAGCACTTGGCTCGATCCTGATGTGTTTGCCCTGAAATTTRTCCTCGGGAAAACCGGGATTGGGAGGAGGGACGGGAGGAGCTCCGTGTGTTCCGGGGGTTAAGGAAGGACGTAAATCGGTGCCGTCGTTATCCCGGGAAAACAGGGGCAGGAAGAGGTCAGGAGGTGTTGGAGGAGGTGACAACATTGGAATTCACCGAATCCCACGGCGGAAATCCGGGAGGATTTTTCCTGGCCGGATAATGGGAGCAGCTCCCATCGTGGATCCGCAATCCCATGCCGTGCCAGAGGCGGTTTAGGTTGGATGTTGGGAGAAATTCCTTCGTGGAAAAGGTTGTCCAAGCCCTTGCTCTTCTCCTGGACACCTCCCGGAGCTCGTGGGGATCCYGGGATATCCCGAGGATCCTGCTGGGCGCTGCCTTCCCTGCGTGGGAATACCGAGGCAATGCCGTTAAATCCGGGAGCGTCTTCCCGGAAAAGCAAATTTCCATGAACAAATCATCGAAGGGATGGATTTGCTTTGCCTCTCCCGSTTTTTTGTGTTGTGGTTTTCCCAGCGGTGAGGAAAACGGGAATTGTGGAATCGCTGGGATCACCGGAAGGGGTGGTGGTGGTGGGATGAGTGATCCTCGTGGCCAATCCRACTTTTCCTTTGGGAGAGCTTGGGAATGTCRGGAAGGAGTCTGAGCTGCGATGGTSGAGCCTCTCCACGGCCAATCCAYGCTGGTGCTTCCCCATCCCGGCTGGAATTTCCCTGGAATGACAAGTGGCCTGTGGTGGCTTTGGTCACCTCCATCGTTTCCCTGAGATCCGGGAAAGGTGGGAACACTTCCCGCTATCCCAGGCTGCTCCAAGCCCTGTCCATCCTGGCCATTCCGTGATTTTATGATTAATATTCCAAAGGGAGAGGCCTGAGCCCATCCTGTTTATCCACAGTAGGATCCTTATGAAGTGTTCCCACCATCCTGATTTTCCGAGGGAAAAGCTGCATTCCCAGCTCTCCGTGCTGGGATAACAATTCCTGACGGGCACGGCGCTTCCCGCCGGGATCCCGCGGGGAGCGCGTCCTGCCCTGTGCGGGTGCARGGTTTTCCTTGGAATTTCTGGCATCGCAGGGAGACGCCGCTAATCCTTGGGAAGGCTTTTCCCAAGGATTTCCGACTGAGGATCCTCGGGAAGATGCTCCCGGCTGGCTGCTGGAATGTGCCCGGTGGGGGTGGGAGCTGGAGGGACCTGGGATACCTGAAAAATTCCAGGATTTCCAAAAAAAAAGGGATTTTTCGCATCCCGGCCGTGCCATCCGCGGCTCTTCGTGCTGGAAAAGGGAAAACGTGAGCGAGCAGCGGGAAAAAGGTGGGAAAAGGATTGTGGTCGCTCCTTCCCGTGCTCCCGCCGCATCCCTGTGCCGCTTCCCATCCCGGATATTCCTAGCAGCTTCCCCGAGCTAAAAACTTGGAGATCTTTAGGGCTCAGGAGCCTGGAATACGCATCGGGAAGGAAGGGAATATTCCCAGGGGAGAGGAGCCGCAGGAACGAGGCTGTTTTCCCGGGAAGTGGAGCCGCTCTGCTCCGTGGCTGTCGGATTGCCTTCCCTTTTTCCCTTTTTCCCGCATTATTCGATGGAATGTGGAGCTCCGGCAGCGTCGCGCCGCAAGGCTCRGATCCACGAGGGAATTTTGCCGCGGGAGCTGCCTTGGGATGGATTTTACCTGGAATTTGGACTCCTCGGGAGATGAGGGCAATGTCAGTCCCTTTTTCCCAGCTGTGCCTCCTTTGGGAAGGGAATGAGCTGCAGGAAAAGCRGGAATGATCTCACTTCCCAGCCTCAGCTGCTCCCCATTCCCGTTTTTTTGAACACACCTGGAATTAATCCCGGGCGTTACTTAAAGGCCAGTCGGGGTGAGAAGCTCAGTTTGCTTCCCAAAAAAAGCTTGGAACGAGCTGGGGGAGCTCCGGATATTCTGCTTTTTCCAAAGGTGAGTTTTTATTCCTTATTCAAATATTCCATTTGCTTGATGAGGGAGGAAAAGATGTGTGGGAAAAGCCGGGATTTTCCTATAGAAACAAAGGAAATTCCCGATRATTTAAATTATTGGGATAGGGAGGGAATTTCTTTGTTGTGCTCCCTCTTTTTCTGTGGGATTTTGGGGAAAGGGCACGGAGCGGATTTTGTGGGATGGTCTGATCCCGGTTCTGCCTCTGGGCCTGCTTTTCCATGTGCTTTTCCAGGTGATCCCATGTGGTTTGASTGAATTCCAGGGAGGAAGAGAGCAAAAAGGAGGTTTTAAGGGATTTGAGTCTCCAAAACGGAGCTGCTCCCCTCAAAGAGCTCTCCAAACATGGAAATGCTTCCCAATTATCCCAAAACCCCGTCAGGAATTCCGGGAATACGCCAGGCTTTGGAATTGATCCTTATTTTTGCCGGAACAACAGTTTTGTGGGAGGAGAGGGAAGGCTGRTCCCGCGTTTTGGGTGGATGAGGAACGAGCTGCTCTCCAATCCTATAGGAAATTCCCGGGAATTCCGTGGTTTATAATGTGCCGTGAGCGGGAAGGAAGCCGGAGGAGTTGGGAATGATCCCTTTGGGATGAGCCAGGCTGGCTTTGCTCCGTGTCCGCGTGGGCTCGATCCAAACTGATCAGGATTTCCCAATTMATTGATGATCCATGAGTTCATTCCTTGCGCCAGAGCCGGGATCCTTGGGATTATCCCGGGCGGGATTTGATCCTGGTGGATTCTTTGGGATATTTGGTGATTCCGTCTGTGTTTTGTGTCAGCAGAAAACAGGGATGAAAGGAGGAATTAAGGAGCTTTTTCCATGCTCCCGGAGCGGGATTGCACCATCCAGGCGCTGCCTGCCCTTTTCCAAGTGCAGAATTCCATAGAATGGGAATTTCCGCTGGGCCAGGGGGAAGAGCTCTTTAATAAGATATGAAGGAAAAATTTTTCCATGGAATTGTTTGGGGTGGGAAGGACCTTGAATCCCATCCCATCCCACCCCTGGGATACTTTTCACACATTCCAGGTTGCTCCAATTAGCTCCAATCAGTTTAACCAATCCATGTTTTTCCTTATGGAAGCTCAGCTTTCCCTCAGGTGCCGAAAACCCCCGGAATTTTCTGACTGGGATTCAGATCCTGGAAAAAAGAACATTTTTCTTTGCCCACAGCTCCTCCTGGGCTCCAAAAAAAACAAAATTCCTGAAATTCCAGAGGATTTTTGGAAGTGCGGTATCAACACTCAACAGCAGGGAAATTCCCAGCTGGAGAATTCCAATGGGATTTCACCCGTGGGATTCCACTGAGGGGCTTTCCCGCCCTTCCTGGGGGAAGTGGAGTTCCTGGTTTTTTTTAAGGAATGTGGTAAATTGTAGGAATGATGGGAAAGTCTTGAGGCAGGCGTGAAAATGAGGGAATTTAGGGAACAAACGGGATCCTTCCTTTGTGGTTTTCCCGGCTAAAAATGTGGAATCTTTCACTCCTGGCTGGTTCTTGGTGGGATTTTCCGGCTGATTTTCAGGAGGAACAGAAATTCCAGGTGCTCTGAGCTGCTCAGGGATTGGTGGGTTGGAAAACCAGGAAAATGGGCACTGCTCCCTATGGACAGCATGGGATAAACCGGGGAATTCCGGAGCGGAGCCGGTGGGATTTTCCCTCCCGGTCGGTGGGAAGCGCTTGAGGTTTCACCGGGAGATTCCCGAGCTGTTCCCAGGAGATGGACGGGATGGATTGATCCAGGGGGTGCCAAGGTGGGCTCCAACCTCTGGAGCTTTTCCATGGTATTTTTGGAGCAAACCCCATCCCATTCCCTGCGCGCAGCTGACCCCTTGGAACCGGGAGCGAGGGGAATCCGTAAGGACCTTCCCTTCCCGAAATCCAGTTTCCCGCTGGAGACGGAAACTCGGAGCTCTGGGCTGGTTCCCGTTTCCCGAAGTGCTGCTGGAAATCCGGGATGTGCGGGAAGAAACACGGCTCTGACCCTTCCCGGGATGGATGAGGGGTTGGGATGAAGCCGGGAGAGGTTTGGGATGGATTTTAGGGAAAGGCTCTTCTCCCAGAGGGTGGTGAGCGCTGAACTGGGAATGGGCACATTCCCGAGGCTGCCAGAGCTCCGGGACAACGCTCCCAGGGATGCGCAGGCTGGGATTGTTGGGATGTCTGTGCAGGAATTGGACTGGATGATCCCTGCGGGTCCCTTCGGCTCCGAATATCCCAGGATTCTCTGGAGGTTTCCTCTCGTGGCTCTGACGCAGATGTCTGCTGATCCCAGAGATCTGGGAAGCAGGAATGAGGCTGCCAGCCCAATCCTTGTGCCAATTCCAGGGAGGATCATTGGAGCCTGGATAAGGAATCCATCCCACTCCCATTCCAGSTGTTCCCGGTTGGCTGCTGGGCCAAACTGCTTTCCCTTCCGTGAGCCTGGAATGACTCACCGGAGGTTCTGCTTTTCCAAGGAATGCGCTCTCCATCCTTCCGAGAGGGAATGTGCAGCTCTTGGCTGCTCCTGCTGCATCCATCAGCTCCTAAAGCACCACACGGAGGAATATCCAACGAAGCTCCGGTTTTTTGGGAATGCTGAGGGATGCTGGAGCTGGCAGAGCGTTCCTGGCTGGATCCCTGCTCCCTGTCCCGGAGCTGTTGCCGCATCCCGATGGGATGGGATGGGATGGGAAGAGCTGCTGAGCACAAGGAGGACCTGGAGGCTGGAAAAACATTGGATTTCTGTTCCCTGGGAAAGCCTTCCAAGGTCGAGCCCATCCATGTCCATAAGTGTCGGATCCAAGGCTTTTAAATCCCTCTGGGAATGGGGATTTCTGTGCTGGGGTTGGACAACCAATGGATCCTTTCCTTGTCCAGACTCTGCCGTTGGATGTTTGGTCAGGAAAAATCAGGAGTGTGGGAGAATCCATGTCTGGAGCGACAGGACACAGGGAATGGCTTCCCACTGCCAGAGGGCAGGGATAGGTGGGATATTGGGAAGGAATTCCTGGCTGRGAAGGTGGGGAGGGGCTGGGATGGAATTCCCAGAGGAGCTGTGGCTGCCCCTGGATCCCTGGAATTGTCCAAGGCCAGGCTGGATGGAGCTTGGAGCAATCCCTGGGATAGTGGGAGGTGTTGGGGCTGGAATGGGATGTCAGTGCTGGAGGGGAAAATTTGGGAGCCTGTGGATTTTCCAGCTGATCCCACAACCCGCAGGGAGCTGGGATGCTGCTCCCAAACCGTGCCAGAGGCCGACAGCATTCCCAAAGGATCAGATCCCTGGAATTGCTCAGGGATGCTGTTGGGCCTCCGTTGTTGGAAAGTTTTTATTGATGGATAATTTGGTGGGAGCAAAGTGGGATTTGGTCTCTTTTCCCAGGGAAAAAGGAGACAGGAAAAGAGGAAAAGGCCTCAGGCTGTGCTGGGGGAAGGCCAGGCTGGATATTGGGAAAAATTCCTGCACAACCCCGAGGCTTTCATGGATCAGCTGGGATGAGGAATTTTGCCTGGGTGTGGATTTTCTGGATGCTCCGGAGGTGTCCGATCTCAGGCGTCCCTGTGCCGGGGAAACACGGAATTCCTGGAATGTTAAAGCCCTCAAAAGTTGGGAAGAGAAGGATTTAAAAGGAGGATGTGACGCAAAGCTCCATGTGGGAATATTTAGGTTGGGAAAGGGAATGGGACAAACCAAAGAGCTCCAGCAGGGAGGGGAAAATCATCTGCTTTTCCCGATTTTCTTTGGAATCAGATTTCCTTGGCCCGCAAAGCCTGGAGGGTGGGAAGATGCTGGGATCGTGCAGCGCCCGTCCCAGCGGGATCACAGCTCCCGGCACCGATTCCAAGGATTTGTGGCCGTGTAAATAACGAAAACGAGGATAACGAGCGTGTCCTGATGAGGGGGGAAAATCCCAACAAAAGGAAAGGGATTCTTAATTACCGGAAGGAGAATGAAAGGATCACGGAAAAAACGCGGGAGATGGGACAGCGGGAGCGGGTTTTAGCGGGAATGCCGCCAGCTCCGTATCCCTGGAGCCGCAGGGATGGAGCGCAGGGAGCTCCCAGCCGCTGCCTGACTCCAGGGCGCTTTCCAGAGGCGCCTGTGGAATGTTTCCCGCTTTTATTTCCGGGGAAAAACGTGGAGAAGTTGGGAATTCGGAGGGTGGCGCTGCAGGGGCTTTGTTGCCTTTTTGAATGGGGAGGTGAAAAATGGGATTTATGGAGAAAGTTTTCCTGGGATTTCYGCTGAGATCGTCCAAGGAATGCCCAGAAATCCTTGCAAACCTGAGGGGAGGGAAAGCAGGATGAGGTCTGGGCTCGTGGGTGCTTGGTGCTGAGGATATTCCCGAATTATCCCATGGAAAAACTTCCTTATTCTCTTTGAATCCCATCATTCCGGAACGCTTTGGATTGGCAGGGACACCTTCCACTRTCCCAGGCTGCTCCAATCGCCTTGGATGCTTCCAACGCTTCCCTTTTAGGGAAAAGCCTCCTCTTTCCGCGTGTAATGTTGGAATTCAGCAGAATCCTTTGCCTGGGGGGGAAAACCTTTGGGAATTTGACCTCTGTGGTGGTTGGGGTGGGAATGGGGCGATTCCAGGGATGGATTTTGCTCCCCAGGCTGGCACAGATCCCAACTCGTGCCCAGCCGAAGGATCCCACGGAAYGCCTCATTCCCGCGGGGAGCTGCTCTGCCTCGGCAGAAGGAACGGGATGTGCCGGGAAAAGGGCTCTTGGAATTGGGAATTGGCTTCATTTGGATGGAGTTTTGGGAGGGAAACGATGCAAAGCCTGGAAAAGGGGAAGTGAGGAGGGAATGTGCGGGAACGGAGCGGCTGGACCAGGGAAAACTGGTCTGGAATGGGAATGGTTTGGAGCAGCTCGGGAAGAACAGGAAGTTTTGGCTCCAAACCTTCTGGAAAAAAGGGGATTTGTAGCATCTGGGATGAAATGTTGGGATAACTTGGATTTTCAGAGGTTTATTTCAAGCCTCTGGCACTGGGAAGCCATTCCCTGTGTCCTGTCCCTCCATCCTTGTCCCAAGTCCCTCTCCAGCTCTCCCGGAGCCCCTTTATTCCCTGGAAGGAGCTCTGAGCTCTSCCTGSATCCTTCCCTGTTCCCGGTGAACATTCCCAGCTCYCCAGAGCAGAGGACTCCAGCGCTGSGGTTTGGATTTGAGCAGTGCCATGATTTATTGGCTCCCTATCCCGGGAAAACGAGGATTGCTCATCCGTCCCATCCCTGTCTGTTCCCACTGCTGGCACTCGGAGAGCTCTTCCTCGTCCCAGTGTGACTTCCGAGGGCAGGAAACCTGGGAATGCTCGGAGCCTCCCACCCCGTGCCCTCATTCCCGAACCTGGGAGCGTCCTGGGTGGGTTCTTCCCGCCAGGAATGGCTTTGGGAAAACACATCCCGAACCGTTTGTGTCCTTGTGCTGGGAAGTGGATCCGTGGGAGCTCTGGGAGAAGGCTCTGAGGGTTTTATTGGAGTCATTCCACTTTTCCCTGCTTTTCCCAAAAGCTGCGTTTATGGAGTCACAGTTTGGGTGGGAAGGGGCCTTGAATCCCATCCCATTCCAGCCCATTCCATGGGCAGGGATGCCTTCCACTATCCCAGGCTGCTCCAAGCCCTGTCCGATCCAGCCTTGGACACTTCCAGGGATCCAGGGACAGCCACAGCTTCTCTGGGAATTCTATTCCAGCCCCTCCCCACCCTCCCAGGGAAGAATCCCGAACGATTTAGGGAAATTAGGGAAAAATTCCTTCATGGAAAGGCTTGTCCAGGCCTGCCCAGGGCGGGGGTGGAGTCCCCATCCCTGGAGGGATTGCAAATCCCTTTGGATGTGCCCTCGGGAGGGAACGGCTGGATCACCTCTGAGGCTTTTCCAACCTCAGCAATTCCCAGATGATTATCCCCATAGCCTGGTCCTCCCAGCCGTTTCCTGCCTTTCCCACCCCATCATTCCCGGCTTTTGGGAGGGATGAGGCGCGGGACAAAGGGAATCAACTCCTCCCGGAAAACCCTTGTGGAATTGCAGGTGGGAAGTTCCCGGGAGCAGCGATCCAAGCTTTTCTCCTGTGGCTCAGCATTCCTTTACCTGTGTCCCGCTCGGGATTTTTCCATGGATGCCCTGTGCATTCCCAGCGGAGCTCCGTGCTCCATGAACGTGGGAACTCCCTGCAGCAATCCTGGGAACGGCCTGGGCCCGCTCCAAGATAATCTAGGCCCTTGGAGCGCTTGGAATGTGCTTCCTTGGAGAGCAGGACCCAGAGGAGCTGGAGCTGCCCCTGGATCCCTGGAAGTGCCCAAGGCCAGGCTGGATGAGGCTTGGAGCATCCTGGGATAGCAGGAGGTGTCCCTGCCCATGGAATGGGATGGGATTGGATGGGATTTAACCTTCTTCCCAACYCAAACCATTCCAGGACGATTCCCGAATTTCGCGGCGGGAGAAAACCCTAAAACCTCGGAGCCTAAGCCCAAAGCATCCATGCGGGATGTGGCGCCTGGAGCGAGGCTGGCAAATCCCACGAAAACCGGGAAACCCCCGGATGAGCCCTGACCCCAAACTCGGCAYCTCCGGCTCTCCATCTGCTCCTTGGGAGCAGCCGGGAATGAGTTTGGGAAGAGGAGGGATGAGCACAGACCCCGCAGCTGCGGCCCTTGCTCCCGTTGGTCATTCCAAGGATTCTTTATTTTGATCCCAGCAGGATCCACAGCGTTGGAGCTCCTCTTTCTTTCCTCACGGGATTTGGGCTCTTCCCGGGGCCAAGGAGCCTTTTATTCCCGGGAAAAGCTGCRCATCAAAGAGGCGGGAGCGGGTGGGGGTTTCCCATTCCATGTGCTGGGAAGCGCAGGAATCCCGTGGAGCCCYGGGGTGGGAGCGGCTTCTTGAAAGGCTTGGCTTAATCCCTGGAAAAACCCTGGAAAAGCCCTGGGAAAGGGGGTTGTGCTTCCTGGGAGACGCAGGACACAGGGAAGGATGGGAAATGTGGAATTCTGTGTCCGGCTCCGGAATTCCCAGCACGGGAAAGACCTGGAGCTGCCRGAGAGGAGCACCAGGATGGAGCAGCTGTGCTGTGGGAAAGGCTGGGAGAGCTGGGAATGCTCACCTGGAAAAGAGAAGCTTTGGGATGACCTCGTTGCGGCATTCCAGGACCTGCAGGAGCCGGGAAAGATGGAAAGAGAGGATTTCCAAGGGATGGAGTGCCGGGATAAGGGGGAAYGGCTTCCCACCGCCACAGGGAATYGCTAGATCGGATCTTAGGGATTTGATCCGTTCCGAARTCGTGGAATCCCGGAAGGRTTTGGCTTGGAAAGGACCTTAAAGCTCCTTYTATTCCGAGCCTCTGGCACGGCCAAGGATCCTGCATTCCCTTCTTTTGGCTCATCCCTATAACTTGGAGCGGGGCAATTCCTGCTCTCCCAGCGTATGGAGACATTTGGATAATGGGGGGGGGTGATTATTTCCTTGGAATAATTGGCATTTTCCCGGGATCTGCCGTGGCAGGGTTGGAATCGCTCTCCCTGCCTGACATCCTGAGCTCSCGGGAGAGGATTCCCGGTGATCCCATGGATTTCTCTCTTCCGGGAGTGCTTTCCGAGGGGTCGGATCGGGATAGTCTTGCGCCGCTGGTGTCGGGAAGGAAGGAGATTTTTGGGAATGCTGGGAAATCGCTCGGTTAAGAGGGAGTTGTTTCGGGGATGGAAGGTGTGGGATGAGCCTTCCGGAAGGTTCCGGTGGAGATTGGAGCTCCAGGATTTCAACAAATCCTTGGCACCTCCCGAAAAATCCTGATTGATTTTTTTTTTAGAAATATTTTGAGAAGTTTTCCAACGTGGGTGATGGATTASAGATCCAACGTTTCCGGGGCTCAGGGCTCGGAACCAAAAGAAACAGGGAAAATTCATCCAACTTTTTTTCCCCTCCTTTGGATCTGACCAGCAGGGCCCRGTCGAGATTTTATTTTATTTCGTTTTTATTTTTTAGTTTTAAATTATTTCGTTTCTTTTTTTATTTTATTTTATTATTTTTTTTAATTATTATTTATTTCATTTGATTTTTAAATTTAGTTTTATTTGATTTTAAAATTTGTTTTGGTTTTTTTAGTTCTTTTTGGGTTTTTACAAATTTTTAAATGTTTTTTATGCTTTTTTATGTGCTTTTTTTTTATTATTCTTTTTGGTTTTAAATTTTTTTGGTTTTAAA
>JACAXG010000127.1:1248218-1283825 GCA_018881555.1 Amblyornis subalaris
TTTTCTTTTCTCTATTTTATTTTCTATTTTATTATTTTATTTTATTATTTTATTTTGATTTGATTTGATTTGCCCTGAATACCTCATCCCTGTGGAAAAAAAACATCTCTTGGATAAAACTGCGTCCGAGAAATGGGGGAAAACTGGGAGAAGCTTGAGAATTCCCTTCTTTTRGAATCCTTAAAAAGTTCTTGTGGCTCCTCCACATTTCCATTTGGGCTTTTTCCATATTTAACGAACAGATTGAAGCAACACAAATATTTGGGATTGGGAGCAAAAAGCCCCAAAATGTTGATCTTTGAACCYAATCCCAAACCCAACAAAATTTTCCTTCAAATCCCAAAAAACAACAAAATTTCCCTTGGGTTTGGCCTAAATCGATTTTTTTCCCCTCATTTTGGTGATGGAAAAGCAACAAAAATCCATAAATAATCCCAAAAAATGCAATATTTGGGTCARAAAGAGATGGAATCATTCCTGGGCCTTGCTGAATATTCCCATCCCCCAGAATTCCTAAATTCCTTTAGGTTCTTTTTCTATGGATCGGGAATTCGAGGCTCTGGCAGTGGAGGTTTGGAGGGTTTTCCCCCCCTTTAAACAGGAATTTCTCCATGGAAAAAGAAATAGGGATTGGAAGTGCCCAGGGAGGTTTGGAGTGCTCATCCCTGGAGCTGTCCAAGGAATTCCTGGACGTGGCRCTGGGGATGAGGTCGGGATCGGGAACAGCTTGGACTCCGTGGGCTGGGAGGCCTTTTCCAAGCTCAATTTTGGGATTCAAACTCCAGGCTGGGTGGAGTTTGTGCCGGGAATTCCTTCCCAATATCCCATCCCAGCCTCCCGGATAAGTGGCAGGACAAATGGATCCGTGGGAAGGCTTTTCTCAGGATGACAACTTCCAGGGCTGGATTTTCCTTAAGGAAGAACACTCCTCTCCTCGCTGTTTGTTTTCCATGGATTGGCTCCGGCTGCCTCGGGACGGGAAGGGAACAAATCCCGACCTTTGTGGATAAAGGAGGTGGATCCGTGTCCCCTTGCCCTGCTGCATTCCCGTTTTTTCCCCCTCGGTGACAGAGGAACGGGGACCTGGGAATGTTTGGACGATCGCAGATGCCCATGGAATGCCGAATCCGGCGTTGACCCTTCCAACGGTTTTGCCGGAGCTTTGCCCTGGCTCGGGAATGTGGCCTCGTGTCCGTGCTGGGAGAAGGAAGAGAGGCTTTTCCACACGTTTCCATCGGGCTTGGAATTTTGTGTTGGATAAAGGAGGGGCCAGGAGCGCGTGGATGGAATCCAAATATCCACGCGATTCCAGCCCCTCCTGCAGGGATCGTGGATCAGGATAACGCTGGAAAAAGGGGGAAAAAATTCCCGAGGACTTCCACGCCCGGGAGAGACGGAGCTGGAACAATTCCCTCCCTTCAGAGCAGGCTGGGATGTGGCTCTGGGATGCAGGGAAGGGCAATATTCGGGAATGAGCTCCGGGGCTGTGTTTGTTTGGGAATAACCGAGGCCGGAGCTGCTCGGAGCCCTCCGGATTGGTGCCGGAGGGGTGGGATGAGCTGGGAATGTGCTGGGGCTGGAATTGCTTTTCCAAGGTCCTGCTTGATTCCCGGTTCGGTCTCCGTGATGTGGGATTGGGATGAGTGCGTGGATTCGCCCTCGCTCGGCTTGGGAATTCTGCATCCCGGGAGCTGCTCTGATGTGCAGCCGAAAGTTTGGGAAGGAGGAGTTGTTCCAGCAGCCTCGGAGTATGGAATTGTAGGATGGATTGGGGTGGGAAGGACCTTGGAAATCATCCCATTCCAGCCCTTTCCATGGGCAGGGAACCTCCCGCTATCCCAGGGTGATCCAGCCTGGCCTTGGACGCTTCCAGGGATCCAGGGGCAGCCACAGCTTCTCTGGGAATTCCATCCCAGCCAGGAATTCCTTCCCAATCTCCCACCTAGCCCTGCCCTCTGGCAGTGGGAAGCCATTCCCTGTGTCCTGTCCCTCCATGCCTTGTCCCAAGTCCCTCTCCAGCTCTCCTGAAGCCCCTTTAGGCCCTGGAAGGGGCTCTGAGCTYKCCCTGGATCCTTCCCTTCTCCAGGGTGGACAATCCTGGCTCCATCCCTGGGATTCACCAGTGATCCCATTTTCCCGCAAGCTTGGCCTGGAACAACTTGTTTTATTTTTCCATGGATATCGCTTGCTTAAATTCCTTATTCCGCACTCCAAGATTTCCTCACCCCCAGCTCCATCCCTATTCAGCTCCTTTTTTGGGATGCTCTCCGCGCTCCCAGGGAATCGCCACCTGGATAAACCCCCCTGGAATTGTCCCTGCCCGGACACAACGTCCTCCTTCACCTTCGGGATAAGATTTCCATGAAAAAAAAAGGGATCGGCTCCCGGCTGGAGCTCCCTGGGTATGTGGTGGAATATTTCAATCGATTCCCGATGAATTATTTAGGGATTCGTCCTCAATTCCCGAGCTGCTCTTGGAAAATATCCCTGACACAGGAAAGCTTTTTCATGGATTATTCCATCCTGCCCTTTCCTGATGGAAAAGTTTTGACTTTGCCTCTCTGACGTTGCTCCCTGAATTTCCTGTTCCGGGAAAATCCGGAAAAATCCAAGGAATTTGCGAGCAAAACTCCCTTTTGGTGGAATTTGCTTTTCCTTTGCTCTTCCCCCTCTGGAAATTCCTTCCCCGTGGTGTTTTCCAGAGCTGATCCCTGCTCCTTGCCGCGGGATCGCTGTGCTCAGTCRGGATTTTAGGGATAATTCCCTCCGTTTGGAGGGAGAGAAGGTGCATGTGGATCTCAGGTTCGTTATCCGTGGGAATGGAAAAGCTCCTTTCCCACTCCTCTGAATTCCCAATCCTGGCTTGGAGCGGTGCCGATTGGGACCATCACGGGCACGGAAAACATTCCCGAACTCTGGAGAGAGGAGCAAATCCTTCCCAGGCCTCTTCCCTCCCAGCTTTTCCGGCAGAGAAAAATCAGGAAGTTTTCCCTTTTTTTTGGCCCTGCCTGTTCTCACGGAGCCGAMGGAAATCTTCCCATTCCYRACCACCTTTTCCATGAGGAAATTCCCGCTGCTGTCCAAGCTGGCTCAGCTCGGGGCCGTTCCCTGTTCCCTGGATCCCGCGGGAAGCTCAGGTGGGAAGGACAAACTTCTCCTGTGCTGGGAGGGGGTGGAATTCTTCCRGAATTCTTCCGTTTCCTGGGATTTGATGGATGCCAGGGAAGTGTTTAGGGTTGGGAATCGATCCCAGGAGTTTAAATTTGATGGGAAAAGGACCCAGGGAATGATCTCCTGTTGTTTTCCCTATTTTTTCCGTGTTTTTCCCATGATTTCCTGCCATCAGCCTCCTCGATCCTGCGGATTTTTCCTGCTGTTTTTATAGGATTCTCCTGAGAGGGAAACTCTGAGGTGTTTTTCCCAAAGCCTCACTTGGATTTCAGCTTTTCCTTCTTTTTATTTGGTTTTTTGGGGATTTTTTTGAGGTTTTTTGGGTGTTTTTTCCATATTTTGGGATTTTTTGGGGTTTTTTTTTTGAGGAATTGGAATTTTTGGGAGCCGAATCCTCCCTTTTTTTGGGAGCTGGATATTTTTTTGTTATTTTGGGGTKGTTTTTTTTTGATCTTGGGATTTTTTGGGGTTGATTTTTCCTCATTTGGTCCTTTTTCCTCCTTTTTGCGTTTCCCGATTTTTTTTCTCCCCCTCTTTCCTTTTCCTAAACCAGGAACCAACTTTCTGCTGCAAATCCAGGGAATTCGGTGCCAACCCTGGAATTTTTTCAGCCAACCCATTCCCCACGAGGCTCCAAAGGAGCTCCTCCCAAATCCACATGATTTTCCAAAGATTTTAACGGCAGAGTGATTAAAATCAAACTTTTCCTTTCTCTTCCAAAGGGAAGGAATTTTCCGCGCCAAAAGGAGATTTTTCTTCCTAAACCATTCCCAGGAATTCCAACAAAGCAGGAATCAGGGCGGGAATGCTGAAAAACYGGGTCTGAACTTGATTTTTTCCCAATTTTTCCGAAGGAATAAATCCAATTTTCGGTTGCTGCTCCAGTTCCGCGCGTGCCAGGGAATTTTCCGTGCCAGGGAAAACTCCGCTTGACACGGAGCCAGGAAGGGCATCCAAGGATTTTGACTCGCGGAGATGTAGGAACATCCAATCCTTTTATTCCCTAATTAGCAGCCTGGGGCCGCTCCAGGTTTCCATGGCGCCTTCCGAGGGGGATCGGGAATTCCCGCGGCGAGGGATCGGGATGGGATGGGCTTTAAGGTCCTTCCCGAGCCAAACCATCCCGGGATTCGCTGATCCCGGCTGGAGTTAATCGTGATAAACAGCAATTTGTTCCCTTGGAATTCCGGATTCAATCCCAGCTCGTTCCCCTGGATTTTCCCTGTCCCAAGGTCATCCTTCTCGGCYGCTCTTTCCCACCAGTTTCAAGGATTGGATGGGATATTGGGAAGGAATTCCTGGGGCTGCCCCTGGATCCCTGGGAGTGTCCAAGGCCAGGCTGGACACTTGGAGCATCCTGGGATAGTGGGAATTGTCCCTGCCCATGGCAGGCGCTGGGAATGGGATTTGGAGGATTCCTTTTCCACCCAAACAGTTTTTAATTGGAATTTTATCCCAAATAAATATAATTTGGGGTATTTTTTTGAGGGAATCTTGGACGACTTCGCTGCCTTTGTTGGGAGCTGCTCCCAATCCCGAGGAAGGAATGGGAATATCTTGCCTGGTGAGGTTTTGTGGATGAAAAGTTTTCCAAGGAATTGCAGGAATGGCTTGGATTTGCTTCTTATGGAGCAAAAAATTGAGGATATTTTTTATTAAATCCCCAAAAAATCCAATTGATGATCCCAAACTCCAGACCTGGAGCAAATTTTTCGAGGGAATTCTCAAAGGGAATGGCTTCAGTTCACGGCGGAAGGGCAGGGATGAGGGAATGAAATCAGGGAATAGGTGGAAACCCTTCCCTGTGGAATGCTAAGGAAGAGTTTTCCCAGAGAAGCCGCGACCGTTCCATCCCCGGGAGGGAATTTTGCTTGGGAATTCACGCGTTTTCCGGGAAAAACGGGAAAACTCTCGTTCCCAGCCGCCGATGGTGTCGGAGAAGGACAAATATTCCCWTTCCTCCCAACTCCTTGGCTCTGTGCCGGCAGCCGGGAGCTGTTCCCGAGGGAAAATGGCTTGGATGAGCCTTGGATTCCAGCTTTTCCCACCGAATTTTTCCCTATGGACGTAGGGAAGAGCCACTTCCCTTTGGGATGCTGTGCCCGTGRTTTGCTCCGATGTCCTTTGGGATAYCGGGAATACCCGGAATGCTGCTCCAGGACATTCCTGGGAATCTCCTCGCTCCCTGCACCTCYTGTGGGGCTGAGTTGGAATTTCCTGATATCTTCAACTCYGCCTGGAAAAATCATGGAGCGAAGGGATGTTCCCTGATGCAGGGACGCTCCGGATAGGGATGTTCTCCCTTGGAATTCCTTGGATTGTGCTCACGGGAATGGCAGCGTTGGGRGTGCTGCTGGTTTGGGCTCATTCCTGTCCAATCCAGCATTCCAGGGATGTTTTTACTGGAATGAGACTKTTTTCCATCCCCGGGATAACGAGCGGATGGAATTCCAGCCTTTGGGGGGGGCCGGGAATGCGCTGCTGTTTTCCAAGGCTTTATCTGGAATGCTTGTGCTCTCATCCTGCTTTTCCGAGTTCAACCTGCGCTTGGCAGGCTCTGGGATATTCCCGGAATTCCAACGCTTGTCCAGCCTGGAGCCTTTGGCTGTTATTTCCYGCTTCCGGGTCCTCATTCCAAAGGAATTTCTAAGTTGTGTTGTTTGGGAATYGACCTGGGAGGCAGCCGGACGTATCCATGGATTTATCTGCTTCCCTGCTCTCCCACTTTTCCATTCCAATCCGGTTGAAGATTCCCTCCTWTCTCCAGTGGTTTTCCTCCCAGGGTGGCTCCTCCGGAAGTGCCTGTGTGTATCCTACGTTGGATATTCGGGATAAATCCTTTATGGAAAGAGTTCCCCAGGCTGGTYGTGGATTCCCATTCCTGGAGGGATTTAAAATCCCTGTGGATGCGGCACTGGGGGMCATGGATTGGTGCTGGGAATGGCTGAGCTCCGTTTAAAGGGATTTTCCAACTTGAGCATTCCCTGGTTTCTCCCCTCCTCGATGTCCTTGCTCCTGCCCTTCCTGGAATATTCCTAAATCCGGAATGAATGGAATCCGAGAGCCGTAAAGGCGGATTGGCTCCCTGGTGCTGGTTATTCCAGCAGGAGCATTCCCAGGGATTTGCTCTCGTGTGTTTATTGTGTGAAATCTGGGATTCTGCGGCTGAAAAAGCCAAAAAAAATTGGGATTTAAATTAAGGATCAGCTGTGGAAAAATAAGGGAATTCACTCCCGAGATGGAAAAACTCCATAAATAACAATGGGAAGGGGAAACTGGAAATAATCCTAAATAATGGGGCAGGAATTCCGTGAGTTTTCTGCGCAAAATTCCCATTTTATCCCAGMAAATCCYGCTAAAATATCCACTGGAAGCACCAACCCTTTTCCCGGGATTATTAGGGCTGGATCAGGGTGAGGAAAACGGAATCCAAGCTGAGAGCTCCGGGTCCTTTTCCATGGATCTTCCCTGTGTCCKAGGAAGTGAGGATTTCCCTCTGGCTCAGCTCAGGGATAACAATTGGATGTTGGGCTCTCCCGCYGGACCCGCTYGTTCCCGTGGCAGAATYCCAGGGAATTGGGAAATAAGCGTTRCATAAATCCGGGATGACGTTCCCGGCTCCGTTCACCCTTTGGCTTCGCTCAGCTTCCCGAAAAAATTCCCGCGGCCGCGTGCTGGAGKGCCCAGGCGGGAAAAGCTCCGTTGAGTACGGCACAGATCATTCCAAATCCTTGGAATGCGGGAGAGCTCCGCGAGATCTCGTGATCCCTGGCAGCTGCCACGAAGTGCCTGTTTTATTCCTTCGTTATTTCCTCGCTCGATTCCTTCCTAGCGACGCCAAATCCGTGTTTTTTCCTCGGGAAWTCGGGATTTGTTGGGATTTTTCAAGAGCCTGAGGTGGACGTGGCCTAAAGAAGCCTTGGGATATTCACTTCCAGCTCGGGATATTCCGAGGTTCTCCCACCTAAAGGTGGAGATTTGATGGATAGATATCCAGCCCTGGAGCTCTCCAGAGGGAATATTTCCGCTTGGGATTGAAAGGAAGTTGGAATTCCTTTGGAGCTTCGGTGAGCCTTCACTTTCCATCCTCCCGAGTGGTTCTTCTCGGCCTCCTGAGGAATTGTATGGAATTCTTATCCCGTTAATTCTGGGGGGTTTGTGACCCTCAGAAATCCTCTTGGGAGAGGGGATACATCCCGAACATTTGGAATTCCTTATGATTCCTGAATATTTGTGTGGCCTTTCAGTATTAAAGGGGCTGCAAAAAAGGGAGAGGGATTTTTTTTTCCAAGGGCATGGAGTGATAGGAAACAGGGAATGGCTTCCCAGTGCCAGAGGGCAGGGTTGGGTGGGATATTGGGAAGGAATTCCTGGCTGGGAGGGTGGGGAGGGGCTGGGATGGAATTCCCAGAGAAGCTGTGGCTGCCCCTGGATCCCTGGGAATGTCCAAGGCCAGGCTGGACAGGGCTTGGAGCARCCTGGGATAGTGGGAGCTGTCCCTGCCCATGGCAGGGGCTGGAATGGGATGGGATTTAAGGTCTGGAATTCTGTGCTGCTTTTCCATAAATTTTCAGAAATTTGTTCCTTAAAAGACAAACTCATCCCTGCCAGGCCCTGCCGGATTTGCCTCTTCCCAAGCCAAATCCTTATTTTCCTTTTTATCCCAGRCTCGAGCCGGTTACATCCAAACCTCTGGTGCCGAGAGCTGATCCTAAAACCCCTTTTCCAAACCGGGACCTGGATCTGTAAAGCATTCCCGGGATATTCGGGTGGGAATCRGGAGGAAAGGACCTGTTTTCCTGTGGAATTCTCCTGATCCGAGGGGAATCACGACTTGTGGGATCGCTGCCCCGCGGCCCCTTGGGGATGTCAGGGTGCATGAGCATCCCTGGAATCCGTACCTGCGGAGCAGAGCGAAAAATAGGGAATGTCGTGCGCTGCCTCCCGATCCTGGAGACGAGGGCGGAAAACGGGCAGGGAATTTTTCCTCCCCGTGGGGATTTTTCCGCCCGGGGCTGAGCAGCTCAGCTGCTTCTTATGGAATGCTGGAAAGGCATCAGAGAGGGAAATCATGGATATTTCAGGGGAAGGGTTTGTGGTTGGAGAAATATGGGATGGGCAAAGGGATACGGAGGGAAATTTGGGAATGGTGCTGAGAGAGGAAGGAAAGAGGAAGGCTTGGGATGTTTTCCAGGGTCAGGAGGAGCTGCAGGAACAAATCTTGGAATGGTTTAAGTTGGAAGGGRCCTTAAATCCCATCCCATTCCACCGGGACACCTCCCACTATCCCAGGCTGCTCCAAGCTCCATCCAACCTGGCCTCGGACGCTTCCAGGGATGCGGCAGCCGCGTTTATCCCTGTTTTTAGAACTTTTTCATGGATGTATCCAGGCTGTGTCCCTCCACGCTGCTCCCAGGCTGAATTCCCAGGCTGTGAGGGACCCTTGGCTTCGTTCCCTGGGTTTTCCTCTCGTCGGGAGCGGATTTATGGAGCGTTGGGAATGTTGCTTCGGGAATGCCGCCGGGGAGGGAAGATTCCCTCATCCTTTCTTTTCCGCCAGGGAATTTTCAATCAGCGTTTATTGAGGCAGTTCGGGAGAGGATAAATATAAATATAAATATAAATTAAATATAAATATAAATATAAATATAAATATAAATATAAATATAAATATAAATAAAATATAAATATAAATATAAATATAAATTAAATATAAATTAAATATAAATATAAAATAAATATAAATATAAAATAAATCTCATATTTATTAAGATAATTGATCTAATTATAGATCTATATTAAGATAAATCCTAATTAAATTCCTATTTAAGAGCAAAGGGAATGTGGTGCTTCCCAAGGCTGGATCGGGAGCATCGCACAGAAACCTTGGAATTTGCTCCGGGTGCTCATCGTATCCAATTTATCAGGAATTATGGCTTTTCCATGGATAGCCCATTCCGCAGAGCAGCGATGGATGAGGAGAAGCCTCCGGCAATGAACTCTTGAGGGATGGGAGGTGTTTCATTTTCCCAGAATTCCATGATTTGGGATATTGTGTGGATTTAATCCYGCACATCCCGCTGCTCCGGCTGCTCCTGGTGCGCTCAGAGGATTTGAGGAATGGGGAAATCCCAGATTTGTCTGGAAAAGGTGAAATCCAGCGGAATTGGTTTTTTTCCCTCTCCTGTGCAGGGCTCTGATCCTCGAACCCTTTTCCCTCTCCGGGTCTCTGGGATCATCCCAAACTCCAGGCTGATCGTTTCCCACCATTCCAAATCTCCTGGGAAAGAGCGTGAGCAGCTCCAATCTCTCCATGATTGTTTGTTTGCCGTTGGCTCCCTCGGGAACTCTGATTGGAAAAGAYTGGGATTTTTTTATGCTCGATTGGGAGAAAATTCCTTTTCCAGCTCCAACAACTTAATCCACACCTTAAATGTCACCTCAGGTATTCCCAATCCAAACTCCTCCTTCCATCGTCCTGGGCGCCAAATCCCGGCAGGATTATGTGGGATTATGGGAYAGACGCAGAGAATGGGAACAGCCTGCAGGTTTTTTTTGGGATCTGCTGAGGRGTTTTGTCTTCTCGGGAGGAATTTTTTCATGGAAAGGATGGTCAGGGATTGGGAAAGGCCAGCCCTGGAGCTGGCCAAGGAATTCCTGGATGTGGCACTCAGTGGGCTGGGGACGAGGTAGGGATTGGGAACGGCTTGGACTGGATGGTCTTGGAGAGCTTTTCCAGCCTCGGGAATTCTGGGATTGTCTCGTTAAGAGGCACAAGGAGAGGAGGATCCTTGGTCTGGCTCCAGGAGCGTGGAATTTTCCGGCTTGGGCAAAATGGAATTTTCAGGATGTGCGCAGGCTGTGTGTGAATTATGGGAAATGCKTAGGGAATCATGGAATTGTTTCGGTTGGAAAAGCYCYCYGGGATCGAGTCCAGCACTGCCGCACGTCCCCAAGTGCCACATCCACATGGATTTTAAATCCCACCAGGAATGCGGAATCCRCCCCTGCYCYGGGCAGCCTTTTCCGACGCCTGACATGGATAACAGATCTCATGGAATAATTATTTTTCCCGGAGAGCATCCAGAGATTTATAAAAAATAAGGAAAAAAACCACCCCAAAACATTACAATTAATGGAATTTTTCTCCCTGGGGAATTCCAAGTCTTGTGTTCTCTTGTGTTCTCCTTTCCCGAGGAGCTGGGATCTCCCATGGAATGTGCTCAGYCCTCGAGGAAATATCGGGAATAACACACAACAGATAAAATTAAAAATCCTCATAAATCCATTTTTTTCCGTGTAAACTCCAGGGTGTTTTTGCGGAATTTGACCTCAGGAATATTAGAAAGATTCTTGATATTTGGATAATCCCGGGAAGGTTCCCACATTTTTTTTCCCCTTGGGATAACTCATTGCCACAATTATTTTATGTTTTTTAAGGGAAGGAGCAAGTTCAGCAAACAGGGATGGGATATTTCCCATCAGAGCCTGATTTTTGAGGGATCAATCCAAGCCATTCCCTCTGGTCCATATTTGGGCTTTGTCCTGGACATTTTTAGGCCTAAACCGGTTCAGATTTTCCAGCTGGGGTGAAAATCCCATTTTCCGGTGGTGCAGAGCCATGAAAATATCCAAGTTTTTCGGCTGGGAGGGATTCTAAAAATATCCAAGGATTATTTAAACATTAAAAAAAGCTTGAACTCCTCTCCGAGCACAAACAAATCCAGAAATATTCCTGGATTTGAGCTGTTTTTCCTCGTTTTCCAAAGAGGGCACAGAAGGTTTTGTGGAGTTTTTCAGTGGATAATGGAGTTGCCTCCATTATCCAAAGGAAAACCTGCTCCGAGTGCTGGTGGAAAACAGGGATCGGCTCTGCCGGGTATCCTGGAAGGATTCCATCCCTGGAATGGGATTTCCAAGGTTTGGGGTGGAAGCAGTGCCTGTGGCTTTGGCAAAACTCCAAACCAGGGGGGAAAAATATGAATTCCCAATGATTTCCTTAGAGTTACACCCAGGAAGTTGTTGGTAAAATCCTGTTTTTTTTTCTGGAAAATACAGATTTTTGAAGGCAAAATCCGACTTGGATTGRGTTGGGATGGATTTCAGGGAAAGGCTCTTCCCGCTGAGGGTGGTGGGCACTGAGCAGGCTCCCCAGGGAATGGGAGCATTCCCGAGGCTGCCAGAGCTCCAGGAGCGTTTGGACAACGCTCCCAGGGATGCACAGGATGGGATTGTTGGAATGTCCGTGAAGGGCCTGGGGTTGGACTGGATGATCCTTGTGGGTCCATTCCCACTGAAGATATTCCGTGATTATCCACGGAATTTCCCTGGCCGTGTCACGGAGACCTCATTGCCGTCTCCTGTGAGATTCCAACGGGAAATCGCAAAGGAAAATCCATGTTTGCCCTGGAATTCAATATCATTCCAATTAAAAAATGATCCTGCAGCCTTTCCAAAGCCAAAATCTGGGAAGATTGAAGGGCCCAGGAGCAGGAATGGTTTGTGGGAATTGGCGCTAATGGAGTGCCAAAGGTCACCGCCGATTCCTGTGTCCTTATAATGATCTGGAAGCAAATTCGGGAGCACAGTTTGGAAGAGGAGCTCTGGGTTTAGATGGGATATTGGGAAGGAATTCCTGGCGGGGAGGGTGAGGAGGGGCTGGGATGGAATTCCCAGAGAAGCTGTGGCTGCCCCTGGATCCCTGGCAGTGTCCAAGGCCAGGCTGGACGGGGCTTGGAGCAGCCTGGGATAGTGGGAGGTGTCCCTGCCCATGGCAGGGGTGGGAATGGGATTCTGGAACGGATTCCATTCTGGAATTCTGGGATAAGCAATGCAGAACCTTTGGATTCATGGAACTGGAAATGGATGTCCTGGTCAGGTTTTGTTTTTAGGAATTATTTTGTGTTGGGAGCCTGACTTTGGGATAAAAATTGRGTGTTTTTCCCAAGATCTCAGGAAAAATTAATGAGCTGGGAATTTTCCTTACTATTCCCATTTCCAGCTCTATCTCTGTTATCCTTTTTCCTCAAATTSTGCTGGGATCCATGTGGTTAAACACAGCCTTAATTCCTGCCGGGATTTTTACCTGGATATGGCACTTCCCAAGCAGCCATCCCATGACCTGCAGGGATGTTGGCTCTTCTTCCCGTTTTTTTCAAGGAGCACATCCAAACTCCTTCTGAATTCCTGAATCCAAAGTCCAACAGGAGCGGAGGAGGAACAGCAGGAATGTTCCCAGGGATCACTGAACCATCCCGCTGGGTCCCTGCTCACATCCAGCGCTTGGAATTGGATAGGGAAAAGGTTCCGCGAGCGTGACCCAGCCCAATCCCAACTGTGGGATCCCAGGATGAGCCGGAATCGCTCGGATTTAAAGGAGCGTGGAATATTCCAGCTTTGTGTCCTGCTCTCTGCAGGAAGAGGGGGGGAAGTTTGAGCTTTCCAGGGACTGGAATTCCGGAAGGAGCGAGGGATGTGTTTGAACCGATCCCGGGAAATAAGAGGATATAAATAGGGATTTTTGACTGAGGGAAGAAAAGCATGGAAAGTTATTTTTAGGTTTTGGATAATCATTAGGTGCCAATATTTTATTTTATGGATATTTTTAGTATTTATCTATGCATGGAATTTATATGTAAGATCTCCGGAGCCAGGCTGGGAGAGCCTGGGAAAAAAAGATTCCAGGGAGAGCTCAGAGCCCCTTCCAGGGMMYAAAGGGGCTCCAGGAGAGCTGGAGAGGGACTTGGGACAAGGCATGGAGRGACAGGACACAGGGAATGGCTTCCCASTGCCAGARGGCAGGGAKAGATGGGATATTGGGCAGGAATTCCTGGTTGGGAAGGTGGGGAGGGGCTGGAATGGAATTCCCAGAGAAGCTGTGGCTGCCCCTGGATCCCTGGAAGTGTCCAAGGCCAGGTTGGACGGGGCTTGGAGCAGCCTGGGATAGTGGGAGGTGTCCCTGCCCATGGCAGGGATGGCACTGGATGATCCTTAAGATCCTTTCCAACCCAAACCATCCTGGGATCGAATTCCATGTTTTCTGGTCACACCTATTTCCTGGTTCAAAGTTCCTCTCCCACACAGAGATTTGGTGGAGGTTTTGTTGGAAAACAGAGGTGGGAAAACGAAACCAACAGCAGAGCTTGGATCCTGTAATTAATTCCTTTATTCCAAGCAGTCCCGAGATCTTCACAATTCATGGAATGTGCAGAATTCCTTAAAACCTGATTAAAAACGAGCCATCCACRGGAAACGGGAGATCCACAATGGTCCTGCTGGAAAACGTGGGATGGATTTGTCGCGGATCAAATGCTCCTCCCTTCTCCCTGATCCGTTCCCTGCATCGGGAGCCTTTCCATGGAAAACTAATTAGCAGGAATGAAGCCTTCCATGAATTCAGTGCAGTTCTGCAGGATAAGAAGGAAAAATAAGGATTTTTTTTAAAGAAAGAGCTTTAGAGTCATTGCAGAGATGTTTGCTGCTCCCAGAGTGAAGTTTTCCCACGTTATCCCAGCTCTTCCTTCTCCTAACAACTGCCAGCGGAGCGACCGGGAATCTCCGAGGCATCGCCGTGGGAATGCAGTGCCCTCATCAGTGCGGGATTCGGGGTGTTTTCCTGCAGGGAATTTGGGATTTGGGGCCGTTTTTCCGGCTGGAGGTGAAGCCCAGTCCACTCATAAATGGATTATCGAAATTGCTGATTTTTTTTTGATCCTTTTCCAAGTGTCTTTTCCTTTGGGGAAAATCGAACCTTTCCCAGTATTAAACAAATATTCGATTTCTTGGCAAATCCTTCGTTTTTGGCTCCGAGCTGAGGCRAATTCCAGCTTCCTACTGGAGGAACATTCCAGGCAGAGCCCGTGGGACGCTGCCCTGATATCAAATCCATTGTGCCATTCCTGGATCGATCCATATAATCCCTAAACGCTTCCCACCTGCTTCCGCTTGCTGCCCACGGGAATATTTCCGGTGTCCCTTCCTCTTCCGAGCCGATCCAAGCTCTCCCACCGAACAGAAGGACAAAGTCACCTTTTATCCCTCTTTGGGCCCATTTTTGCCGCGTTGCTCCGTATTCCCGCTATCCCTGCGTTTGCGGAGCTCGGGAAGGCTCYGTGGATTGATGGCGCCGCCATCCCGATGCTCCTGGGGAATTCAATCCCAAGGCTGCTGTTCCTGGCTGTGACGCTCCGAAGCGGATCAGGGGTGTCCCTATGGAGTTAGGGAGGCTCTAAGGCTGTTTTTTCCGGGATCGGATGGATTCGTGGCTCTTTTTTCCTGCCTCCCAGCTCGTGGCGCTCCTGCTCCTTGTTCCTGCTGCTGGGCAGGTGTTGGAAAGGGCTGGAATTCAGGCAGGGAGCAGGGAAAGGCCAGGAGAGCTCCTCAGACGCGGATTTGGGATGAGATCCTAAAATCCCAGCCTGGATTGGGTTGGAAGGAACCTCAAAGTTCCCATTTTTTCAGTTTTAGGGACAATTCCCRCTMTCCCAGGGTGCTCCAACCTGGCCTTGGACACTTCCAGGGATCCAAGAGCAGCCACAGCTTCTCTAGGAATCTATTCCAGGGYCTCCCCAYCCTCCCAGCCAGGAATTCCTTCCCAATATCCCATCCAATCCTTGAAATTGGTGGAAAAAAGCAGCCAAGAAGGACGAGCTTTGTAAGATCCGTGAGGAGACACGGAAAGGACCAACCGGAGCCATTTTTCATGGAAAGAAGGAATTTCCTGGGCCCACACGACTCCTTTGCAGCAGAACACGGCAAGGGTTGGGCTTGGCTTCCTTGTTTTGTCTTTTCCTTGGACAACCTTTCCTTGGACAACCTTTCCTTGCTCCGCGGGAATGGCGCCGGGATGGATCCGGGCGGGATTTTCCGTGTGGAATCACCGGACAAATCCTCCTGAAACATCAGCACCACAATCGATGCTGAGTTTATGTTATTTGAACGTCTCTCCCGCCATGAAATCCCTGGGATGAATATTCCTGCAGGAAAGAGGGAGGTGGCGTTTCATAATTCCGGGATGTCTTTGCCGGAAGATTTTTAACGGAAAGGAAGGAGAATTCATTTGTGATTTTCCCTGGATGGGTTTGTTCTCCTCTCAGAGCCGTGTTTTCCTTGGAGACGGGAACTCCCAGGGGGCTGTTATTCCTTYTGTGTGCCTTCCCAAAGTTAATGGACACGGAGGAGCGGCACGGACACGGAAATGAAGGAYACTCCATCCGTGATTTGGAGTTCCATGGATGTAAGGGCAGTGAAAGTGTGATATTCATGGAATAGGGATTGAAAAGGATGTCGGGATCGTGGTGCCGACTCCTCTCATTCGATCCCAAGCCTGATGAGCTGTCCTGATCCCTGTTTTACCTCTCTGCTCCGTGCCTCTGCTTTAGCATTCCCGTGTTTTGGAATATTGTTTGGATAAAGGTGCCAGGGGTGGCTCAGAGCCTGTCTGTGTCCCTGGGAATGGCAGAACCAGGAGCACGCTCCGTATCCTGGGATGCTGAGCTCCTGAGGAGTGTGGAGGTGGAGCAGCATTCCCGGGGCAGGGAAAAACCAGCACACCGAGTGTTGGAGCTGCTGTTCCGCTTGGAAAAATGATAATAATTGGGAATTAAGAGATTCTTTCCAGGTCAGAGTGTGACACTTGGCCCTGACTCCCAACTGATGACATTCCTGTCCCTGCAGGAACTTCATGGAAAGAGCAGCCTGAATCTATGGAACAAGGGAATCCTGGAATCCCGGGATGGTTTGGGCGGGAAGGGACCTTCAATCCCATCCATTCCCAACCCCTGCCGCGGGCAGGGACACCCTGGGGGGTTGGACCGGGAATGCCATGGATATGGGGGGGTCTGCAGGGATGCCAGAGCCCTGCATCCCGGGAATTCTGTGTCGATCTTGGCAGAGCAAGTGGAAAATGATCAGAGAACCGGGAATGGTGTGATGTGCAATGTGGAGACCTGGAAAAGTATCCTTGGGAAGGGGATCCCGCTGCTGCGAGCGGAGAAGTCTCGGGTTTTAGGGAATGGGGCTGGGAGCTCAATGGCATCACATGGATGAAGAGAAATGGTGGAATTCCAGGTTTTTGAATCCCACCGGAATTCCATTTTTGTCTCTTCTTTGCTTTCCATGATTTTATTTGGCGGCAGGGCCGGGAATCAACTCCCTGCTCCTATCGATCCGCTCGCGGGAAATTGTCGTAGTGGCGGATTTCAGCGTTCGGGAGTGGAATTGTGGAGCCGGGAATGTCCTTTGGAGACCTCTGGAAGCGGAGCTGGGATTTATAGGCGGGACCTTGACACCAACGCCGCCGCTTCCTTGCATTTACCACGTGCGGAGTCATTCCCGTCCCACGGGTTGTACATCCAAGGAAATCACAGTCGGGTTCGGAATTCCTGCTCCCGATCCCGATCCCGCCGACAGCAGCGGGATTTCGTTTCTCCCGCTTCATTTCCAATTTAATTAAGCCTTTTCATTCGCATAACGAGCGCCGTAACGGRTTGGGAAGTTGTCCCGTGGAAACGACGAGGGGGAGTTGGTTCCGGAAACRGGAACGGAAAGAATGGGAATGCAGAAGGGGAGAGTTGGGAAGAAAACCCTCGGGGGATTAGCAGGGATWAAGGGAGAGCGTGGAAACCTCCGGCGGTGCCGAGGGTGGGTGGAGCAAAGCGCGGGGAAGACGCGGGACGGGCCGGGAATGCCGAGCTCGCGCTCGATTCCGAGTGGGAATTCCGCCGTCCGCCCGACTCTCATCCCGTTCCTCCCGCAGCTCCCCCCACGGTGCGGATCGTGCACTCGGGCCTGGCGTGCAACATCGAGGAGGAGCGCTACTCCGAGAGGGTCTACACCATCCGCGAGGGAGAGACCCTGGAGCTCGCCTGCCTCGTCACCGGCCACCCCCGGCCACAGGTCAGTCCCCTCCCGTCCCCGGATCCCATCGGATCCTCCGTGATCCCCTGGGATCCCCCACCGTTCCCGTTTTTCCCTCGGATCCCCCACGAGCTGGGTTCACCTTCATTTTGGGATTGAAATACGAGCGGCGATCCAGGCGCGCCCAACGGGATCCAAGCGGGGCGGATCCATCCCGAGCGTTTTGGGGTGTTGGGAGGGAGGTCGAGGAGGGGTTTTTTGGGAAATCTGGGGTTCGAATCGGGAATGTTGGAGTTTCGAGTGGGGTGAGTGGGAGAGATCCGTGGAGGGTGGAGAARGAGAGGGAAAATAAAAGTGAGGATGGGAATTGTCGAGGGAAAAGCCCTGAAGTTGTCCCATTAATGGGATCTGCATGGCCGAAGGGGTTTAGTCCAGCTGGAATTCTTGGCAGAGGGAACGGCTGGAGCAGGGACACGCGGGAGCTCGGGAAGGTCTCCCCGTGCATCCGGACCTGGGATGTCATGGAATTCCTGGCAGAGGRAACAGCTGGAGCAGGGACACGYGGGAGCTYGGGAAGTTGCATGTGGATCTGGGATGTCACGGAATTCCCAGCAAACCAAAATTAACCAGGAATAAATGAGCTTTTTCCGGATCCAACCCTGCTTTATCCAAGCTCAGGAGCCTCGGCAGCTCATCCCGCACGTCCCTGGGGCGTCCCCATCCCCACCTCGTTGATCCATGGGTTTGGATCGGGATAATCCGCAGGGGTTTCCTATCCAAGGTGGTGAATGAAACTCTTGGCTCTCGGAAGGGACAGGCAGGAGCTGGGAGCAGGGAATTCCCTGGGAATCCTTCGGCGTGAGGCTCCTCCGGGAAGGAGGGAGTTGCTAATTCCCTGCTGTTCATTCCAGAGCTGTTCCCAGTTTATTGAKGGAATTCGGAGCTAAAGAGGTGGAAGTTTATTTTGGGAAGGTTTGGGTCAGGCTGTGTTTTAGGGAATTCTGGCTCCGCACAGTTGGATTTTCCCAGCAGCCACACATTAAAATAATAATAGAAATAATAGAATAAAAAAATAATATTAATAATAATAATAATATTATAAATAAAAACAATAATGTAAATAAAAAGGATAACATAAATATTATAAATAAAAAGAATAATATAAATAATATTAATAATAATAATATAAATAATATCAATAAAATAATAACATAATATAAATAAAAATGATAAATAATATCAATAAAACAATAAAGCAATATAAATAAAAATAATAACATAAATATTATAAATAAAAATAACAATATAAATAATATAAATAATAATATAAATAATATAAATAATAATAATATAAATAATATAAATAAAAATAATAACATAAATAATAKAAATAAAATAATAATATAAATAATATAAATTWAAAAATTAATAAAAACAAATARCATAATATAAAAAATAAATAAAATAAACCCAACCCAAACTCTCCTCTGCTGCTTCCTCTCCCCCTTCCAGGTGAAAGGGATGAAAATCCCTTTTATTTTCCCACAAGGCCCTTCCATCCACTCTCCGTGCTAATCGCCGGCGTTCCCGGTATTCCGTTTTTTTTCCCGATTTTCTTTTTTTGCGCAGGCGTTCCCAGATTTGGGTTGCGAATGGCGTGGGAATTGTTTTCCYGGCGATGTTTTATCGGATGCTGGATAACCTGGGAGCGAGGCTATACAACGTTTAATTGWGTATTCCGAGAGCGCTCGGAATTTGTTTCCCGGATTTCCCGATTATTATCAGCATGGAAACTCCCTTGGTTTGGAATTCTGCAAGAATGAAACAACCCTGGAGCAGGGAATTGTAAAATCGTGGAATCATGGAATGGTTTGGCTTGGAAAGGACCTTAAATCTCATCTCGTTCCATCCCTGCCACACCTTCCACTATCCCACAATTCTCCAAGCCTTGAGCATTCCTAGGGATTTCTAACCTGTGGGATTCCAGGCTGCCCGTGGTGGGTCTGGAAGGAGAAATGAGTGGATATTCCCTTTTTTTCCCTTGTTTTTTGTCACTCCTCCTTCCTGCTTTACCAAAGCCACACATTTATCCCTTTTTTTGTCATTCCAGCATTTATCCTTTTAACTTTGGGATCAATGGATGTMGTTTTTTTCCGGGACTGATGACTTGGGAATGTCTCTGATCCGCTCCAAGCCATCCTTGCAGCGACTCYGCTCTTTGGAGCCTCCCTTTGAACACAAACCTTTGGATTTATCCAAACTTCCCATTTTTTCACATCTCTTCKCTGCCTTCCCCGGGATCATCCCTGGGATTATTCCCAGGCAGGTGAAGACAGGGAAATTCCCRTGTTCCGAGCGGTTGTTGCACTTGGAAATTGAAAACCACGCTCAATTTTCTTGGAATTTCTGCTCTAAATTTTCTTGGAGTCTCCTCAGTGTGGACGAGGCTTTTGGGGAGGAAAATATAAGGATGCGGGAATTCTTGGAATTGAGGAGAATTACAAATAATTGCACTTTTAATCATTGAAATTCCCCTTGCTCCTAATTATTTTTGAATCTGAGCAGCCCAGCACATCCTGGCGAGTTTGTGATCCATGGAAAGGTTTGGATAAATTACCTTGGATTATTATTCGTTATTCCCCGTTTCCTGCGTTCTGATCCCCACCTTGGGAATGCACCGTGGGAATAATTGTCCTCGATGGAATTTTTCCAAATGCTTTGTTCAGGTTATGTCTCGCAGAATAATAATAATAATAATAATAATAATAATAATAATAATAATAATAATAATAATAATAATAATAATAATAATAATAATAATTTAATATAGAATTAATTAATAAATAGATAATATAAATATCTAATAATAAATAATAATAAGAAGTTCATGCAGCTCTTTTTTCCCATAAATTGCTGCTCTCAGCTTTTGGATTTGGAGGAAATTCCCACAAAATTTGGGGCATCTTCGCCCTGGGGGACCCGCTCCTTTTTCCAAGGATTGTGCTGGAATTCCCTGCCCTCCAGCTCCAGGATTTCCAGAGGCCGCTGATCCCTGTGACAAAAATAAGGGATTTACCAAGAGGTKACATTTAATCCAGCCCTGGAGGGGCGTGGCTTATCCCAACTTTCCTTGGAGTCCAGCCCCTGGAAGCAAAGCCTGTGACATTCCAAAGCCGGGAATGACCTTTGGATCGTGGGGAGGAGGGGAAGAAGCACCTGAACGAGCAGGGAATGGCTGGGATTTTGTATTCCTGGTTGTCCGCTGAGGGATGAAGGAGAAATTCCTGGCAGGAGAYTGCATCCAGGCTTTTTTTCCCGATGGAAAAACGGGAAACGGCCTCCMGTTGCGCCAGGGGAGGTTTAGATCTGAAAATTAGGAAAAATTTCCTTCTGGAAAAGGTTGCCAAGCCCTGCCCCAGGGCAGGGGTGGATTCCCCATCCCTGGAGGGATTTAAAATCCCTGTGGATGTGGCACTTGGGGACAGGGATCGGTGGTGGCCTTGGAGTGCTGGGGAATGTTTGGACTGGATTTTGGATGGATTTTCCAACCGCAATGATTTTATGGATATGAAAACCTCGTTTGGCACCACCACCTCACCCTCCTTGGGGTTTTCTTCCCTCTGGCTGTGTTTTTCCCRTGTTTTTTCCCTCCGAGCGCTGGCACACCTCGGGTTGCGTTATCCCGGCGGGAATGTCACATTCCAAGGAGCAAAACGTGCTGAGTTGATGGAAAACAATATCCAAGTCCTCTCCCAGTGACTTCCCAGGCCTCAGTCGCTCCCAGTATATCCCAGTGCCCTCTGGCTCCCCACACTCATTCCCTGTCCCCTTCCCGGGATCGGGAAGCAGCAGCTTCCGGCTCCTTGCGTCATTCCAACCTTCTGGAAGCTGCGAGCTCCGGGATTTTGGCTCTTTTGAGGTTGCAGCAGAACTTAAGGAGATTCCACCCCCTCACATCCTCCTGGCACYGTTATCCAGCCGCGTCCTTTTATCCTGGAAAAATCCGGGCGTGAGGAGGGGATGGGGTGTCCGTGTTCCCTAAACCTCTCCAGGGAAGCAGGAAGGGGGAAAGTCTTCACATTAGGGAGGATCCATAGGGAATATAAACAGATTGGTGAAGTCCGAGCACCTTGGGGCAGGAATATCCATCCTGGTCAGGGAAAGCCAAGGTGCCCAGAGGGATTGGGAATGTTGGCCCAGCCCAGCGGAGCCAAATCCGCAGCAGCTTTTCCTTGCGCTTCCAAGATTTCCCTTTAGCAACAGCAGGGAAGGAAATGAAAAAGACTGGATAAGACCCAGGCCAGGCTGGATGGGATTTGGGAAGCTGGGATAGTGGGAGGTGTCCCTGCCCGTGGCAGGGGCTGGAATGGGATGGGATTTAAGATCCGACCCARACCATCCCGGGATTCYGTGACGAGCCCATCCCYGATCAGGATTTTTGTTCCCTGTTTCAGGCGGGTGGGAGGAATGATCCAATCCTCTGGAATGAATGGTGGTGGGTGTGTGGAGCTGGATTTGAGCAGGGATGACATCCAGGGAGAGAGCTCGGGGCGTGCTGGGAACGTTTTTCCTTGCTAAAAAATGGGAAGGGTTGTTTTTTTTTCTCCCAGGATAAAATCCAGGCTGACGGAGCCGTGTGAGTCAGGCTGGATTTTGCCCGGTGTTCCGTGAATATTTGGGAAGTGTTCCCGTGAACTGAGGGCTGTCAGGTGGGATCAGCATCACTTTTCCCAAGCAGGATCCAAGTGCTGCTCCCAGGGAAGCAGCTGGGCCTGTGGGGGGGATCCTTCCCACCCCCCTTTTGGTGGGAATTGTTATCCAGTAAAAGGAAAAACGTGGCTCCAAGGAGCCTTTTGTGTTCCACTCCCAGCTGATCCAAGAGAACAGAATGTGGGGGTTTTTTTGGGGAATTTTTGGGGTTTTTTTGAGGAATTCTTGGGGGTTTTTTGGAGGTTTTTTGGGGGAATTTTTGGTTTTCTTGGGGGGGGGATTTTGGGTTTTTTTTGGGGGGGATTTTGGTTTTTTTTTGGGAATTTCTGGGGTTTTTGGGGGGGAATGTTTGAGGGTTTTTGGGGGGAATTTTTGGGGTTTTTTTGGAGGAATTTTTGGGGGGTTTTCTTAGGAATTTTAGGGGTTTTTTTGGAGGAATTTTTGGGGTTTTCTTTTGGGAATGTTTGGGGGGTTTTTTGGGGGGAATTTTTGGGGGTTTTTTTGGCGGAATTTTTGGGGTTTTTTTTGGCGGAATTTTTGGGGTTTTTTGGGGGAATTTTTGGGTTTTTTTGGGGGAGAATTTTGGGGGTTTTTTTTGGGTTTTTTTTTGGGGTTTTTATTTTTTTTGGAAGTGCTGCTTTTCCTCTGTTTTAGTGCCAGGGAATGTTCCTTTTCCCTTTCCATGCTCTAATAAGGATCCTGTTCTGCAGCACTGGAGGGAGCTGGACTAATCCCAGGGAGTAATTAAGGAGGATTCTAATTAATTAATTAATTAATTAAGGTGTTTCTCTAAGGCATCTTTATGTCCTGCCAAGGAGCTCGTGAGTGCCAGGACACAGGGAATGGCTTTGGACTGGCAGGGAATGGGTTTAGGTGGGATATCGGGAAGGAATTCCTGGCTGGGAGGGTGGGGAGAGGCTGGGATGGAATTCCCAGAGAAGCTGTGGCTGCCCCTGGATCCCTGGCAGTGTCCAAGGCCAGGTTGGATAATGAAGAGAATCAAGATAAAAGCAGGATCAGGACAAGGAGAGTTTGTGTTTCCATGCCCTCAGTCGGGAATATCGAGCCTGGACTCCCTAAAGGCTCAGCAATCCTTGGAATGAGGCAGGAGGGAATCTCGTGGAGCTGGAAATGGGATCCAGGTTGGGTTCCGCTGCAGAGTTTCATGGAGGCCTTAAAATCYGCCAGAAATCCCTTCAGGGAAAATTTCCAGCGCCCACAGAGCAGGACTCTCCCACACCGGCAGGAAAACGGGAAAAATTTCCAGGTTTTCCCAACCACACTTCTCCTCTGAATATTTTGGATGTGCTTTCTCCCAGTGCCCTGCACCCWTTGGTTTTTCCCTTTGTGCTCCCAGCTTTTCTTTCCCTGTCCCTGCCAGCCCTCAGGAAAAGCTGGAGAAGCGGCGGGAGCCGATTTTTCCAGGAGTTCGGAGCGCTCCGGCCTCCCCGGCACGGGGAGAGGTGGGTGGCTCTGGAACGAGGGAGGCCTGGCAGGAAAGGCATGGATTTGATGAGCGCGTGGATAATTTGGTATCCAGGGAAACCGGGAGCTTATGCGGATCTGCCGGGGCCGGGGGGGAAGCGCCGGTGGCTGCGGAATGAGGATTCCCGAGGAAACGCTCGGAGGGATTTTTCTGGAGGATAGGGAATCGTTCCCGTTGCTGGGGGTGGCGTGGAAGTGAATCCTGCGGAGCAGGATCCAGCATCAGGAGGATTTGGAGTCCAGAGGAGGCCAAGGGAGCCAGGCTGGGAGAGCTGGGAATGTTCACCTGGAAAAGGCTCCAGGGAGTCCTCAGAGCCCCTTCCAGGGAATAAAGGGGCTCCAGGAGAGCTGGAGAGGGACTTGGGACAAGGCATGGAGGGACAGGACACAGGGAATGGCTTCCCACTGCCAGAGGGCAGGGATAGATGGGATATTGGGAAGGAATTCCTGGCTGTCTGGGATGGAATTCCCAGAGAAGCTGTGGCTGCCCCTGGATCCCTGGCAGTGTCCAAGGCCAGGTTGGATGAGGCTTGGAGCAATCCCTGGGATAGTGGGAGGTGTCCCTGCCCATGGCAGGGGTGGAATGGGATGGGATTTAAGGTCCCTTCCAACCCAATCCATCCTGGAATTCTGGGATCCTGAGCCCCTGGATGCTCAGATCGAGCTTACCAGGCTGGGAATTCCATATCCTGGAGGATTCTCCCTCCCTGAGCTTTATTCCCAATYGGAGCCGAGGAGCTGCTGCCTTTTAGGGCTTCCACCCCTCCCAGATTTTTGGGATTTGTTAAAATTTGAGGTTTTTTTGATAAACTGCTCCTCAATCCGGGAAAAAACCCAAAAACCTCAACCTGAAGAGCAGAAATTGAACTTGGAATAAATTCAAATGTTCCATCAGGGTGGGAATATTTCCCTTCCCAGCCAAAAGGAATTCAARATCCCGAATTTTCACCGTTCCCATYTGTGTTCCCGTGCCAGGCGTTTGTTCTGGTGCTGTCCTGTGGCTCTGGTGATGAAATAAAACAGAATAAAACCAAAATATTCACTTTTCTGCTCAGTTGGGTGTCCCAGAGGGGGCTAAAAAAATTCCAGGAATTTTCCAATCCCTCGTTAGGAGGAGGCAGCTTCTCCATCAGAACAATTCCYGTGGGGGTTTTTTTTTTCCCTCTGTTTTATCATTTTCTGTATTTTTTTCCCCGAAAAAATGAAGTGAATATTGCAGATTAAACAATCCATAGTTCGAGATAATTCCCAATTTTTTTTTTTTTACAGGGAAATCTTGTGACTTTTTGCTCCTTCATTTTGCTCCTTCATCATTTTCCTCCTTAATTCTTCTCCTTCATTTTACTCCTTAACTTTTCTCCTTCATAATTTTACTCCTTAATTTTTCCTCCTTCATAATTTTACTCCTTAATTTTTCCTCCTTCATTTTGCTCCTTAATTTTTCCTCCTGATTTTTGAGTCCTTTTTTCCCTCTCTGCCTCCTCTTTCCAAGGTAAAACTTTGCTATAACCTGGATAAATAATCCAAATCCCATCAATAATTCCAATCCCAGCCSCGTTGCGGGCCGAATCCCGTTCCTCCCGCGGATTTCATGATCCAAGGAGATAGAAAAGAGTGGGATATTTCCCTCCCCTTGTCAATCCAAAGGATGAAGATATTTGGGACTCGCAGGCTTTAATTAGGGCTAATTCCATGTTCCGACGATTCCACGTATGAGCTAATTACCTAATTGGAGGCAATTACGCTAACGAGGAAAACACATCGTTACGGAAAAATCCCCGGGCAAAATCGAGGGAATTTGGGCACCGGAGGCAAAGGAAGGAAAATCACAATGAAAATAAAAACAAATAATCCTTGAGGTTTGGAAAATCCGCAGGCCTTGGGAATGGGTTGGGTTGGAAGGAGCTTAAATCCAATCCCATTCCATCCCATTCCATGGGCAGGGACACCTCCCACTATCCCGAATTGCTCCAAGCCCCGTCCGGCCTGGCCTTGGACACTTCCAGGGATCCAGGGGCAGCCACAGCTTCTCTGGGAAKCTGTGCCAGGGCCTSCCCACCCTCMCAGCCRGGAATTCCGTCCCAGTATCCCATCTTTTAGCTTAAGGCCATTCCCCCTTGTYCAGTCCCTCCTGTTCCTCAGGAATTCCGAGTCCGTGGCTGCAATCCCTTTTCCATGTGCTGTTTTGTTAAATATTCCCTGCTTTTTAACTCCCTTCCCTTTGGAAATCACCTCAATTCCTTGTTCCCTCCCATTGCGCCCATTCCCTTCCCCCAGCCTTTCCAATCCCTTAATCCCATCCCTTGATCCCGCTTTTATTCCGAGCTGCGATCCCAACCGCGTTCCTTTTTTTTTAATTTTTATTTTTTCCCTTCGTGTCTCTTTGCAATTCCCTGGATCCGTGGGAACCGTTCCCAGCTTCTGCTCCTTGGCACTCGTGGGAGTCACTCCAGGGAGTGCCAGGAGAGCTCTCGGAGACGGGAACGATCCTATTTGGGATCGCCGGAGCCCGCGGAGTTTTTTCCTCCCTGTGGAATCGGAATCCAGCTGGAATCTCAGCCAGCGGGATGCAAACCCCTTCCCAATTCCTTTTTCCTAGACAAAGGAATTTCCAGAAGGTTTTTAAAGTGTGCCAGGCTCGAGGCAGGAGACACTTGGTGCTTTTCCAGGGTTTTTTGAGGCGTTTKCCATGCCTGGAGGAGGCTTTGCCGATTCATCCTCGGGAAAAAATGGGGAAAATCGATGCACAGGGAAGCAAAAACATGGAAACAGAGAGGTTTTGGTGCGAATCTTTGGAATTTCCATCCTGGCTGAGCCCAGGTGTCCCTTGCGCTCCCTCCAGCCCCTGGAGTTCGCGGGCAGGATGTGCTCCGGTGGATAGTCTGGAAAAGTTGCATCCAACAGCTGTGGTAAGAAGGGATGGATGGATTTAATTCCCACAAAGGAATAATTTCCTTTCGGGAATGACCTAAAGCCCTGAACTCGCTGTCCTCCAGTTTGGAACCATCCGTAAATTGGAATTTGAGAGAAAAAAGGGATTTTTTAGGCAAAACCCCCAACAAGCAACCCTTGCTCGGCCAATTCCTCCCATTCCTTCTTCCCTAAGGAAYGTTTTCCGGGGAATATCTCATTTTTGAAGCCGTCAGGAGTTTTTTTTTTGCAGCGTYTGTGCCTCGTTCCCAGCAGCTGCTGCTCCTGCCTGGCCTTTCCTGTCATTCCAAGCTGCCGGCTCAGCGGAGCTGCCAGCTCCCTCTCATCAACATTCCCACCCTTTTCCCTTCCCGCTTCTCCCGCTTTTCCGGCGAAATCAGCTGTGGGCTCGGGAGGCGTCTCAGGCTCTCGGTTCGGGCTCGGCGCGAGCCTCGGGTGGAATCCGGAGTGTGGGAATGTTGGATCCCGTGGGAGGAAGTCTGGTTGGGGAGATTTTAGGATTTGGGATCGGGGATTCATTCGGAAAGACGCCTGGAAACGAGGTGGGAGTTCATTCCCAGCCTGGAATGACTGCTGGAAACACCAATAAGGCCTGACTTGAGCATAAACTGGGAGTCATCAGCTCCCAATATTTAGGGATTTTTTTCCTGGAGTTTCTGCCGTTGGCACTGCCTGGGGGACAGGGGGATTTTTTCCGGGTTGTGTTTTATGGAATTTTAAAAAYGGGAAGGAGTTGAAGGCGAGAGGTTGATATTCCCTGGCAGGAGATCCATAACTTGGGAGCTCTTTGTGGTGGGAAAGGATCCACTCCARCCTGGCCTTTTGGGAGCTGCACTTGAGGGAATTTAGGCTCTTTCCCAGCAGAGCTTTCCCAAAAATCGGCCTGGATTCTCGCTGGTGAAGGGTGGGAATGTGGCGTGTGCCTGATGGAGCCAAAAATTAGGGATGGGGGAAACTTTGCACGGGAACTTTTGGAGACTCGGTGCCGGGGAGGCCCCAGCTTGGATTTTGGGATCAGTTTGGGATGACAAGGAGGACATGGAGGGGCTGGAGCGTGGCCTGGGAAGGGAACGGAGCTGGGAAGGGGCTGGAGGACTCCTGAGGGAGCTGGGAAAGGGCTCAGCCTGGAGAAAAGAGGGATCAGGGGGGATCTTTGGGACCTCCTGCCAGGAGAGGGCAGCCAGGGCGGGGTCGGGCTCTGGGAACAGGGAACAGGGACAGGAGGAGAGGGAATGGCCTCAGGGAAGGCTCAGGTTGGACACCAGCAGGAATTTCTCCCTGGAAAGGGTGCTCAGGCCTTGGCAGGGGCTGCCCAGGGAGGTTTGGAGTGCCCATCCCTGGAGCTGTCCAAGGAATTCCTGGACGTTGGGATGGGGACAAGGTGGGCATYGYGCACAGCTTGGACTCCATGATCCTGAAAGGCTTTTCCAACCTGTGAGGTTTAGATTGGATATTTGGGAAAATTTCTTCCCTGAAAGTGTTGTCCAGCCCTGGCACAGGCACAGGGTGGATCCCCATCCCTGCGGGATTYCAAATCCCTGTGGATGTGGCACTTGGGGACAGGGGGCAGGGGTGGCCTGGGCACTGCCGGGTTGGGCTTTTCCAACCTTAACAATTCTGTGATTCCATGTGGTCCAGGAATCTTCTGGAACCCAAATGGTGGTGGTTTTTTGGGATTTTTCCGTTGTTTTTGTTTTGTTTGTTTGGTGAATTTTTATTCTTTTTTTTTTTTTTTGTCATTTGTTGGGTTTTTTTGTGGGATTTTAATTATTCCCCCAGAAGGAATACGAGGGAATTTTTTCCTTCCATCCCTGCTCCASCCCCACTAGGATTATTCATGGCTCTTCCTGGTTGCATCCCCCACCTTCCCAGCACCGCTTTTCCGGGACAATCCCGTTTTGGCCACGTGCTGGGATTTTTCCCTGCTGCTTTCATTCCCTCTTTTCCAGACACCTTTATTCGTGGCACAGCTCCCAGCTTTTGTCTCTGCCCCCAAATCCCTCCTCTAAAAATCATGGAAGCGCAGTCAGGATTTTTTATCCCTGAAAAGACTCCGGGAGAAAAATTCCCGCGTGTGTTGCCCTGGGAAATGGGTGGAGATGGAGACGATGAGAAGCAGGAACACCTGGAAAATGTTGTTTTCCCGGGAAAAAAACAAAGCCTCAATTTCAGCTGCCTGATCTTCCCGATGCCTTTGTCGGGATTCTGCTCCGAGGAGCCAATTTCCAGTGGAAAAATCCCTGTTTAAAGTCATTTTTCCCTCTCTGTTCAGGCTCCACTCTTGGAGTTTGATGGCACAAACACATTTTTGTGCCTTTTTGCTCCGGAGGGAAACAAATCCCTGCGGGAACAGGGAGCTGGCGGCTTGGGATGGGGTGGAGCAGCTCCAAAGGTCTCCGTCCACCTCTGACATCCCAATCCCAAACTGGGGGAAGGCATCACCTCCGGGCTGGGATAAAAACTTGGGATAAACTGAGTTTCACCTTCAGGCTGGGATAAAATCTTGGGATAAACTGAGCTTCACCTCCGGGCTGGGATAAAAACCTGGGATAAAAACCTGGGATAAACTGATTTCTCAGAGGTTGTCCAGGGAGGAGCAGTGAGGCATTTTCCTGGGAAAACTTGTCCTAATAAATGCATTTTTAGTGCAAAATTGGGAATTTTGGACGCTGAGGGTGGAGCGTGGATGGCAGAGGGGTGGAACATCCAATCCCTGTCCGTGGTTTGGGCCCTGGAGCTGATCCTGGTGCCGAGGAGGAGATTTCCCATCGCTGAGTCCCTGCTGAYGCTTCCAGCACTCCCAGAAAATTCCTTTGGCGCTGCTGCCTGGGATTGAATGGATCCTGGCGGGCAGGAGCTGCTTGGCATAACCATCCGGGGCTGAGCCGATGGGAAGTGATCCCTGATCCATTTTGTTGCTGCCTGAACTTTGCCTCTTGTGTTGGGAATTGATCCTCGATCGATTCCCGCTTCCTCCTTTGCGTTCCGGAGACGTCGATTGCCATTCCTTGATTTTTCCTTGGATACTGCACGGTTGCTGAGCTCATCCCTTGCACTCCTGACCTTTTTTTCCCAGACTTTTGGCTGTTCTTCCGCGTTTTTCTGGGGTTGCAACCCTCAGGAAGGGGCACTTGCCATGGAATTTAATCCAAGGGAATTGTGGAAGCTCCAGGGGGAGGCGCTGGTGAGCACTGGTAGCTCCTCCCCATCCAGTCCTTTTCATGGAATCTGGGAATGGGTTGGGATGTTAAAGCCCATCCTATTCCAATCCCCTCCCACTATCCCAGGCTGCTCCAAGCCCCATCCAGCCTGGCCTTGGACACTGCCAGGGATCCAGGGGCAGCTACAGCTTCTCTGGGAATTCCATCCCAGCCCCTCCCCCCCTCCCAGCCAGGAATTCCTTCCCAATATCCCATCTAACCCTGCCCTCTGGCAGTGGGAAGCCATTCCCTGTGTCCTATCCCTCCATGCCTTGTCCCAAGTCCCTCTCCAGCTCTCCTGGAGCCCCTTTAGGCCCTGGAAGCTCTCCCTGGAGCCTTCTCTTCTCCAGGTGAACAATCCCAATTGTCCTTTTTCCATAGGAAAGCTGCAATTTTTAGGAATTTTGGGAAGTGCATAGGGTGGTGCCTTCCTAGGAGGTAACTCCTGCACAGCATCTTTGGAATTACCTCATCCTTGGCCCCAATTCCCATCTTTACAGCTCTTCCAGTGCCTGTCCTTCCAGGTTTTCAGCTCTTCCCTGTGGAATGGCTCCTAACTCCTGTGGGTTTGACTAAACCAGACTTTCTTCCCAAAAAATTGGGAGAATTGGATCATTTYCTGAACCTGGGTGACAACAACAGCGACTGATTCTGTCCTTGGAAAAAAAAAATAGGGATTTAGTTTGGCTCATGGGGGAAAGAAGAGCCTGGATTTGGATTTTCTGGATGATTTGGATTTTCTGGATTTTACAGTTTCGAAGCTCAAAATTACAAAAAGTGTTGGATTGATTTGCCTGGAAGGAATTCCAGGGAGTGATTTCCCACGCGTTGGAGTTACGAGGSTGTGGTTGTGATTCCGGTGGCTTGACGTGGAATGTCGGCGTTGGAAAAGCACCGGGAAAAGGAATAACTGGGAATTCCAACTGGAGCTTTGCCTGCTTCTTCCTGCCCTTGGATTGTGTCTTTATTAGGGARGTGGGAAGGTCTGGAAGCTCATCCRTGTCGCTGAAGGAAAAAAAAGTGTGGGAAAACAAAAATGACAACATTTGGAGCTGTTTGGATCATTTCGTGGAATTCCCTGGATAATTTAGGATAATTTAGTAAATAAATTCCCAACGGGAATGTTAAAAGGATCCTGCCCACGGCAGAAACAAAGCTCTGGGAAATTTCCAACCTCAGCTCCCAGAGAATGCTGGAAAATCCTTCATCCTCCGGCGAGATATCGATGGGAGAATGTTTATGGATCATTCCCGATGAAAGGGATAACCTTGGGAAGCGGCGGAACATCCGTGAGTCAGGAGGAACAACGCCGGAGTCAGAGTGGGATCAATGGCTGCAATCCATCGTTTGGATCAATTCCATCAGCTCCCTCGGAGGGGTTTGGGAGAGAATTCCTGGCCGTTTCCCTAAATCCTGCTATTCCATMAAAAAGCAGGCTCATCCCACTGAGGAGTTTTAGCAAATTGATTATTTTTAACCAATTTTTTACCGATTTTCCGAAGAATTGCAATATTTTTTCCTTCAGGATTCGCTCGTTAAAATCCTATTAAATTGTTCATCCATCCCTTGAAATTCCTTTCCTTMTATCCAGTAAATATTTAGGCTTTCAACCCTGGAGCGGAATGAATATTTCCTTGGCAAATTCCAAGCCAAATTCCTCATTTTTTGGTGTTCAGACCTCTTAGCCATCYGATTTCCCAGAGTTTTGATGCCAGTCCATGAAATCCGAGTTCGGAGGCGAAGGAATAGATTTTCTATTCATTTTATTTTGAATTTTTTYGTTAATTTATTGTGATTTTCCCACTTTGGAGGCATCCAGAGATTCCAGTCAGAGCCTCACTCTGGAATTTTTAGGGCTGGAGGGGAAAAAGCACCGAAATTCTCCCGCAGGAATTGTGGCTTTGTGGGTTTCCCGCRGATTTCTCCCGTGATTAATTCCCAGGCTTTTCCCCGTGCTGGAGAAGAAAAGGGAATCTCTTTTTCCCGACGTGTCGCAGCCGAGCTGGAAAACGGCGACTTCCTCGTGATCCCTGGCACGGAATCCGAACGCTCGCGCCCTGCCTGTTCGCACTTCCCGTCACTGCTTGGACTCGGATCCCGAAAAAGCTGCGCTTTTCCCTGGCAGCGCRGGGAAGCGTTGGGATGTGTGGAATCGCGAGGACGGGAGTTGTCCCGTAAAAGMGACTTTCCCTCCGGCACTGGGAAGCCATTCCCTSTGCCCTGTCCCTCCGTGCCTTGTCCCAAGTYCCTCTCCAGCTCTCCYGGAGCCCCTTTATTCCCTGGAAGGGGCTCTGAGGTTTCCCTGGATCCTTCCCTCCTCCGGGTGAGCATTCCCAGCTCTCCCAGCCTGTTGAAATCTTGGGAACCAAAGATTCTCCAGCTCTGCCTTTGCTTTCCCGCTGGCTGCAGCTTCCCAGCCTTTCCAGACCCGAGGATCGTCGCTTTTCCACGGGAAGCAGGAATTCCTCTGAGCTGTCTGCTTTTCCACTCCAACATTCCGCGTAAGAAGTTTGGGATAATGAGCAACACTTTTCCCTGGAGCCGTTTCCAAGCCAAATATTTCAGGTGTTCCCATGTGGAATAAACAGGGAGAGAAGTTTTGRTGCCAATGTTGGATTTGATGGTCTGGAGCAACATCTTTCCCAAAAAACCCAGAACTCCTGGTTGTTAMGGARGGAATTCTTCCCTGGGAGRGTGGGGAGGCCCTGGAATGGAATTCCCAGAGAAGCTGTGGCTGCCCCTGGATCCCTGGMAGTGTCCAAGGCCAGGCTGGACAGGGCTTGGAGYAGCCTGGGATAGTGGRAGSTGTCCCTGCCCGTGGGAATGGGATGGGATTTAAGGTCCCTTCCAACCCAATCCATTCCGGAATTCTGTGACCTTGGGAACGCGTGGGAGCTTTCCTCGAGCAAAGATGTCCTTGTAAAAGTAAATTCCAGGTAATTCCCTGCGGAGTGGTGGTGTTCGGGCCAGTGCTGGATCTCCTGTGGGACACAGGGCGGGAATAGCTGGGATTTGGTTGAGGGATCATGGAATTTTAGAAGCCCTTGGATGTGGGAATTTGCTTGCCTGTCCCCTGAGCCAGCAGGGCCTTGCAGGGATGTTCCCACAGACACGAGCGGGAGGACACGGATCCAGCCCGTTGGATTTTCCCGGGAATGCTCTTTGTGCCGAGGACACGGAGCCGTTCCAAGGAGAAACCTCGTGGTCCTGCCTTGCAATCCCTTGGCTCCGTGTTCTCCTTCCGGGAATGGGAATGGGAATGGGAATGGGCAAAAAGCCTCTTTTGCATCCAAGCATCTTCCACTCATCTTATCCCATGGAGAGATGAGAGATCTCTCCTGGGTTCAGGCAGGAAAACTTGGATCTTTACTCCTGGATTTTTGGGGTGTTTCTTCCTCTCTTTGTGTTTTATGGAATAATTTTATTTATTTTTTTAATTTTCTTTGGATGTTTTTGATTTGTTCTCCAACAGAGCAGGACATGGAAACCTCCACAGGTTTTCCCAAGCTGGCSCATTCCCATGGATTCAAGTGTTCCTCCCCGGACATGGAGATGTTGTATCCTCACTGTGGAGCGGGAAAAACCCATGGACGTGGACACACTCCAAAATTCCTCAATTTCCTTAACTAAAAGGCCAAAAATCTCATTTTTCTGGCCCAAAAAGGAGCTTTTTGCTGTCCTTGTGTTGATCATGGAGCATCAGGAGCTTCCCAGMTCCAGGAGCTGCTGCTCCAACCGCTCCTTCCCTGGGAACAAAAATAATCCCATGGATAATGAGTAAATTGTAGGAATTCTTCCCTTCTTTCCTGGAGCAGCGGTGGGGGAGTGTCCAAAGGGGCTTTTCCCGTTTTTCTGACGTCTCTGGAATCGCATCCCAGTGAGGTTGTGCCAACTCCTCTTTCCCAGGTCTTTCCACACTTTAATCCAAGGCAGGGATTTGGGGATGGTATCAGTGATCCCGAAATTCTCCTCATCCTTGTTTTCTCCGCCGTGTCAGTGATCCCAATTATTGGGATGCAGAACCAAGGAATCGTATTTTAGGGAATTTCTTTACTCGCAGCTTCATCCTTTTCCACCAACCGTCTCCATGGGAAAAAAAGGACAAATTCCCACTGGGGTTTTGTTGGATAATTGGAATTTTTTGGGGGATAGTTGTCGKTTTTTTGTTTTAACCAAGCCAAAAGTTCTAAATTCGGAGTAAAAACATTTAAATCTTGCCTTTGCCACCAGCAATGTTTCATTTTYGCAACCTCAAAATGCTGAATTTTTRCTTTAATGGAATTTTTATTCTGCTGATTTCTCTCCAGACAGGAGCTGAAGCGGAGGAAAATCAGGGAAAATATTCCGAAAGGGTTTTTAATCTGCATTTTTCGTCTAAAGGAGCTAAAATTGCTCCTTTTTTTCTCTAAAAATATATATTTTAAAGAAAAAAAAATSTGCTTTTGTTGGCAGGCAAACAGCAAACTGTCCAAATCCCTTCCAATAAAGAGGATATTGATACAATAATATGAAGATGCAGATAAAACCTCARCATTAATGTATTATTTTATTATTTAATAATATATTGATTAAATATTATAAAATTAAGTAATATTTAAATTAAATTTAATCACGGAGTTGTATATGAACATATTATTAATCATTTTATTGATATTACTTTCATTTCYTTGTCAATGCAAGTAGCATCTTAACGTTAGATAAAACGCGGAAAAAATACAAATGATAGAATTTATAAATATAAAACAAACTAAAAATAGATAAAACTCTCGAGCTTTTGTACATTTTGCTGTAAATTCAGGTTTTTTGTGTAAATTCTGTAACGTCGCCAGTTCGGGATGCTGATAACACTCACAGCACTTTATTTCAATTATAGATTCCGATAGRACAGGCTCATTCCACTGGAATTTTTTTTGTGGGAGAGGAAGGGGAGGAAGAGCAAATTCCTGCTGTTGAATTCATTCCTTTTAAACACGAAAATCCGCTTTTCCCATCCCGATCCCGTGAGGAAATGAAACACACGGACGGTCCTGTGAAAATATTAAATGTATTTTAGAACRTTTTCCGTTCGGAATACGTGGGGATGGAATTGCGGGAGCTGCGATCCGAGATTATCCCTCGGCGCGTTCCTATGGATGATGTCAAATTCCCGGAGCCAGGAGCTGGGAATAGAAGCACGGCCAGATTGGGAGTGGGAATTCAGCAGAGCTGATGGTGGAAATGTGGGATTTGGTGCCTTTGCTTCATCCCAGAGCGGCAGGACCCGTTGGCATCGAGGATTGAGCAAGGTGGAAAATGGGAATATTCTTTGGAATGTTGGTTGCTGGAATTCAGCTGCTGAAGCAGCTCCTGCTCCTCTTTCCAAGGGAGGAGAAATGGGCTACGGGTGCTTGGGAATTTTTCATCCCAGAGGCTTTTGGAGATGATCCCCCTGGTCCAGAATTCCCRATGAAAGGAAGGATGAACCCTCGTGCACTGGTGTGGGTTGTGGGATCTGGACTCAGCTCAGGAGCCAGAAATGCTGGAATTCCAGGATTCCTGGAGAGGTTGTGGACTCCCCATCCCTGGAAGYGTCCCAGGCCGGGTTGGATGGGGCTTGGAGCAGCCTGGGATAGTGGAAGGTGTCCCTTCCCATGGAATGGGTGGAATGGGATGGGCTTTAAGGTCCCTTCCAACCCAAACCATTCCATGATCCTATGAAGTGCAAGCTCTGAAATGCAGGGACTCTTGGAWAAAGCGTTGGATTTGAGTTTCTTGGGAATTCCCCCGAGCCCCCTAAGGTGAAATCCCAGTGCCACGCCCCCAAATCCCTGGGTTTGCCATCGGGATCGTGGCTCCGCTCCTTTCCCGGCCCTCAAATAACCATTTTTTTTTTCCCGGCGCTCGCTCAGATCAGGTGGACCAAAACGGCGGGAAGCGCCTCCGACAGATTCCAGGATTCCAGCGTGTTCAACGAGACCCTGCGGATCTCCAACATCCAGAGGCACCAGGGAGGTCGCTACTACTGCAAGGCCGAGAACGGCCTGGGCTCTCCGGCCATCAAATCCATCCGCGTGGACGTCTACTGTGAGTGAATCCTCGGGAACGGCTGCCCTCGGAGCGTCGGGAATGGCGGAAAGCGTGGGCGCTTCCCAGGGAACGGCGGGATGGAGCAGGGCGGTTCGGGCAGGGCGGGTTCCGCGGCTCGGAGGAGGGTGGAAAAGGGAGAAGGGTTGGGATCGCGGTGGGAAGTGGGAAGGGTTGGGATTGTGGGGAA
>JACAXG010000127.1:1293846-1322389 GCA_018881555.1 Amblyornis subalaris
GGGAAGCCATTCCCTGTGTCCTGTCCCTCCATTCCTTGTCCCAAGTCCCTCTCCAGCTCTCCTGGAGCCCCTTTATTCCCTGGAAGGGGCTCTGAGSTCTCCCTGGTCTTTCCAGGATCCTCCTACTCGTTATTTACCCTCCATAAATCCAGGATTTAATTTTCAACAGGGATTTCTTTAAACCTTGCGAGGAGACCCCTGGAAAAATTTCCGGGAAGTGGAGACGGACATGCTCCAAACCCAGCCTTTCCTAACCCGGTTTGTTGTTCATTAATTCCACAAAATTCAGTTTCTTCCCTTCCCAAGGTGAAGGAACGAGCGTTAATTGGGTTTGGGATGATGTTCCCASTAATGCCTGATTTAGGATGTGAATACTCCCAATTTGTAACAGTTATTCCCAGGAACGCTCCGAGCACGTCGGGAGGCCTTTGGCGCCCATGCCTGTTTTTTTTCCTGGCTTGGGAAATCCTTTTTCCTGCTTTTTTTTTACGTACAAAATCTGCAGGTGCAGAGGGAATGAATAAACCCAAATTTACCTGTTAGAAACCTCCATCGGGGGGGGGCTTTAAATCCCGTTTTTCCCGCTCCTCGTTTGTGGGTGCTCCCGGCCCAGCGGGATTTTCCAGCGCCGTGGGGGATCCGAGGTGCCCTCTGGAGCAGCCTGATGCGAGTGGGAYGCAGGGATGGCTTCGATGGCTCCGTGTCTTGATTCGAGTGCACTTGAATCAGAAATCCCAGATAATGATCTGGGATTTTTTAATCAACCCTTGATTGCATTTTTTTCCCCTGGAATGTCACATTCCGATTGACCGCGGCGTCGGTTTGGGTTTGACCTCCGTTATCTCCCTCCTCTCTCTGGTTTTTAGTTTGTTTTTTGCTTTTTTTTTTTTTTCCTGCTATTTAAAAAAATCCATTTAATAACTTGTATATTTCGCCAAAAATCCTCCGACGATGGAAATACGAGGAATCCTCTCCGTGCCCGAGTTCCTCTGGGAACCTCAAATCAAATCCATCAGCTTCTTCCCCAAACTGAACAGGGTTCCCTCCTGCTTCCAGCCACTCTTATTCCTTGTATTTATATGACCTGGAGCCACCAGCGCTCTGTTGTCCCTGCTGTTTTCCCCCACGAGGCGCTTACAACCTATCGTAATTTATGGAATGTAAATATAATTCCAATTATTCCCTTTTCTTTTTGGAGAAATTACATGTGCCGTGCTTGGCACGCCTCGTGCAGCAAACCCCCCGCTCCGGGTTCTTTTTCCAGCCTGGAAATGCTTTTCTCTTGGCCTTTTCCTTGCCCTTTAATTAATTCTTTTTCTTGGCTTTTTAATTATTTAATGTTGCTTAAAACTCACTGGACACAGGGTGAGGATCCTGTACCCAGGGCACTGATTCCGTGTGTGGAAGTAAATTAACTCCTTCCTGCAGTGATCCCAGCAATTCCCTCTATTCCAGGACCGGGAAGTCTGCCAGTGTCTCCGGGCACYCTGTGCCAGGGCCTCCCCACCCTCCCAGCCAGGAATTCCTTCCCAMTATCCCATCTAGCCCTGCCCTCTGGCAGTGGGAAGCCATTCCCTGTGTCCTGTCCCTCCATGCCTTGTCCCAAGTCCYTCTCCAGCTCTCCTGGAGCYSCTTTAGTCCCTGGAAGGGGCTCTGAGCTCTCCCTGGATCCTTCTCTTCTCCAGGTGAACATTCCCAGCATTCCCAGCCTGGCTCCAGAGCAGAGGGGCTCCAGCCCTTGGAGCATCTCCTTGGCATCTTCTGGAATGTCTCCAGGAGCTCCTCTGGAATCCCCCGCAGGATCCCACCCTCCGCAGGTGGGGTCTCACCTGAGCAGGGCAGAGGGGCAGAATCCCAATCCCTTTCCCACTGCCCACGCTGTGGGATCAGCCCAGGGCACAATTCCAGCTCGTGTCCAGCCTCTCCTCCCCCAACGCTCCCAATCCTTCTCCTCGGGGCTGCTCCCATCCCTCTGGAAGCTGAGCCTCGTCGTGGCTGTCCCTATCTAAAGCCTCAGCTCCAGCCTGGCGGCTCCCCAGAGGCTCCAAGGCTCTTTCAGCCTCCTAAAACTGGGAATTGGCTCCGTGTGGTGCCCTCGGAGAAGGAAATCCCTCTTGGAGCTCCACACCCCCCGTGCCACCCTCCCACTGCCGCGAGCGAGCTCCAACCAGGTGGATTTAAAACTTCCTTAAAAAAGCAGGGAAAACATTTTCCCSGTGAAACCCCAGCACTGAGCGCTCCTTCTGTTTGTCCTTTTGGAAAAAAAGCTGGATTTAGCCGTCGGGAAAGCATCCCAGGCTCGAGCCGCGTGGGGATTGAGGTCGTTYGCTTCGTCCTTTTGTGCTGGAGTGTGTTAAGAGGCTCCTGGCAGGGGTTTGATCCCGCCTGGATTGTATTGGGAATCGATGGGAGCTCCTCAGGAGGCTCCCGGGGTCGCGCTCCCAGCCGTGGCAACAAGGAGGGAACATTTTGCTTCCTTCCAGCCTCTGCCTTTGGAAGTGCTGCTTGTTTCGGAGCGCCGGGATTRTTCTGCGCATGCAGCGCTGCGGGTGCCGAATAAATCTCTTGGAAAGGGCTGGAGAGGGAAAAATGTCTCCCACGGAGCTGGGGATAACYTGATTCCCACCTTTCCGGCTTGTTTAGAGCTGTTGTGTGTCCCAGCTGGACACAGGAATGGATGGAGGGCAGGACGGCTCGGAATCGCTTCCGTAGGGTGCAAGAAATAGAGAAATTTATGGCGATTTTGGGTTTATATCCCACAAAAAGCACTTCAGGGCTGCCTTGCCCAGAGAAGCTGTGGCTGCCCCTGGATCCCTGGAAGTATCCAAGGCCAAGCTGGATGGGGCTTGGAGCAACCTGGGATAGTGGGAGGTGTCCCTGCCCATGGCAGGGGTGGAATGGGATGGGTTTTAAGGTCCCTTCCAACCCAAACCATTCCATGATTCCATGAACTATAGACAGTCAATCCTGTGAGGAGCAGCTGAGGGAACTGGGAAAGGAGCTCAGCCTGGAGAAAAGGGGGATTGGGGGGGACCTCCTGGCTCTGCACAACTCCTGACAGGAGGGGGCAGCCAGGGCGGGTCGGGCTCTGGGAACAGGGAACGGGGACAGGAGGAGAGGGAACAACCTGAAGTTACACCAGAGGAGGTTTAGATTGGATATTAGGGAAAACTTCTCCCTGGAAAGGGTGGTCAGGCCTTGGCAGGGGCTGCCCAGGGAGGTTTGGAGTGCCCATCCCTGGAGGYGTCCARGGAATTCCTGGATGTGGCACTCAGCGCTCTGGGCTGGGGACAAGGTGGGGATCGGGCACAGCTTGGACTCCATGATCCTAAATTCTTTTCCAACCTCAGTAATTCYGGGATTCTGTGGTTGAAAGCTTGTGCCRCGTCAGGGAGGGAAAACAGCCTGGAAAAGGTTGTACTTTCACATTTAAGGACAACTGAGGAGTTGGATAACTCCGGAAYGGAATGCCTCCCAGCCCCGCGATGCGTCAGCGCCGTCCCCGYTCCGCCCGCCGGGAAGGAGCCGTTCCCATCCCTTTCCCAGCTGTGTTCTATCCTTATCCCTCCTCCCGACACCTGCAGACAAAGGCAGCTCGTTAGCAAACGCAATCAGCAAACGGCGCGGGCCCAGCCGCTGGAAAGGGACGGATCCAACCCATCCAGCCCGCGATCCCGTTGGCGCGCGAATCTCCCGGAGCTCAGGTGAGGGCTGTGCGGATGATCCGCGCTTCCCGTTCCCAGACAGCACGATGCCTTTGGAATTCGGCACGGGGAGGATTCACAGCACCCGCCACGCTCCTGTGCACCTTCCGCACCGGCACCGGGATGCAATTCCCAAGGCGTTCGGATTAGATGGGTTTCGATCAGCTTAGCCTTGATTYTTCCGTTCGTTTGAGGGCTCAGGGAGGTGCGAAGGGAATTCTTCCCATCCGGTGCTCAGCGTGCCTGGGCCCTCTGCGTTTTGGGAAGGGTTTGGCTCGATTCAGAGATTAAAGRCTGGAAAATTGAACCTGCTGGTGGCACAAACCTCTGTGGGAAACATCTTTTTGTAATTATTTTCCTTTGSATTAATGGACTTGAACTGCGAAACAACACCCCTGACTGCAGATCGGTTTAATGAGTGATTAATCAGATGATTCTTCATCATTTCATCAACCCAAAATGAAAAATTTGGGGTGTTTTTGTTTCCTTCTTGTGAAAACAATAGAGAGATTCATCTTCCTGAGCTTCCCAGTGCTAAATCTTTCTTCTTCCTCCTCGTGGGTTTGTTTTTGTGCAGTGCTTGAGGTCATGGAATCCTGGAATGGTTTGGTGCTGGAATGGACCTTAAAGATCATCTCATTCCAACCTGACGCCTCCCACTATCCCAGGCTGCTCCAAGCCCCGTCCAGCCCGGCCTTGGACGCTTCCAGGGATCCAGGGGCAACCACAGCTTCGCTGGGTGACCCATTCCAAGCCCTTCCTTCCCAGCCCCTGAGTGTTCCCATGGTGCTGGGAAAGAACAGCCACCCCCAGACACCCACAGAGCTTTAAATAGGAGGGTTTAAAGCCTGTTTAGAAAATTGAATATCAATCAGTACCAATTCCATCAGAACTGAAGCTGGAATTCTGGAGAGCTTCCACGAGCACCGGGATCAGGTGGCTTTAAAACAGCCTGGCTAAAGGCGGCGAATTTTGGGATTTCATCCTCCCCTGGAGCATCCCTGCAGAATAACTCGTCCAAAAAAACGTATTTTTGCTGCTTTTTCCATTTTCCAGCTCTCACGTGGCCTGAGCAAAGCCCAGCCTTACGTAACCACCCCACGAAACATTTGTGTGCCCCTTCCCGGCGCTGGAATGTTCGGGGAAGTCTCCCCACAACTGGGAGCATCCTTTGGTCTCCTGTTGGCGCCGCTCCTTTCCCTTTGCTGCAGCTGTCGGGATCTTTCCAGCGCTGCCGGTGGAAAAAAAAAAAAAATTCCATCCAGTTCTGCAGTGCGAATTTTCCATTAATTGACCATTACGAAATGCTTTGGCAGAGGCTTTGCTGCAGCTCCGCTCCCAACTGGAATTTCTTGGAGCGTTCCCGATATTCCTGTCAAAATGCGTCCCTTGCCGTAGTTCAGTGCCTGCTTGGAGGGGATTAGCTGGAGAGGGACTTTGGAAAAGAGCCTGSAGGGACAGGACACAGGGAATGGCTTCCCACTGCCAGAGGGCAGGGATAGRTGGGATATCGGGAAGGAATTCSTGGCTGGGAGGGTGGGGAGGGGCTGGGATGGAATTCCCAGAGAAGCTGTGGCTGTCCCTGGATCCCTGGAAGTGTCCAAGGCCAGGTTGGACGGGGCTTGGAGCAAACTGGGATAGTGGGAGGTGTCCCTGCCTGTGGCACTGGGTGGGCTTTAAGGTCCCTTCCATCCCAACCCATTCCATGATTCCATGTTTCTATGATCCAGCATGGGCCCACTCCAAGAGACCAGGTTGGGCAAGCAGGTGATGACCTCATAGCTCCTGGAATCATGGAGTAATTTGGAATAATTAATCCCAAATGACCTCTTGTCCAACCCCCAGCTCAAACCGGGGCCACGTTCAGGTCRGATCCCTCAGGGCTGTGTCCAGTCAAGCTTTGGGTGTGTCCAGGGATGTTTTCCCGTGGCCCCTCTGGACCCTTTTCCGATTGCACAGGGAATTCCTTTTCCTTACAAGCAGGAGGAATTTCCCTTGCTGCACCTCAGACCTCTCGGCCCATGGTCCTGTACTCTGCACCCTACAAAGAGTTTTCCCACCTTCCCTGGAGCTTCCTGGTAGCAATCTGAGGACAGAAATTCCATCTGCTCTTCATTCCGCCTTCTCCTTTGTCTTCATCTCCTCCAGAGCTCCGTGGTGGGGGTTGAGGACAGAAATTAGATCTTCCCATCATCCAAATCCATCTCCCCCGGAACCTGGATGGGCTCCAATCATCTCCGTGGCCTCCCCTGCATCRCTCCAGTAAATCCATGCCTGGAGCTGGACAGGGTGCTCGGGAAGTTGCCTCACGGGGATGGRTTGGAAGAGARGGATTTTTKTTCCCTGGAAACAGTTCTCCTGGTGTTGCAGGCGGGGATGGAGGTGGTTTCGGTCCTGGTTCTGAGGTTTTGAGGGATTTCCTGTATCTGGTCTGGAGTGACTCCACGAAAATGAAGCTGAGTCAAGATTTGGACCTCTTGGATCTTTCATCCAAGGGTCACAGATTGGAGGAGCARTCCCGGACTCGGTGACGGAGCTCACGGCTCAGGGACGTGCTTTAATGGGGATAACCCGGAAATCAACGCGGGAAACATTCTGTTTTCCCCTAAAACACAGGGAACAGGTGTTTTATGCTAAAAAACTGCGGCGAGTTTAATTTTCTCCTTTTGATTTTCTCCTGAACATTGAGCACTCTCCTCCCTCCTCAAACGCTGCCACAATTCCAAATAACCTTTAGAGCGAAAACGAGACCTCGTTAGGAAATGCCATCCTCATTTGCTCCTGTGATACTCAATTAGGTGTTTTGGAAAGGAGGACGGAGGCAACATTTCCTTAAAATCCGCGCCCCATTCCGAGGTATCCTTGCTGGGATCGCTCGGGATTCCGGAGCAGTTTTTGCTCCTAATTAATCAAGAGACTCCACAGCTTTGCTCTTCTTGTGCGAATGCAAATGGAGCAGCTAAAGTAGAATTTTTAGTCTTTGGATTTAGCCTTTTTTTCTGGGAGCTGCTTTTTGACGTGGATTTGGGACGTGTTCATTATTCCATTGTTATCCAAGGGATTCTCTTAACGCTCCCATGGATTGTCAAGCATTGGGAGAGGCTGCCCAGGGCAGTGGTGGAGTCACCACCCCTGGAAAGGTTCAGCAAATGTGTGGATGTGGCACTTCAGTGGTGAACGTGGCGGTTGGTGGTTGGATTTRATGATCTCATAGGGCTTTTCCGACCTCAGCGATTCCGGGATTCTGGGATTCACCACTTTTCCAAAGGAACTTGACTGCTTGCCTTCGGTCACGTGGAGGTTTGAGAACCTCGTTCTGCGTTTCCCCGAATGATGGCCTCGAATGAACCTGATAAATCAACGTTTCGATGATGACTCACTCCAGACTTTGCAAAAATAGGGATAAATTTGYGGATAAGTGACTGATTAAACCCGACTGGAGGAATTATTGGGTATTTTAAGGAACGGGTCGTGCTGAGAAGGTTCTCAAATGGTTTCAGCCGAGGCTGAGTTGCACATGGAATGCGCACGTGGAATGTTGCGTTCCTGTGCTCTTGGAGGCCCCTCCTGGAATGCTGAGTCCAGGGCCCCAGCACAAGCAAAGCACGGACTTGTTGGAGAGGACATCATGGAGCTGCTCCCAGRGCTGGAGCCCCTCTGCTCTGGAGCCAGGATGGGAGAGCTGGGAATGTTTGCCTGGAGGAGAGAAGGATCCAGGGAGAGCTCAGAGCCCCTTCCAGCGCCTAAAGGGGCTCCAGGAGAGCTGGAGAGGGACTTGGGACAMGGCAWGGAGGGACAGGACACAGGGAATGGCTTTAAGCTGAARGAGGGTAGATTTAGGTGGGATMTTGGGAAGGAATTCCTGGCTGGGAGGGTGGGCAGGCCCTGGCAGAGGGTCCCAGAGAAGCTGTGGCTGCCCCTGGATCCCTGGMAGTGTCCAAGGCCAGGTTGGAYGGGATTGGGATAGTGGGAGGTGTCCCTGCCCATGGCAGGGGTGGCACTGAATGGGCTTTAAAGTCCCTTCCCACCCAAACCATTGGTTTCCAGGGATGTAGGGACAGGACACAGGGAATGGCTTCCCACTGCCAGAGGGCAGGGTTAGATGGGATATTGGGAAGGAATTCCTGGCTGGGAGGGTTGCCATTGGGAGGTTGGGTGCTTTTAACCAGTACTTAGGAAAATCAGCCATTACTTCCCTTGCTTTTTTCCTTGTTTTATTTTTTTCCTTCCTCAACATAATTGTCCCTCCAGACAAAGCTCGGAACAACCCCCAGACCAGGAGTGCTCCTGGTGGGACAAAGCCCCAGTTAATTACTTTGTCTCTCTCCCATTCCGATGGCTCTCGCATTTCCTCCCCTCCACGAGCGAATCCTTCCTCGCGGGTGTCTCATTTTCTCGGRGCCGCGGCGAGTGGGAGTCATTATCCCATATCTGTATTTTAATCAAGGGAAATGCGTTCCGAAGGCCGTGATGAATTTACCTGCTGGAAGTTAAACGCCTGTAACTAAAAACAGGGAATCTGCATGAAATTGCYGTCTTAAATCGCGGCTCTGAAAGCAAACAGCTGCGCGCACACGGTCCACGGACTACTGGATCCTGCCATTTGGATGCAAATGAGGCCGTCTATTTATTCCCAAAGCTTCGTAATTTTTGTCTCCAAGAGTTGTAAGGAACGAGGGGGGGAAAGCTGGGAAGCGGACGAAAGGGAAGCAATCACAGGAATAGAATAGGAATATGATTGGCGTCAGCGTGAGGTCGGCCTCGAAACTCGGGTTTTCACGGAGATCCGACCGCGCCGGATGAAAACAAACCCTAAAACTGAGTTTTGCTGCAGARTCCCTTAAAATCGGCAGCTTTTAGAGCTGTTCTGCCTCTCTTTCCCTCTCGCCTCGTCGCGAGGCGTCGCCGGCAATTCCCGCGGCCGAACCGCGCTCGATCCGAACAAAACCTGGCTTAGCCTTGGTTTTTCCCTGCCTTTCTCTTCCCAGATCTGGACGATCCCATCGTGACGGTGCACCAGAGCATCGGGGAGGCCAAGGAGCAGTTCTACTATGAGAAGACAGTGTTCCTCAGGTGCGTGGCCAACTCCAACCCGCCCGTGCGCTACAGCTGGCGCCGCGGCCAGGAGGTGCTGCTGCAGGGCTCCGACAAGGGCGTCGAGATCTACGAGCCCTTCTTTACCCAGGTAGGAAAGAAGGGAAAAGCGGGAATTTCCGGCTGGTTTTTGGGGCTTTCTAGCAGGATCTGCCCGCCGGGTTCGCGGGGCGGGCGGTGGGAACGGCGCCGCTGCGGCCCAGCGCTCTGGGGTGTTGTCGAAAGGCTTGGCGGTGTAAAATGTGGTTTAAATTTTTGTGGGAATGTGAAGTATTCAATTGTGGGGGATACGCAGGGAGTGTTATCCCCAGGACGCCCTTTAAAGTGGTTTTTATTGGGTGCTCCGAGCCCCAAACTTCGGATTTGATTCCCATTTCCTCACCCTTCCCAATCCCACGGAATCCCGCACGGAAGTTCCTGCCCGAATTACAGCTCTAAAAGCTCTTCGTGCAGGCCAGGGGAGGTTTGGATGGAATGTTAGGAAAAATTTCTTCTTGGAAAGGGTTGGAAAGCATTGGAACAGCGAGGGGTGGAGTCGCCATCCTTGGAAGTGTTCAAAAGCCACGTGGATGTGGCACGTGGGGACGTGGATTAGTGGTGCTGGTTGATGGTTGGATTTGAAGATCTTGGAAGGCTTTTCCAACCTTAAAAATTCCAGGATTCCAGACTCTGGGGCAGCTCTCCACGTTGGTTTTTTTGCTCCTTTTTTCCTGCCTTTCTTGTCTTTAAATACAAGTTTTTGTTTCGGGATTACACGCTCGGAAGACGAGGTGGGCAAAAATGGAAAGGGAAGCTTTTCCAAAGCCTTCCCGCTCCCACTCCCAGCCACGGAGGCAGCCTGGCTCTGGCAGATCGGAGGAGACGAATTCATTGTTCGCACATTTGCACGGAGTCGGGATAGAAAAAAAAAGGTGGCAAAATCCCATTGTCCGCGGCTAAAAGTGTGGGATGGTGTTCGCGGGGGAAAAAAAAGAAAGAAAAGAAAAGGAGAAAAATTGTTTTGGAAAATCCCGAGCAATAACAAGGAAAGACGGAGGTGAAAACTGCCTTGGTAATTTGGTCTTCAGAGCAGAAAGCAACTGCGACTTTCATAAATAATTTTCGGTTAATGATTTGAGAGCACCTTCGTTTTTTTCCCTTTTTATTGTACTTGACAGCTTTATATTGCTCCAACAGCTCCGTGTTTTCCGGAGAAATGTGGAGCCTGGAACCTGGCAGAGCTGGGAATTAGATTACACAGCCAAGTTATTGGCGCCCTAAATRTAATGAGATTATTTTTAATTTAACACGAACGGACCCAGGTTAGCAGATCTGGGGCTTTGCTTGGRCTCAAATGTGTAAACTGAGGTTTTTAAAGGTTTTAATTAAAAAGCGAGAGTGGACTTTTTCTATTCCAGCCTGGAAATGCTGAGGCTTGCCTTCCCTAAAAAAAAAAAACCTAAGGATTGATCTAATAAAACGTGTCACATGAAATTAGATTTCTTTTTTTAACRTCTCGAGGTTATTGAGATCACCCTTCTTAAAACATCCACGTGGCTTTAATTAAYGAATAAATCAGATTGTCGCGGCGATAGCCGAGTCTTCTCCGTGACCTTTCCCCGTTTATTGGAGGGCAGCTGGAATTAGCGCGCCCTGGATCCGTGCGGGCGGGATCCGCTCCGTGTTCACGAGAGGAAAAGATGGAATTAAAGGTTCAAGAGCCATCGACGTCTTGGGCGTAATGAGTTCATCTCCTGATGGGGATGCAAATGGGGAGAGCTGATGTGGAGAGGGGCAGAGGGGATTTGACTCCGGAGCGCCGAGAGGTTGGGATTTGAGAGGGAATTTTTATGCCGAGTGCTTTGGAGGTGGATTGTAAGCCGAGAACGAAGCGAAACGGAAAGGAAAACAACATTTCTCAGGTGGTTTACCCCAAAAATAGAGGTTGATGGTTCTGATGGTTTTCTTATTTTAGTAATCACAGAATCCTGGAATGGTTTGGGTGGGAAGGGAGCTTAAAGCTCATCCCATTCCACCCCTGCCAYGGGCAGGGACACCTCCCACTATCCCAGGATGCTCCAAGTCCTGTCCAACCTGGCCTTGGACACTGCCAGGGATCCAGGGGCAGCCACAGCTTCTCTGGGCACCCTGTGCCAGCCCCTCCCCACCCTCCCAGCCAGGAATTCCTTCCCAAGATCCCACCTGTCCCTGCTCTCTGGCACTGGGAAGCCATTCCCTGTGTCCTGTCCCTCCATGCCTTGTCCCAAGTCCCTCTCCAGCTCTCCTGGAGCCCCTTTAGTCCCTGGAAGGGGCTCTGAGCTCTCCCTGGAGCCTTCTCTTCTCCAGGTGAACATTCCCAGGATTCCCAGCCTGGCTCCAGAGCGGCTCCAGAGCCCTTGGAGCATCTCCTTGGTATCCTCTGGAATCCCTCCAGCAGCTCCACATCCTCCTTGCGTTATTCCCAGGGCTGGAGCAGCTCTGCAGGTGGTGTCTCACCTGAGGGGGCAGAGGGGCCGAATCCCAATCCCTTTCCCTCCCCTTTACCCATGCTCTGGGATGATCCCAAGATCCGCCCAGCGCTTAAATCACGGGAGGCACCTGGAAAACTGCGCKCATCCTGACAAATCCTTGAAATCTGACCGGATTTTTTCCAATTAATCCGGCAAAATCAACCACTTGTTTCAGCACCCSTGGAGAGAGGAACAGCGCCAAGCTGCCCATCCTCGTCCCTGGAAGTGCTGGAAACGCTGAACTTTCCCATTCCCGAATGCCGGTGGAGATGTTTTTCCCGAGGAGTTTGCGTCGTCCTCGTTGTAATTGCTCAGCCTGAGCGCGAGATTAGATTTGCTGTGTTTACAATAATTATGCAATTAGACCTAATTAGACTAATTATCCGAGCCAATGAGGAAAATATATCCATTTTTATAAATCTCTGCAATCCCGGGAACGTGATCCAGAATTCCATGGCGAGTTCAGCCCGAGTTCAACTCGGAGTGAGGAGGGAATTGCTGGGATGAAKCTGCTCCAGGCTTCCAGAACTCAGTGCCTTTGGCAGCCTGGATCGGGCCCTTCCCTATTCCAGATAAACCTCCTAAAGTGGGAATTTTTTCTTTAGGAGCAGCTTTTCCAAGGCTTGGCCTTGCAAACGTTGAATCGCTGGGTTTCATTTTAATCCCATCATTTCCATGGGATCGATTGTACATACAAACCACCCGAGTTCCAATATTCCAAACGCCTCTCCAAGACTTCAAGGAATGTTTCTTTTCTTCCCTGGTCAGCTGTATCTTTTTTTATGGATTTATTTTCTTCCCAGTTCTGTGCATTGATTTTCTCAAACCGCCATATTTTTCCCACATATTCCTGGGCATTTTTTCCACAAGATATTGTTAAAAATAATTCCATGCTTTCCTAAGGCTGTGTCCATATTAAAASTTGTCCAGCTTTACCAGGACCCCTGATAATGAACATTTTCCACTTGGTTCTTTTGAAGCTTYGCAGGGTGAATCCCACATTCCCCGGTTTTCCGTTGTCCGTGTCTGAAGGAATCCGAMATTCCACGCCCCGTTCAGCTCCCTGGCTAAAAATAAAATCCATCAGCACCTCATTTTCAAAGGAAAACAGCAGGAATTCTGTACCTTATGATTTTTTTTACATCGTGGAGGTTGTACCTTAAAATATCCCGAATAAAGTTGCGACTTGACTCTAAATTCCCTTTGGCTTTCCAGCCTCGGCGTTCCCTGTATCCCTTGTTCCTCTGCCTCTGGCCCTTCCTAACKCTCTCTCCTCCGTTCCCAGGGAGAAACAAAGATCCTGAAGCTGAAGAACCTCCGCCCTCAGGACTAYGCCAACTACAGCTGCATCGCCTCCGTGCGGAATGTGTGCAGCATCCCGGATAAAATGGTCTCCTTCCGCCTCTCCAACAAAACAGGTCAGGCTCCTGCACTCCTGGAATACTCYGCGTTACTCCTAGCCCTGTCCGACCCGGCCTTGGGCACTGCCAGGGATGGAGCAGCCACAGCTTCTCYGGGAATTCTGTTCTAGRGTCTCCCCATCCTCCCAGCCAGGAATTCCTTCCCAATATCCCAGCTAAATCTACCCTCTTTCCTRCTTAAAGCCATTCCCTGTGTCCTGTCTCTCCATCCAAGTCCCTCTMCAGCTCTCCTGGAGCCCCTTTAGGYCCTGGAAGGGGCTCTGAGGTTTCCCTGGATCCTTCCCTTCTCCAGGTGAACACCCYCGGCTCTCSCAGCCTGGCTCCAGCCCTGGGAGCAGCTCCATGACCTCTGGAATCCCTCCAGGAGTTCCATGTCTTCCCTGTGCTGTGTTGAAATCTTCGATTATTTTTTCCACRAAATATTTCTTGGGAAAAACCCGACCTTTTCCTGTGCTTGCATTGATTCCAAGGATCGATCTGACCCATTCCTACRTCGACCTCAACATCGATTCCTGACACGGATTGAATCCAAAGTGTTTTCTTTGGGATTGAATTGGCCCAAATGGAAATATCCGAGGAGTTGTGTCGGAATCCTTTGTGGGAGGATCGCTCAGCCCYTAGGTGGAATCTTTGGCCAAGTTGTTTTCCATTCTGTGGAATTCCCTGTGGATTTATCCTTTCCTGCGGGCTCATCCCTTATGGATCAGTCGGTCGTGCCTCTCCCTCTTGTTGTGGCTGTAATACCAGGGGCCAATCCCAAGAAATTCACATGGGAATGCTGTATTCCTGGAGGGTGAGAATCCCAGATTTTACCTCTCCTAAAGGCTCCGTGTCCGGGATAAGCACAGGATGGGTCTGAAATGGTTTCCGAACCTCCCACCAAAGACCCACGTCCTGAGCTTGGATTTGGGAATAATCAGGAATTTCAGAGGAGCGTGCTTTGGAAAACAATTCCACAGGAAATGTTGGAACATTTGGGGTCTTCAGGTTAGATTAGGTCGGGTTATGCCTCAGTAGTTGGTGCCTGAGGGCCCTGAAAACAGGGAGCAAATGAGCTTGGCATTGACAGGCTGAGCGTGCCTGGGATGAACCAGGAATTTCGCTTGGAATTCCACATTATCCCTGTCCTCACGGCTTTATTCCGAGGAGTCGCCTCCAGCTTTTCTGGAATTGCTGCTCTGACAGCAGGCCTGTGGTTTACACAACCCTCTGCAAAGCAGGAATTACGGTCGGCTGCAAATCCAGCCGGAAAAACTATTGGAAGGCRTTAATTGACGCTCTCCTTAATTTTTCCAGGGAAAAAAATATCCTAAAGCGAGCCCAGGATGGGTGATCCTGGTGCAATTCTGAAAAAAAAAATTGAATTATTCCCACCTTACACATGCCATGTTTATTCTGGGAGAAGATGTCTCGCTGCGTTACTCTTCYGGAGTAATTTCCAAAATAAATCAGCCTGAAACATTCCAAGGAATTCCTCACACTTTCCCATGAGGAATTTGGTCACAAGCATGGAGGGCAAGGCTGGATATGAGCAGAGATTGTTGCAGCAGCTCCTTAAAGGCAGGGATTGGTGTGGTGATAGCTCTGGGACAAAACTTCCCTCATTTAATCCGGGAATTCTTTGGTGGGGCCTCAGCTGGTGTCACTCCACAGGAATTACACAGATTGGAAATCCGGAGGAATCCGGGATAAATCCAAAGTAACGAAAATCAGAGCCTGAAGCTGATGCTGGTTCAGTCCCGGCCTGTCCGTCTGGTTTTGATTGGAAGCTGGWGGAATGTAACGGAAAGCTGGGAATATCCGCAGGGGGCAAAGACGTCCCATATTGATTGTCATTATTGAGGCTGTGAGGGTGTTCAATCCAGCTGGAAATTGTGGGATCGTAAYGGGCACTTGTGGGAATTTGGCTGTTCTGCATTTGGAATCATGGAATGATTGGTGCTGGTCCTTAAATCYCATCCTATTCCAGCCCTGCCATGGGCAGGGACAYCTCCCACTATCCCAGGCTGCTCCAACCTGGCCTKGGACACTTCCAGGGATCCAGGGGCAGCCACAGCTTCTCTGGGAATGCCAGGGCCTCCCCACCCTCCCAGCCAGGAATTCCTTCCMAATATCCCATCTAACCCTGCCCTCTGGCAGTGGGAAGCCATTCCCTGTGTTCTCAGAACAAGCAAGGTGTGGCCTTGCTGGAGTGATCCAGAGGAGGCCATGGAGATGCTCCAAGGCATCTGGAGCCAGGCTGGGAGAGCTGGGAATGTTCACCTGGAGAAGAGGAGGCTCCAGGGAGACCTCAGAGCCCCTTCCAGGGCCTAAAGGGGCTCCAGGAGAGCTGGAGAGGGACTTGGGACAAGGCATGGAGGGACAGGACASAGGGAATGKCTTCCCASTGCCAGAGGGCAGGGATAGGTGGGATCTTGGGAAGGAATTCCTGGCTGGGAGGGTGGGGAGGAGCTGGGCTGGAATTCCCAGAGAAGCTGTGGCTGCCCCTGGATCCCTGGCAGTGTCCGAGGGCAGGCTGGACGGGGCTTGGAGCAGCCTGGGATAGTGGGAGGTGTCCCTGCCCATGCCCACTGGTTGATCTTCCAGGTCCCTTCCATCCCAAACCATTCTGGAATTGTGTAATTCCAAGATCTGCTGCTCTGCCTTAGCCTGGACCACGCTTTGACCAGGAGATGGTTCTGAGCAGCAACAAACTCCTCCTCCCGTAGCAATCCATGGATCTGTTATTCCAAGCAAGGAATTACTGATCGGTGACCTTGTCCCAGGTTTCCATGGGAATCCGTATTCCATCTCCAGTGCCGGGGGAGGTAATTCCAGCCCCAGCTCCTGCTGAAGGGCACACGGAGCACTCCGAGCTGAGGATCACATGAATGGAGCCTTTCAGGAGCCTTCCCTGTTTCCAAGAGGCAGGGAAAAGGCAGGATATTTACCCATAAAACCACGGGAATTCCGGGCTCCTTCGCACAGCTCTTCTAATAGGATGGAGTAAAAGCAAATCAGGCACAGATTCCTTGGAAAATTGTCTTCCTTTGTCTCCGGGCAGCCTGTTGAGTGCAGGTGATCATGGATGCAGAAATCGAGGCTGATTTTTGGCAGCCTCCGGCGTCAAAGAAACCACCCCAGGAACTTTTTCCCGGAGAGATGAGTCCCTCAATCCRTGATTTTTCAGCTCCTGGTGGGAATCACAGCCCAGGCTGCTGCTCCGTCTGGGGCACGTGGCGGGAAGCGAATGAAAAAAGGCTGAATTCGCTTTTAATCCTTGGATTAAGCCCAAATCTGCCGTGAGAATCTCGCTTTGTTTTCYGGTCGGACAATGAGCTGGGAAGGGAATTGTGGAAGTTGGGAAAAATATTTCTTTGCGTCCCCCCAGCATTCCCGGGGTGGGGACAGGGAGATGGGATCTGCATGGAAGGGGCTGGAAATCCTGGGATCAGAAGAAGAGATGAGCAGTGGAAGTGGATGATTTTATAAAATCCCAGAATAATTCGGGTTGGAAAGGACCTTAAATCCCATCCATTCCCACCTCCTGCCATGGGCAGGGACACCTTCCACCATCTGGGGGGGGTTTGGGCTCTGCTTCCATGAAAAAACTACAGGATCAGAGGAAACGGCCTYGAGTTTCACCAGGGGAGGTTCAGGTTGGATTTKACAAGGAATTTTCCYGTGGGAATTGTTGTCCRGCCCTCCACAGGCTGCCCRGGGCAGGGCTGGAGTCCCAATCCCTGGAAGGATTTAAAATCCCTGTGGATGTGGCACTTGGGGACAGGGATCAGTGGTGGCCTTGGCAGTGCTGGGGAAKGGTTGGACTCGACAAATTTAGAGSATTTTTCCAATCCCGATGATTCCATGATTGTATAAAGAACATATCCTTTATTTTTCCCTGGGATCACAGCATCTCTCCCTCCCCAGGTCCTGCTGAGCTCCTTGGGGGAGTTCAATCCTCAGGACCGGCAGATTCCCTCCACATTCCCAACCCCAGCTTCAACTAGACCTCGTTCTGTGCATTCCCAACAAATCTCCTTTTAGCGCATCCCTGTATCCCGACTCCCTTTTCCCGAGCACACGTGGCTGATATTTGCTCCCTGCCYGGATTGTGCCCTCCACACCCCCGAGGGTCCTTTCCCGGCAGCTCCTCATTAGCCACCCATCCCTAATCCCTAACGAGGCCTCCCGGTCCGAGGCGTGCACGGTTTTCCCGGGAGAGCCGYGCTCCGGGAATCGAGGAGCGACCCATCCCTTCTATTTCCGGAAAGCGGGAATTGCGCTGTGAGGACGCTTGTATCCCTGACCTGGGATTGCATGCCTGACTTTGGGATGGCTGGGATGGATTTAAGGCCGCGTGGGTCTAAATTTAGCCGGGAAGGGACAATTCCATGAGGGGTTTAAGCYGGAGGGAGGATCCCGCCTTCCCTCAGCCCTGCCGGATCCGATGCCCGCGGGATGAATCCCTCCAGTGTGGGAGCTGGGAGCTGTTGGAGGCTCTTCCTCTCCCCTCCCAGCGAGGAAGTGCCTTGAATGAGCCGAGATCCTCCTTCCCTCCCTCCCTCCCTCCCTCTGGAATTGTCAATGCCACATCTGTGCGTGAGCGGCGGCACGAGCCCGCGGAGCTGCTGGGAAAGGGAGAGGGAGGAAAAGCACCCRGGGAAAAGGGGCAGAAAGGACATGAGTCATCCGAGCTGCACCCCCACGGCTTCAAAACCACGGGAATTCGGGAAAAGTKGGAGGAGGAGGAGGGAAAAAAGGGTGTTGAGGATAGGAGGGAGCGCTGGGAATGGACTACGGATACCTGGACTGGCTTGYGTGCATCTATGGGAACATTTAAACACCGAGCTCAGCTCAAAAACGTTGATAAATATGATTTTATATTTATATTTATTTATAATTTAAGGTATCAGGGAAAGGTTCTTCCCCCAGAGGGTGGTGGGCACTGACCAGGCTCCCCAGGGAACGGGCACATTCCCGAGGCTGCCAGAGCTCCAGGAGCGTTTGGACAACGCTCCCAGGGATGCACAGGCTAGGATTGTTGGGGTGTCCTGAGCAGAGCCAGGCGTTGGGCTTGGATGATCCCTGCGGGTCCTTCCCATGATTTTACAATTCCGGGATAATTCCATTCTTTATTTCCTCTCTCTGTTCCATTTCTGTCAGSATGCCCAGACTAAACCATCTTGCACTTGACTCCACTTTAAGCCTCTTTATTCCAGGGCCAGGCTCAGGGGAGGCTGCAAAATGTGATTTTTGTTTGTAATCTCTGACAGGAGCAGCGGCTCCACGGGGACCCCGGTGCGAGGTTAAGGGGACGCAGGCAAGGTCCATCCCAACCCCAACCGTTCCGTGTCGATCCTACAGCACTTGCCATGCTGAAAATTCCTCTGGGAATATCTTACCTCAGTAATTCCACGTGTCGAGTCAGAGAAAGGACACAAACCTGGAAGAACTGGGATTTSAGAGCGCTGCCTTTATTTCTTCCCTGCCCTGGAAGGGCTGGAAATTTAAAGGGAGTGAAAAGGAAATGGGAAAAAAAAGAGCGAGCAAGGCAAAAAGAAAAATGAGTTGCATCTTGAATATGTTTTATTTGCCTAAACACAAAGTTTTTAGAAGAGAAAGTTTTATTTTTATCCTGTAAAATAAGGATTAAAAGAAAAAAAGACAAGGAGGAGTGGAGCTGAAGTAGGATAGATTTRGATGGGATATTGGGAAGGAATTCCTGGCTGGGAGGGTGGGGAGGCCCTGGCACAGCTTCCCAGAGAAGCTGTGGCTGCCCCTGGATCCCTGGCAGTGTCCAAGGCCAGGTTGGACGGGGCTTGGAGCAGCCTGGGATGGGGGAAGGTGTCCCTGCCCATGGCAGGAGATGGGATTGGGATGGGATTTAAGGTTTTTCCATCCCAAACCACTCTGGGATTCTCTAATTCCAAACCCGGGAATTATAACCTATTCTTTATTGAACTTCCCAGAGTAAATAGGTACAGGAATTTTGCTTCCAGCCCAGCAGGGCCCTCCATTCCTTCCTCTCTGCTCTGACTCGGAAGGGAACTGTGCCTCGCGTGCCTCGTTGGGAATATTTGCCTTGTGCTCCTGCAGAAATCCTGGCTGGGAATGCAATGGATGCACACACGCAACTTCACGGGAAAGGATAATTCAATTACGCTCCATTCCTTCACTCCTGCCTATCCAATCCTCCCCGAACTGGAGGGAATAACATCCTTCCCTTTCCATCCCTCAAGGATGTCCGGGACACGACTGGCTGCCCGTGCTGTGACAGTGCTACTCAATTATCACTTTTCCTTCGCGTTTCCAGTAATCCCTAAAGCCAACCGCGCCGTTCCCTCCATTCCATGCATCCAGCCTAAACGCATCCGTTTGTCTCGCTGTAATTAGAGCACGGATTTTTTCCCCCGTCTGCTGCGGGAATGACAGATGTCTTTTTCCTCCCGGTGCAATTCCAGTCTCGGCTCCCCATCCCGGGCAGCAGGAGAGACTCAGTTCACATCCGCTGAACATCTTTATCAAATCCTTGAGTGAATCCCAGGATAGTTTGAGCTGGACGGGACTTTAAGGATTATCCAATCCCGCCCCTTCCATAGGCAGGGACACCTCCCGCTATCCCAAGCCCCGTCCAACCCGGCCTGGAACATTCCAGGGATGGGGCAGCCGCGGTTTCTCTGGTGCAGCCTGCTTGGCTGACAGGTCTAATTAAGGGTGTTAACGATGCCTTAATGAGTGCTTGCTTTGTGCTCCAGTCATTAATCAAGGCCAGGGAGYGTTTCGTGCTGCTTTATTACCCCGCGCGGCCTGGGCCGTGTTGCAGCCATTAATTATTAATTTTCCAATCAATCTCCGTCCGTCTGCCGCCGCTCCAACGCCGGGCTCCAAAAAAAAACCGCTGGATGCGATTCCCGTTTCAATTCCCCGTCGCGCCTCGACCGGCGGGGCCGCGCGCYGCAATTCCAGGGCCGCTGGACCGCCGTTCCGTTGTCCCACGGCGGCCTCTGAATGGGAGCCCCTTTTCCAAGGGCTGCAGCTGCGGCGTGAATGGGATTCCCGCGGAATCAGTGGTGCCTTGTTCTCCGAGGGGAGGAGCTCCCGGGGGCTCTGCCGCTCTCTTTGTCCCGTGCCAAGCCCGGCTCGGCTCCGAAATGTGGGATTGGCGCTCGGAAACCCCCACCCCGAAGGGTAGGGAAGGTGCAGAGCCCTTTGGAACGCGGGGGCGTTCGGAAAACTTGTTCCGTGCAAGTTTTGGAAACGTCTATCGGATTTCCAAAGCAGTGCAGTTGTTTGATGATGGTTTTTTTTATTCCTGTCAGAGTTGAAGGAAAGCTCCCACTGGGAATGTTGCCTGGCCGAGGCTGTGCTGGGGTGGAGGTTGTGATTGGGAAAAGCTTTGCTGGCCAAACCTCCATGGATTAACGAGTTCCCCTCATTAATCCTCATGGCTGGAAGTCACCTAGGACAGACCTCAGCCAGGGTTAAGCCTGGMTTTGGGATGATAACACATCCCCATTTATTCCTGACTCCTTCTGGCAGGGAGGTTTGGTTGCGTTAGGAATTCTGGATCAATTTATGGGATTTCATACAGGAGCTGTACATGCTATTTACAAGGGCCTGGAATGCCAGGATGAGGGGGAATGGCTTCCCACTGCCAGAGGGCAGGGCTAGACGGGATATTGGGAAGGAATTCCTGGCTGGGAGGGTGGAGAGGGACTGGGATGGTATTCCCAGAGAAGCTGTGGCTGCCCCTGGATCCCTGGAATTGTCCAAGGCCAGGTTGGACGGGGCTTGGAACAGCCTGGGATAGTGGGAGGTGTCCCTGCCCATGGCAGGGCTGGCACTGGATGGGCTTTAACTTCCCTTCCCATCCAAACCATTCCATGATTCTGTGATTCCCTGRCTACAACTCCCCCTGCTTCTGTCCTTTAGCCGGGAAATAYGGAATTAAAGGCTCATTGTTGCAGGGAACATTGTGAATATTCCCTTCATGAGAGGTCTTTGACCCTTGATATGCTCCACTGAGTTCTATTTGCCGAAAACCTTAACAACCTTCCTGAATTTCTTAATATTCTTCGGATTAAACCCGGCTTTCCGGGCTAGTGGCTGCGTGCGTCGCTGGATTTCTGTCTGGGTTTTTTTGGGATGAAACTGCAACGGTGTGGTGTAAATAAAGGGAAATTGCAAACCATCACTTCCCTGGCTGTTTGGAGTGCTGGGATGAAAGGGACGTGTGGCAGCACTTTCATCCCATCCCACTTTGTTCCCGAGGGATGGCAAAGGGCTCCCTTTCATCTGCAGGATCAGGAGGCCTTTTTGGGATGCGGCCCCACCGGGCTGGGTCGACGTCGGTGCTTTCATCTTTCCCTCCGGGTTTTGAAGGATGATCCATGGTTCTCTTGTTCCCCGTGTCGTGACTCGAGGTGTGGTGAGAGCAAAGAGCAGCTCCTCGCCGGAATTGTTTGGGAAAAAATTTAATTCAGGAAAGGGGAAGGGAGAGGGAAATAGGGTTATTAGTGTTGCCCCTGGTTGGTGATGGCCCCACAGGGCTGGAGCTCCGTTCTGGTCGTACCTGGATCGCTGTTTCTGGCACCTTCACCCCAAAAAAACCTCCTGGAGCAGAAAACATGGCACACTTCCCAATTTCCGAGCTGGAATCCCAAAGCAGGGATCCATCTGCTGATGRAAGGAGATGAGCTCAGAGGGTGTGAGCACAGGGACCCTGACACGGTTGGCAGAGCTGACTTGTTTGGGGTCTCTATTTTTAGCCATGCACCCAATTCCTTTGGGTTTAAATTACCTGAACCCGGGAATTCCTACTGGGAAGGAACTGTGGAGTCCAAAAGTGGGAGGAGCTGGAAGAGAGAGCTTGGCTTGCAAACCTCTGGTCTCCTAAAGAGTTTCCATTTGGTGACCAGGGACAGGATCCAGGGAATGGCTGGAGCTGTGCCAGGGAAAGTTTGGGTTGGATCTCAGGGAAATGTTCTTCCCCCAGAGGGTGGTGGGCACTGAACAGGCTCCCCAGGGAATGGGCACGTTCCYGAGGCTGCCAGAGCTCCAGGAGCGTTTGGACAACRCTCCCAGGGATGCACAGGSTGGGATTGTTGGGGTGTCTGTGCAGGGCCAGGGGTTGGACTGGATGATCCCTGTGGGTCCTTTCCCACTGAGGATATTCCACGATTCTGAGGTTGCCAGTTCTCCCTGTGCCAGGACAGGTACCAAGGGAGCTCTTCCCGTTTGTTCCAGCTTCCGAATGCAGACAGAGCAAATTCCTCCTGGGCGAAGCCCAAATAAAGCAAACTCTGATTTTATGGTCGACTCTCACATTTGCCTCTAGTGATTGGTTTGTATTCCTTTAATATTGAAATAAGATTCCCGTATAAAGCAGAACACCCGGGAATCTCTCTCTGTAATAACGAGGACATCGATGTGAGTTCTGAATGTAACATTTTTATTTCCTTTCCCTTTTTATTGCCGCCTCTGCCGGGATTCTTCGCCCGGAATGTCAATCCTTCACCTTTATGCCTGGGTTTATTTGGGATTGCTGCTTTTCCTGGCCTAGSAATGGATATTTATACATTGGCTCATCACTTATGCAGTTCAGAGCCTGCCTTGGAGCAGAGCCTGGATCCGGCAAGGGTGGATCCCTCCCCGCGGGGGACATGGGATGGCACAGCTCAGTGTGTGATTTTATATTTATATTTTTTTATATTTATATTTATATTCTACAGTGAATTGCCCTGCCCTGTCCCTTCATACGGAGCGTTGCTGTTGCTCCTCTTTTATCATATGGAAATATTTCATGGAATGGGAAAGGTGAGAAGAGAGAATTAAATTTAATCACTTCTCCTTTCCRAAAGCAGCAGCATCCTTCCATCAGCCTGTGCTGGCTGCTCCCACTGCAGCTGGTCATAGGATATTTTATGGAAATTATGGGAATTAGCTGTGAGCTGCAGGTTGCACAGCCCAGACAGGGAAAAACGCCTCTGTCCTGGATTGTTGAGTTTCTCCRTGGGAGATGACTCTCCTGATTCGACAGAGCCAACTCAAACTCCAGGGATTCATCCCAGCTGGCAGCCAGGTTCCCAGGAGTTCATCAGGGAGGAGGTGGATGAAGAGGGCTGGATCGGTGGGCAGGATCTGACTTGGAGAGACCAACAGGCTTCCCATGCCAAAAAAGTTTTTTACTAATTCCTTTCTTCCAGGGTTTAAAATCCAGAGTTTTGGCAACAATCCCTACCYGCCTCTGCATGCCCAGAGAAGCTGTGGCTGCCCCTGGATCCCTGGAAGTGTCCAAGGCCAGGTTGGATGGGGCTTGGAGCAGCCTGGGATAGTGGAAGGTGTCCCTGCCCATGGCAAGGGGTGGAACTGGAAGGGCTTTAAGGGCCCTTCCCAACCAACCCATTCCATGATTCCATGATTCGCTGGCTATAACCCTCCATGTTTCTCTCCTTTTCTCTCTCCCCTTTCCTTGCTGGAATAACCAGTCAAAGCTGGGACAAGAAACCAGTGAGTGGCAGGACACAGAGAATGGCTTCCCACTGCCAGAGGGCAGGGTTAGATGGGATMTTGGGAAGAAATTCCTGGCTGTGAGGGTGGGKAGGGACTGGCATGGAATTCCCAGAGAAGCTGTGGCTACCCCATGATCCCTGGMAGTGTCCAAGGCCAGGCTGGATGGGGCTTGGAGCAGCCTGGGCTAGTGGGAGATGTCCCTGCCCATGGCAGGGGCTGGAATGGGATGACCTTTAAGATCCCATCAACCCAACCATTCCCTGATTCCGCGATTCCTCTTGTGTTTTGCAGCATCCCCTTCCATCAAGCTCCTCGTGGACGACCCCATCGTGGTGAACCCGGGAGAAGCCATCACGTTGGTGTGCGTGACCACGGGGGGGGAGCCGGCGCCCAGCCTGACGTGGGTGAGGTCAGCGGGGGTCCTGCCCGACAAGACGGTGCTGAACGGGGGCACCCTGACCATTCCCGCCATCACCTCCGAGGATTCCGGCACCTACAGCTGCATCGCCAACAACAACGTCGGGAATCCGGCGAAAAAGTCCACCAACATCATCGTACGAGGTGAGTTCGGCCGGAAAGCCATTTGCTGCTGTCTTGGGAGATTATTCCGGTCCTAATCTGGCAGGATGGGAATGCTTAACGTTCACTGTTCAAGGTTCAGTGTTCAACGTTCAGGGTTCAATGTTCAACGTTCAACGTTCAGGGTTCAATGTTCAACGTTCAACGTTCAACATTCAGTGCTCAAAGTTCAATGTTCAACATTCAACATTCAATGTTCAACTTTCAACATTCAATGCTCAAAGTTCAATGTTCAGCATTCAATGTTCAACTTTCAGCATTCAATGTTCAACATTCAATGTTCAGCATTCAACACTCAAAGTTCAACATTCAATGTTCAACGTTCAACATTCAGTGTTCAGTGTTCAACGTTCAACATTCAGTGTTCAGTGTTCAATGCTCAACATTCAGCATTCAAGGTTCAAGGTTCAATGTTCAGCATTCAACATTCAATGTTCAGCATTCAACACTCAAAGTTCAATGTTCAGTGTTCAACGTTCAACATTCAATGTTCAGTGTTCAACGTTCAACATTCAATGTTCAGTGTTCAGTGCTCAACATTCAGCGTTCGAGGTTCAAGGTTCAATGTTCAACGCTCAATTTTCAAAGTTCAATGTTCAACGTTCAACATTCAACATTCAATGTTCAATGCTCAGTTTTCAAAGTTCAGTGTTCAACGTTCAGTGTTCAGTGTTCAAAGCTCAACGTTCAGCATTCAAGGTTCAAGGTTCAATGTTCAACATTCAACATTCAATGTTCAATGCTCAATTTTCAAAGTTCAGTGTTCAGCATTCAATGTTCAATGCTCAACATTCAGCATTCAAGGCTCCAGGTTCAACGTTCAACATTCAGCATTCAATGTTTAACGCTCAGTTTTCAAAATTCAAAGTTCAGTGTTCAGCACTCAAAGTTCAATGTTCAGCGTTCAATGTTCAGCACTCAAAGTTCAATTTTCAGTGTTCAACGTTCAACATTCAACATCCAATGTTCAAGGTTCAGGGTTCAGATTTTAATGTTTAACGTTCAGCGTTCAATGTTCAACATTCAAGGTTCAGCATTCAACATTCAATGTTCAACCTTCAATGTTCARYSTTCARYSTTCAACSTTCMAWGTTCMRMSTTCARCSTTCMAMKKTYCAAYGTTCAACGTTCAACAGTGCTGGTGTCCTGTGTTTCCAAATGGTCCTGGCTGGACTCAATCAGGAAGGATTCTTCCCACCTTGGTGACTCCCTGATTCCAGGATTTCTGGAATGTATGGGATGAATTAGTGTTGGCTTCAAAGAGTCAGTTATGTTGTGCTGGGATCAGACCCCTGAGGTGGAACAAGCGTGGTTKGGTGTCCTTTTGTACCGGGGAGATGGAGCAGCTTTTCCATCCAMAGGGGATGGAAATTGGTTTGTTCAGCTGGAGCAGASGAGACCGAGGGGAGGCCTCACTGTGGTTTTCAACATCCTCCCAGGGGCAGCTCCGATCTCTGCTCCCTGGGAATGGCTGGAGCTGGGCCAGGGASRTTTAGGTTGGATMTCAGGGAAARGYTYTTCCCCCAGAGGGTGGTGGGCACTGAACAGGCTCCCCAGGGAAKGGGMACRTTCCCAAGGCTGCCAGAGCTCCRGGAGCGTTTGGACAACGCTCCCAGGGATGCACAGGCTGGGATTGCTGGGGTGCCCTCTGCCAGGAGTTGGGTTGGGTGATCCTGATGGATGCCTTCCCACTCAGGATATTCTGGGATTCTATGAAATGATCCCCAAAGGCCATGGGATGCATCCTGAGCTCCTGGAGATGCCATTGCCTCCCTCAGCCCTTCCTTCCTCCTCCTCACCTGGAGATGTCACTGGGATTAGGGCTGTGAATGTGCAGCCGGGGCTGCTCCCTCGGTGGGAGCTTTGGATTGATCCCTATCCTCTAATTCCAGTAAATATCGGGATAAATGTCTGCCTGAGGTGAAAATAGGAGAGGGCTTGCACAACACATCCTTCCAGGAGGAGGGAAACTCTCCCTGCTTGTTTATTCCCTTCCGGAAAACCCCTGGGACACTGGACATGAAGCTGGATTGGCTGATGGGCATCACCAGAGAGGATTCATCTCCCTGAACCAAACAGTTCATCCGAACCTCACATTCCATAATTTAATCTGGGAATGGCAGTGAAACATAAACTCCAAGCCATAGGAACTTCAAATAACAACCTGTGATTAATCAGACTTGGGAAAAAAACTGATGGATACAGATCCAGAGGTGGGAATATTTCACGAGGGTCACAACCCCTGCTCACCTCTTTTTTCCCAACGTCTCCTGCTCTCCGGCGGGATGAGGAATTAGGAGCTATTTCCGTCCTGAGGGTCAAGGAGGGAGCGTGGATCAGAGAGYGGATCAGGAGCCAGCCAGGGATTTATTTGGAATGTTGTGTTTGCATTTGTATTTGTGACGTTTGGCTCCAGGGTTTTGTCGTCATTCCTGAGTTCGGGAACGCAGCACCAATGTTAATTAATTGATTTATACGAGGATGAKCTTGGGAAGGGGAGATGGGAGAGGGAATCGGGAAAAGGAGAGGGAGAACTTGGTGGGAAAAACAAAAACCTCTCCGGCAGACAGCACCGGCGAGCCCAGAGGAAAAGCCAAGCCCCTAAATCCCTGCGGATACAAATTCCATGAGCCACGGCACAGGGATAAGATCCCGTCACACTTTTTATTTCTGGCAGAGGATGCCTGGGAGCTGCAGGATGTTGAACATGTGAAATGGGAAGAAAGATTTTTTTTCTTCTCAGAATTCTTCCAGGCTCGGAGGATTTCTCTTGGCCGAAAGCGATGCCGAGTTTGGGAGCAAAATACGAGGGAAAAGCGGAGTTTTGGGTTGATTTTGTGGATTTCTTTCTGGGCGTTTTGCCTCGTTTCTCCCTCCACCTGGGCTCGTTTTGTTGTCGTGGGTCCGGGTTTTCAGCCAGCAGCCGAGGAGAAATTTTGCTGGAAGAAGAAATTTCCAGAAAAAGAGAATTTTGCTGGAAATGGAAAATTCTAAGCCAGGCAGGAGAAGCGTTTGGGAAATGGAGTTCACCTCTTCCGTCAGGTGGACCACGAATCCCAGGATGAGCCAGTAATTCCCTAGTCTGACCCAGAAAGGAATGTTCAGTCGCCTCAAAGCATCAGCAGCGCACAGGAAATTTTTTTCCCTTTAAATTCCACTAAATTTCCCTGTCTTTATCCGAGTGTGCCTTTCCTGTGCTTCATTCCATGAATGCTGAAGCATCTCCTTGATTTTTTTCTGGGAGTTCTCCTGTTTTTGTGGGTGAGGACCCAACACACCTGACTGCAAAGGTGGGGAGGGACTTGGGATAAGGGATGGAGGGACAGGACACAGGGAATGGCTTCCCACTGCCAGAGGGCAGGGTTAGGTGGGATCTTGGGAAGGAATTCCTGGCTGGGAGGGTGGGGAGGGGCTGGGCTGGAATTCCCAGAGAAGCTGTGGCTGCCCCTGGATCCCTGGMAGTGTCCAAGGCCAGGTTGGACGGGGCTTGGAGCAGCCTGGGATAGTGGAAGGTGTCCCTGCCCATGGCAGGGGTGGGATGGGATGGGATTTGAGATCCCATCAACCCAAATTATTCTGGAATTCTTTGATCCTAAGTGGCTCCTCCATCCAGTAGGAGACAAAAATGCTGGATAACATCCYTGAAGGAGACCTGCACACCAGACTGGGAAACTGGGAGAGGCACAGAAATGTTTTCCAGGGCTTAGAGCAGGGAGCATTGAACRAGCTGGGAAGGGTCTCAGCATGCACCAACTGGGATTTGGAATCCTGGGATCACAGGATTAGGCTGGAAAAGCCCTCAAAGAGCATCGAGTCCAACCCTTCCCCAGCACCSCCAAGGCCACCGCTGCTCCCTGTCCCCGAGTGCCACATCCACAGGGTTTTTAAATCCCCCCGGGAAAGGTGACTCCATCCCATCCGTGGCCGTCCTGTTCCGTTTATTCCTCCCCGGCAACTTCTCCCSGTGGAAACCTCATCCTCGGAGTTCATTTCTCCAAGGGGTGGGGATTCCCTGTCCATTTAAATGTAAAATAATGTCCTGTGCTCCACATTGGCACAAAAGCTTTTCCCCAACAAAAAGCTGGGAAGGATTTCTCCAGGGAAATCCATGTCAAGGGCAGGATCGCTGGAAGTTCCTCTGGCATTATGGTGAGCCGTGGGAGTGGCTGSAAAAAAAACAAGGTTAAGGGATAAAAATAGAAGGAAGCAGCTCGGACTGCGGAAYAAATGGACTTTTGTTGCGTTTTGAATGGGTTTTTATGAAAATTAAAAATCCTATAGAATTTTCTGGCTTCCCTTCCGCTTCCCTGCACAGGTCTCTTTATCCCAGAGATATTTTTAGGAATTTCCCTTGGGGGTTTAGAGGAGGAAAGGAGAAAATTAGGGCTGGCTGAACCTCTGGAAGGGGCTCAGACTCCACCAATGGAAAGGTGAGCAGGGACCCCACGAGTGCTGCTCCGGGAAAGGCTCTGGAATTGTATCCCAGAGGTGGGAATGGGGTTTGGTTGTCACCCAGCAGGGCACCCCYGGCAGGAGGCTCGGTGGGGACACATCTGGAGTTGCGGTCACTGCTTGGAATCATCTGGGACAGGCTGGGAATTCTRAAATCCTRAAATGTTGGGTTTTCCATGAAATTGGCAGAAGCAGCCTTTTTTCCATCCTTCTTTTCCTTTCTGTATCCCAGAAAGGGCTCCCAGCAAGTGGGAGAATTGAATAAATTTTGGGATGTGGGTCTGGCACTTGTGGTCACTGCCTGGAATCA